>JBBPCZ010000037.1:1099003-1116744 GCA_037974445.1 Brycinus macrolepidotus
ATATATATATATATATATGTGTGTGTGTGTGTGTGTGTGTGTGTGTGTGTGTGTGTGTGTGTGTGTGTGTGTGTGCACAGTGGGTCTCTTTAGATGCCTAGTAGCATCAGACATTGAATGATAACATTGAATGACATGGACCCTTTAATGAAATTCTATGGAGAAATTGTCATTTTTCATAGAGAAAGACAGGAATGAACTCAACTTAATACATTTGTTGAAAGTGTGACCAAATGTCCTTAAATGATTGTGTTGGATTTTACATTGTCTATGACTTTTTACACATTGGAAAGGTCTATACCGAGGTTGAGCCAATGCTTTATGGACATTTGGGTTTTGTCTTTCCAGTTCAGCAGTATAATCTTTTTAGCAATGATGAGTGACATTAATATAAAGGGTTTGAGATGGTTGGGTATTAGTAATTTGTAATTAGGAGTGATCATTAATTGGTGCCACAGTGTAGTAGACTGGTAGACCCAGGAATCTTAGATAACTTGGACATTGCCTAGGAGCAGAAGTAAAGTAAACAAACATGTCTTGTCTAATTGACTACATATAGGAATTCAACTGTGGAAATGTTTGCCACACTATCGCTTTAAAGTCAGACCCGCATGGTCCCGGCATTCAGAAATGTCTGCTGTAGATGTTAGAATGAAAGAGATTTGTAAATGGTTAACGTGTTTTCCGAACAAGAGCCGGAATTATGGATGCCCTTCCGAGCTGGCGTATGGATTTGCATTGAGTCTTTCTACAGATAATTAGTCAGGCTCCTTTTGGTAACGACCCACACTTTCGCATGATCAATCACCAGCTCCGTGAGCTTTTCACTTCTCATTTAATTAGCCATTTTCCTTTTCTTAATTAGAGTTATCAATCTAATATGAAATGAAAACAGCCTGATTGAAAGCAACTGAATGAATTATGAAAAACATCTCTACTGGCGCCAAACCGTATGCAAGAGGCATATTAAAGACATGTCAGTTAGAGAACAAGTGCATCCTGCGTCTTTCTACAAATAACCAACAACCAAACCGACCTTCTGTTACAAAGCAAACATATTTGTTTTTGTAATACAACTCCTTTAGCAGCCAGTAAAAGGCTTATATAATGGAAAATATACTTCTTTTTTTTTCCTTTTTTGAAATCATGTTCATTTTTGTAGCATGTAAGCAAGTATCAAAAATATACCATTCACCACCTGTCAATACTATCCAAACAAAGCTGGAAAAAACTTTGTTTTGTGATGTCACAAAACCTGGTGCCTTCACATTTATCTACCTACTCATCCTCGGGACTATTCAGCCCGCCCACTGACAGTAAAGTTATAAGTGATTTGATCAGGTGCTAAAATTTATCATTATGTGCCATATCTTCTTATTATGTGTAATAGTCTTAGCATGTGCAATATCTTAGTATAATTATGTGCAATAGTCTTGTCATGTGAAATATCACTACTTATGTCAATATTACTTATATACTACTGATCTCTTTTATGTGCAATAACAGACTCCTGACCACTATTTGTGTTATTAGTAATTCACTTGATTGCAAATGACTTATCTATAGTATTTATACCCCAGCATTTGTGTATATAGCGTAGTGTGTTTCATATAGAGTTTTTTTCTGGATTTATTTATTTATTTATATTTTATATTGTTCCTGTCTCTGTGTGTCTGTGCAGTCGTAACAAGCAATTTCCTCCAGGATCAATTAGGTTTTCTGATTCTGATTCTGATAAGAAGTGTTTCAGCCCAGATTGTCCTTTGAACAAAGGAAGCAAATCAGAACAGAGCTCATTTACATATATCAGTCTTAAAGAAAGTGTAACATAAACAGGCAAATTAAATAGCATGACCCAGGGATTTTGAAAAAAATGGTCATTTAAAATAAAACAAGGCTGGTTCTGGTACATAAAACAACACAAATGTTAGAAATGGCCCTGGAATGTGGGGCGTAATACAAGAAAAAATATCGGATATGGCCCCTTTTAATATAAAAATATCCCTCTCACTTTGAAACTCATTTCTCTTAAGGGACATGGACGTCCTTAAGGAATGGCCGGATGATCTGTGCTCTGTGCGAGATGCCACAGTTATAGCGCGCTCTGTCACCACCTGAGGCCTGCTGTTTGCCTCAAAGTAAACAGGAAGACGACGGGCACTTCAAATGGGGTGCTTCAAGTGATCCATAGGAAAAACAAGACAAAGCACTCATTCGTCATTATTCTTTCAGCACCGACGAGACCAGAGACTCGTCCCAGCCGAGTTCAGCATAGCCCGAATAGTGTAGCACGATAATATCATAGTGTTTAAATAGACAGTGAGTCGATGTGACGTTTTTAAGACTGCACCAACAAAAAAAAAACACCTGTCCAAGATTGTTAGAGTGCTATCTGCTATGTATAATGAATCGTATTATCTTCGGCATACAACTCGCTTGGTGCAGACTCAAGTGACATGCAGAGGTTCTAGCTTTAGGCATCGAGTGTAAAAGCTGCAGATCGCTGGCTCTTATGCTGCTGTTTGGACGCGTGGCATGGTGAAGAGGATGAGGAACATACTGGACGTTTTGCCAGCTCACTAACCAATGGGTTGCTCTTCTCTTAACATCTCTTCACCACGAGGACCTGCATGGTGCCAGCATTTCGATAAGGGCCCTAGTCCAAAAGCATTGAGCTTGCAATTGGCAAAAACAAGCGCAAACATAGGCTTGCGAATAACAAATCACCCATACAGGGAGAGAATGACAAATGGGTTTGAAGGTGAAGTAGTGTACTCGTGCTTGTATGTGCTGTTGGTTTCTCAGGACAAGGAACCAGGTTTCTCATTAGAAAGGCAATGCAAGCACGCTGGTTCAAAGCAAGGGCATTTTTCAGTGGATGCTAATCATTTATTTTTGTCGCTGCTTGAATAATAGCATGTATTGTGTTTTCTGCTTGTTGTTACAGGTTGGACTGCTAAGCACTGTAGTGGATTTTGGGCCCCAGGAAGAATTTTGATTATGATTATTTAGGAAATGACTCAAAGCATCTTGAAAGCTTACATTTCATCACAATTCAATTAGGGCACAGCCTGGAGAGGGTGGGATGTGTTTTTCCTGAGACTAACCCTTGAAGAGGGCCCACAGATATGAACAAATGTAAATGAATAATGCTGATTTTACTTAATAATATTAATATTATTCATACTACTAGTATTTATTCACTACACTGGTAGCCTGTTATGACCCCAAGCTCAGCCTAGGGGAAAACAGGGCCTAACAAGGAGTTGCTGGTTAACATGGATCAGCTGAGACCAAAAGGCTCACAAAAACAAGAATGCAGTGTCCAGCTTGGCTATACTATTTGATATACACATGATAAGAGTGAACAAAACAAAGCCATGCACAATAGAATTTACATTATTTACAGTATACAGCTGCTTTGTTCTTCAGGGAGTCTGGGCCAGGACGGCACCAAAGGAAAGAACCAAATAAAACAGAAACAAACAAAAAAAAATCACTACCCTCCCTTCAACAACAAAACCCACTTCTATACTACTCTTCCTATAAAAAAGGAAAAGTTCATGGGTTGGAGTCTGCCACCTGATGTATCTGGACATGGCCACTCTACGTGTTGTAAAATGTAAGAGCACCTTTCTTACCTGTCTGCAGCCCAAAGAACAGCAGTTTTCCACTTGAGAGACAAGTTATAGCATACAAAGCTAGTGTGGCTATAAAGCTCAGCACACAAAGCTAGCATCCATTTGTCTCTCTCAACAAACTCTTTTTCCCATCAGTCCCAAGTCACTTATAAAAACAGGGACACTTGACAAAGCCTAAACTACAACACATTTTGTCAGCAAAGGCGTTTAAAAAGGACAGTAACTGTTACTTAAAATTAAGTCTAAAATTAAATTAACCCTTAAAACTCTAGTGTATTAGTAAAATCTCATTTCAACATGCACCACCGCTCGACCGCTCTCCGGACCCCCCTCCCTCTGTGGGTTCTCCCCACCCACTTGTGGCCGGAGACTATCCTGAAAGTTCGCCCGGATTCAAAGATCTTGTGTTTTTTCTGTTTGTTTCTAAAAATAAAATAAATTTGTTAATCATTGTTCTTTATGGGTATTTGCATGTGAAGCCATTTTTAAAACCCCAGTAGCGGTTGTTTATTATTATTACATGTTTTTAAAATTAGAATAACTTTGGGTCTGTGTGACATAGGAACACTAAACAAAGCTCAGCATGACCTCTGACACCTCGAGCATCAACAGAAACTGGGGGAACTTCCATATAAGGAGTTGTTTGACCATATGATGACTGTTTAACATTTGTTGCACTGCCTGCACAGATCCATTCCGCTCACATTCTAAGGGTTTAATACATTTTAGTACTTCTACAATAACTACAATGTGTAGTGGTAGGAAGACATGATATGTTTGATGGTGAGGCCTCCCTAAAATGCTGAAAGACTTGGATGCTCTCTGAGACATCTTTAAGATCTCTCCACTATAGAGTACCACTATACCAATGTGCTTCAATGCCACTACCGTCATCCCTGAGCCCAAGAGTTTCCAATGACGTCCGAGCCCAGCCATCATCCTGAAGGGCTTTGAGAGGCTTTTCATGAGGCACATATAGACCCAGCTTCCCCCCTAAATGAACCCTCTTTAGTTTTCATATCATCCCAACTACTAAAAAGATGTTGCCATCACCTGGCCCTTCACCTGGCCCTCAAACCTCTGGATCAAAAGGACACTTACGTGAGGATGCTGTTCATAGACTTCCGTTCATTCACCACCATCATTCTTCAGCATCTGAAAGGAAAGCTGAGTTTGCTGGGCCTGAATACCTCCCTCTGCAACTGGATCCTGGACTGAACTGACCTCACACTCTCTTCTTCCTGCTGTCAGGAAACAGGGTTTTGAAGCATACGGGCCTCCACCGCCAGGATGGGAAACAGTTTCTTCCCCGAGGCCATCAGACTTCTAAACCAGAACTGTACTCTCCACATTCAAACACTGCTGAACTGAACTGTTTCTCCCTGAAAGATTTGCATTTTTGCAGAGTTATTCCTCATTTAATAACATATCTTTACATTTGTGCACATTCAACCCTTAGAACTGAGAGTGATTAGTAAAATAGTTCAGCAAATAAAAGCGGTGTAAAACAGTCTAAAACCGGTGTTTTGCTCTCCTTCACGCTCACCATTTGCTGCTCTTTCACTCGACGCACCGCTGCTCGGCCGCTCTCTGGACCCCCTCCCTCGGCATGTTTTCCCCACCCACTTGTGGGCGGAGACTATCCTAAAAGTTCTCCCGGGTTCAGAGATTTAGTGTTTTTTCTGTTTGTTTCTAAGACCTAAAATAAAAGAAATTTGGGCATTTTTGTTATTTATGGTCATTTGCATGTGACAACATTTTAAATACAGTAACTTTGGTTCTGTGTGACACAGGAACACCAAACAAAGCTCTGCATGACGTCTGACACCTCGAGCATCAACATAAACTGGGGGAACTTCCATATAAGGGGGAACTTCCATATATGTTGTACTGTATGCAGTCTTGTGTTGTTTTGTGTTGCACCGTGGTCCTGGAGGAACGTTGTGCGTTCACTGTCTCCTGAATAGATAGTTGAAAGGACAATAAAAACCTGCTTGACTTGAGTTCTGGCAGTGAAGGAGGAGAAAAACATAGATCGCTGCCATCGCTAAGAGAGTTTCTGCACTCAGAGTGTGTGTGTAAACTAGGATCTGTGAGTGCACAAAATAAAACTGTCCACCCATTATATGACAAGGTAGTTAAGAGAATATAATTGAATTCACACTTTTTGGAAAATGTGTTGTTTTTGCATTTTGTAGCCATTAAGTGTTTGATGATGGCACAAAGCCTGAAACAGTTGGTGCATTTGGGTGCCATTCAAAGGTGAAGCCATTCATATCGATGTGATGTAGCTTTACCAGTGATTGACACGCTGCATAGCAACAAGAATCCCAGACATCTCAAAGCAAGAGAAGGAAAACAGCGGGCAAAGGCAATGTATGATTTCTGAATATGAATCCACAGTTAAGCTAATTTTAAGGCTTGGTTTGTTTAAGGCTTGGTAGTTAATGTAATATTTTGATGCTGCACACATTTGATCATTCATTCATTCATTCATTCAAGTCCAGCGGTCGTCCTCCAAGAATGTGTGGACGAAGAAGGCAAGAGATTTTGAAGGTGCTGAATTGAAAAGTTTTCTCATGCAGTGTTTAGATGAACTTGATGCATTTCCACGAGGAAATGCGAAGTGTGATTGCGTAGTTTTATGGGCAAAAAAAGTTTGTGTTAAAAAAAAAAGTGACTCGCACCATGGATTCATACCGAACGAGGGGGCGTAAACTCACTGTCTCTTACAAAGCCATTTGTGGGAAAGGATGACTGAATAGCTCTATTCACTGGCTGAATATTTGTAATTAAACCACAAGAAACAGTGACACATTCTTTTCTTTTTTTTATAACTGACCTGAGCGTTAGTATCTTGAAGTCCTACTCGGGTTTGTTACCTTTGTTAAAGATCTATCTAATGCCTGTGCTACTAGAGACTGAAACGCGGACTCGTGCCTGCGCATTTCCGGCTCACTACTCCTACCAGACGCGCTCCAAGCGGACCAGAACAGGAAAGACCAGCGCGAGGCTGAGGCTTCCTTTATGCACGCACGTGTGTCAGTGAGTGTCTGCTTTTTCTCTGTGTCTCCCTATTTGTCTCTGCAGGCGTGATTAGGTGAGAAGCTCTCACCACAAGCAGCTCCACGGAGTGTGGAGCAACTCTACTGGCCACCATTGCAAGTGAGCCTAAATGCACCTAGAACACTCGGATAAGCAGCCGAGTACACCCTCCTCTCTAGAGCTTGGGTTCCCAAGGGAGTGAAAGACCTCCGGGAACAGCCCCTGCACCAGTCTTGTGTTAAGCTTGTTTCGTTTGGAGCTCTGTGAGCTCATTTTCCCTGCTTGTGTTTGTTAAAGCTCATTCTGGTGTAAAGCTATCTCCCGCAGTTGTGTCCACCTTGCACGCCGGACATAACATTGGCCCCTGATCATTTGATCAAAAATCTGAATACACGTGCACTGCACTGGATATTAACAGACATTTTGATGTTGGAACCTCGCAAATATTTCAAAATCTGTGGGAGGAGAAGAGGAGCCAAATTCCAGCTATAAAAAGAATAATCATAAGCATAAAATTTAAGAAGAACAGTAGTGTGATTGCTGATGCAGTCACACTAATAAATCTTCACCATGTCGGTCAGATAGCTGTAGACTATACCATTCATTTTGATTTATCCTTACTTGTATCTGTAGGAATTTTGGGTGAGATTCCACTGCTGAGTCTGCATCGATCTTCCTCTTCCAGTCAGTGGTGTAGGCCACACCTAGGGTGCAGTGAGGGCACCTCTGAGAACCTCTTTGAACATCGAAATGGGACACTGTACAGGCGGAGGTGATTTCACTTGCTCATTGGCCTGGGCTACGTGTGGTTATGGGCTGTACGGGTCTGCATTTCTCCTTTCTTACTGATGTGGAGAAATTACGTTGGCCGGGTTATATAGACACAGAAGGGACTGGCCATACCATGGTATTTACATTATTTACAGTATACAGCTGCTTCGTTCTTCAAGGAGTCTGGGCCAGGACGGCATCTAATGGGGCCCAACAAGGGGCTGTTGGTGAACATGGATCAGCTGAGGCCAAAAGGCACACAAAATAAGAATGTAGTGTCTTGGTTATACTATTTGATATGCGTATGATACAAGAGTGAAAAAAACAAAGCCATTCTCCATAGTATTTACATTATTTACAGTATACAGCTGCTTCGTTTTTCAGGGAGTCTGGGCCAGGACGGCACCAAAAGTAAGAACTAAATAAAACAAAAACAAACAAAAAAATCACTACCCTCCCTTCAACAACAAAACCCACTTCTATACTACTCTTCCTAAAAAAAAAGGAAATGGGTTGGCGTCCGCCACTTACCTGATGTGTCTGAACATGGCCACTCTACGTGATGTAAAATGTAAGAGCACCTTTCTTCCCTGTCCGCAGCCCAAAGAACAGCAGTTTTCCACTTGAGAAACAAGTTATAGCATACAAAGCTAGTGCGGCTATAAAGCTCAGCATAAAATGTAGCATACATTTGTCTCTCTCAAGAAACTTTGCCGAGCTGCTCCTAAAATCCAGACTCCTCCTCTTGGACTTTATATGGACACTTGACAGGGTAAAATCTTTCAAGGAAGGTCTGGCACAGACATGGAAATAAGGTGATTATGTTAAGGTGGAATTAAAAGTGACTTACTCTTGCCTACAGAGTGACATCTGGGTCAGCACCCAGCTTCCTTTATCCTATCATTCAGGCTTACGTTCCTACTCGCCCCCTCTGCTCCTCCCAGGAACATCATCTGGCTTTTCCATCCCTACACACAAGGCAAACCCAGTCCAGGCTGGTCTCTTTTGTGGTTCCCCACTGGTGGAATGAGCTGCCAAAGGTGAAGACTCATCTGCTCAGAGAGCATCTCCAGACAGCATTACTCCCCAACTAAAGATTTTTAGCACTTAGAACTCTCCTCTGGTTCTCACACTGTCCTGAAACTTCAGTGTTTCCTCAAGAAAAACATCTGCCAAATGAATGGAATGTAATGGAATGTGATGGAATGCAGTTGTTTTGATTTGGTCATAGTTGTGTATACGTTTTCAACCATTGCTCAAAAAGCAGCTGGAATTTTGTTAGAAATTACATGATGACATTTTGTAATGCAACAATACTGGAAACCATGGATTTGTGGCTTGAAACATTTGCATACTTGCATAGGATTTTCACCCAACTCACTGGGGTCAGAAAGATTACATAATATAGAAAGAAATATCAAGCAAAACATCCATTCAGTTCATGCAAAGTTTATTCTGTAGTATTTTAATTAAGTTTTTAATTAATTAATTAAAACTTAATTAATTAAACTTAATTAATTAATTAAGTTAGTGCCAACAGGGTGTAAATTGGGTCTTAAATACTTACAGAATGACTGAACTGAGTTGAATATGAATACAGTAATACAGTAATCCTGTGATGCGATGTGGAACAAAACTTTAAGTCCCTTGCCAAGGAAGGCTAACCAAGCTAAAAACGCTTTTTCCTGCAAATTATCTTTCGCATTTTCATAAGAAACCTCTGCATCAGGTACAGAAACATTTGAAGGGAAATTCCTGCTTAAAAATATATTAAGATGGAATCAGATTCATTCAGGGCCAGGTATTTTCTTCAGAGCACTCTTAAGTGCTTTTGGAATGGCTGAACGGAGATGACATAATAATATTAAGACTAATAAGAATAATATTCATTTTAAGTGATCTAGTTTCATGTTAATATATTCTCAAAATAAGCAGTTTATTTGGGGGTGCACTTCTTTGCAGTTTAGTCATGCAGTTATTATATTTGCTAAATTTGAGTTTTATGTAGCATTCCTACACATCTACCTAATTTTTGAATTACTCATACGTGATATCTGAAGCCGCATAAGCCTTGTTTACTGAATAAGGACATTTCAGTAATACAGAGATTACAAATGTGCTCAGATTCTGTCTTGGATAAAACATTTTTTAACAAGAGGAGTTTACTCAGAAGTGGCAAGTGCTAATAATGAAGCTGCTATTTCGAATTTCGAGGTAAGGATCCGTGAGGTTCATCTGTCATTCTGAGTCACAAATCCAGCCTCAGGGGACATTCCAGTTGAAATTCCCTACTAGGAACTGGAAAACTCAGACTTTCCAGTTCAACTGGAACATGCCATGATGAGCTCAATGTAAAGAAATGGTAAAACAGTCCATAGAAAAACACTGGACTGGCAAACTGAACTTTAGGAAGTGTGTTGTTTGGACAGATAATATATTTGCTCCTCTTGCTGGTCTGTTATCTGCAGAATCTCTTGGAGAGGCACTACGATGTCACTTCACAGCAAGAGGAAAAGATTTACAATTTACTTGTGAAAGGCGTGGGTGAGGTCTTCTGAAGTACACTGAAGTTGTGTAGGAACATGAAGACCTGAAGATAAAACAGCACACAGAATGAATGGCCTGTCGTGAATGTGTGTGTGTGTGTGTGTGTGTGTGTGTGGTCTTCTTGTTCATAGCTGCTTAATGCTGCAGCAGGAAGATTCAAGATTCTTTATTTGTCACATCCTTTTTTAAATGTTATGTCTAGCTCTGGATAAGGGCATCTGCCAAATGTTTTCTCCAAATTTGGTACCATGGTCACTGAAGTAGGGCGGCATAGTGGTGCCATGGCTGAGGGTCCTCACTGTGTGCAGTTTGTATGTTCTCCCTATGGTCTGCATGGCTTTCTGCCGGGAGCTCCGGTTTCCTCCCACAGTCCGAACACCTTTTTTTTTCCAGATTTGCCACTATAAACATCATAAACATAACATATGAACACTCAGAAGACACATGTAGGTTCACTGGTGGGGTTGGATAGTAAACAAAATGCCTATATTTGTGTTGTAGAGATCAAGACCCCTGGTTCCATTCACCACCACTGCAAATAAATCGGCAAGTTTTACACGAAACCACTCTGGATGACTTTGTTTATCTCAACCACTGAATTATGCACAAATTTTGAAAAATGAGAGAAATCCACTTACAGTGTGAAAGATCAATTTACTGGTCGTTCTAAAGAAAATCAGATTTACTGGAGCATTAATCAACAGAACGGAATCAGTTAATTATAAGAGTTGTTTGTTGCAGCAATAGAAGTGTAATGACCACTCTGTACAACTGGACGCAAATGTGAGGAATGTATTTATTTGCCAAACAGGACCAGGCAGAGACAAAGCCAGGCAGGCGTGGGCTGATTACAGCAGACAGAAGTGTGGGAGATTGGACAGAGATGTAGTAAGTCAGATCAGGGTCAAAGCTAGACAACACAGGAACCCACAATTACTAACGAAACGATCAAGCAGCGGCTTAAACTGCGCAGAGGAAAGAGCACAACTTCACAGTGAAGGAATGTACAGAGGCAAAATACAGCTCTTTTACTCTCTTAAATTTAACAGCTGACACCAGTTCCAAATGAATCAAATATATTAACACAATTACTGCCTTTCAGTTACTGTCCTTAAGTACTTTGAGCAGCAATTATGCTAACAGAACTCAGTTTACTGATGCAGAACCAATGTGCACAAGTGAATTCAAAGTAAACCATTATCAGACTAGGAACAACTGATTTTAAAACCCCAGTAGCGGTTATAATTATTACGTGTTTTTTAAATTACAATAACTTTGGTTCTACGTGACATAGGAACATCAAACAAAGCTCAACATGACATCTAACACCTCGAGCTTTAACACAAACTGGGGGAACTTCCATATAAGGAGCCGTTTTGCCATATGATGACAATTTACCATTTGTTGCGCTTCTATCACAAATCTGTGCCGCTCACATTCTAATGGTTAATTACTTGGCTAATTTCAGTCTAGGAACGACTGATTTCCTAGACATGGATTAAGCCTATTTTTAAACCTCTTTCACACATGCACTTCAACCCTGAGCTTTCCTGGACAATACCCAGGAGCCGTGTGTGTGAACGGAAATGTCCAAATTAGCCGGAATAGACTTTCAATGGACTTTACCCTCCCGGCCCACAGTACATAGACCATGTAATGTCCAATTGAGCCCATGTATGAATAGAGCAGGTCATTTTCTGGGGGAATTCACAGTGAGGGAGTGGGGGTGTTGATGATATTGCTCGTCCCCAGAATTATGAAAGCTTCAGCAGAGGGAAGATCATTTTCATATAAAGCCCCCCAGCTCTGGAATACCCTCCCAAATACCGTTCGGGACTCAGACACAGTCTCAGTTTTTAAGTCCAGGCTGAAGACCTACTTGTTTAGTCAGGCTTTTAGTAATGAATTTTTTCCTGTTAGAAAAGGGTGTAGCTAGAAGGTGGTAAGCACAGAGAATTCAAGTAAACTGGGATGCTGGTGCTGTTTCCTCGCCACTTCTCTCGTTCACTCAAGTTTGTTGACGGTTGAGTGGAGGTGCGCTGGTGTCTCAGGTTGCTCTCATGTCTATCATACCCCTGAACTGAACTGAACTGAATGTGACTTTGATGAAACCAGAAGGATACAAACATCTGAAGGAGGGTAATTTAAATGAAGACGTTGACAAGAGAGACAATGAGATTCTGGAACTTCTGTTGGTAAGGGCTGATGCCAAAATCATTAGAGAAATTCAAGGAATGAGGAGTGACTCAGTTGTTGACCCTTAGCACTCAGAGCGTATTAGTAAAATCTGATTTCAACAAATAAAAACAATGTAAAACAGTCTAAAAGCGGTGTTTGCTCTTCTACCCGTTGCCGTTTGCTGCTCTTTCGCTCGGTCGCTCTCCGGACCCCACTTCCTTTGCAGGTTTTCCCCACCCACTTGTGGGGGGAGACTATTCTGAAAGTTCTCCTGTTTTTTTCCATTTGTTTCTAAGACCTAAAGTAAAATAACATTTTTGTTCTTTATGGGCATTTGCGTGTGACACCATTTTTAAAACACCAGTAGTGGTAATTATTATTACATGTTTTTTAAATGACAATATCCTTGGTTCTTTGTGACATAGGAACACCAAACACCAAGCTCAAGCTCGAGGTGTCAGGTGACGTCTGACACCTCGAGCATCAACACAAACAGGGGAACTTCCATATAAGGAGTTGTTCTGCCGTATGATGACAATCATACCATTACAATTTACCACGGATCCGTGCTGCTTGCATTCTAAGGGTTAATGACCAAATTATGCGACTGCGTCATGTCCTGCCTCACTCTGCATGGGCTCCATCCCTCAGCCAAACAACAAGGAGGATCTCTAGTAGATGAGAACATGTCCAACACAAACAATCTCCTGCTGTGTGATACACGTGTGGAAGCCTGATTCTCCTGACATTTTACTGAGACAGGCTGCAAAGCGCCTAAAGATACAAGGAGCCTAGATAAAGGTGTTCCAACCACTCAGCATTCAGCACCACCAGTATACTGATCACCGCCTGATCATCTGGAATCATGTACACCTGTTTCTTCACTGGTTTTTAAGTTAGATGTGCTTTGTTCTGCTTGAATGATTCATTCGTAGGTCACTGAGTGGCTTAACAAACAAAAAACATTCCTCTGAAACTGGACAAGTTCAGGGACTGGACTGAAAATGAGAGACTTTGAAAGCCTTTATGAAGAAAAGACTTTTGCACAGTACTGTACTTTTCCAGCTGATGCTTGACATTTAGTATGGTGACCTGAGACTCATGCATCCATACATCTCATTCTATTGGTGATTTTCTATTGGTGCTTTTCTTTAGAGCTTAAACAAGCTGTCTTTCAGGAATGGGTGCACTCTAAAATAGCTAAATACACTTATTATAAGGAGTGTCTGGATACTTTTGGAGATACAGTGTAAATTGAGGGGCTGCCAAAGTAGTAAATATAACTGAACATTAATTTTAAATAGCAAGTGTCATTAGACCCTGCTTTAATGGGACATGAGTGAATTCATTCACTACATTTCCCCTAATACCCGAGCATCTTTCCTTGGAACACTTTCAGTTTCCATTGGGGAAGCTGGTGGTCTGGTGGTTAGGGAGTTGCCCCTGGGCCCCTCAGAAGGTCATGGGTTTGAATCCCAGGACTGCTAGTAGCACCAGTGAGAGACTGTCCTCTGTCCTCACACACTGCTCCCTGGGCGCCTCACCATTGCGGGCTGCCCACTGCTTCACTTGGTGAATGGGTTAAATGCAGAGAAGAATTTCACATAGTTCACACTGTGTGCTGCGGTGTGTTCATACATGACTATAAGGGGCCACTTTACTTTACAGTGTAGAGCTAGCAGTAGGCGGACATTAAGTGTTTAACAGCAAAGAAAAGTTTCTCTGTTTAACAGCTATCATGTAAGCAGACAGTAATACTCAGGCTTATGTTGGGGGCTGACCAGTTGTAGCCCACCAAAACCACAAGCTATTTTATAATATTAGTAGTTATTAGTAGTTAACGGACGTGGTCTCATTGAATTTAGTACAATAAAATCAAATCAAATAAAAAAACTTTTTTCAAATAAATGCAACAATATGTAGTCACCTGATAAGTGTATGCAGTTCCTATTCATAACCTAATTATGCCGGCTCTCAAGCTCATTGTGCAAATAAACTGTTTCACATGCATGTGTGTTAAATTTCGGAGATAAAGGGAGACAACACAAGCATCCCAAGCAAATAAGACTGCCTCTGTTTCCACATCAGCACTGTGGTACAAAAGGGAGCTGGTTGGTTTGAGCAGTCAGTCAAAAAATGCAGCTTTCTGATTTTTTATGCAGCCTGTTCTGCCCCTGACTGTCAAAGAGGTTGGGTTGTGCCCCCCAAAATCCTGCGTGTGTCCCAGTACGCCTAGCAGTCAAGAAGCACCCCCGGTGTTTAGGCTGTCAGTGTGCTCGAAAGTGGGATTTTGTGGGTTGAATACACTCCCTGGATTCATAAGTTAACAGTAAGAAAGGAAGACTTTGAGAGCCAGCCAGAATAATTGATGGGTTTAACTGCAAATGTGGTCTTCCAGGAACACGCAGTATGAGAGTACAGCTAAATGAAATGCATTTCAGATCAGAAGTGAAATAAAAGAGCAGCATTATTTGGAGCACTTTTGAACCAGCACAGACTCGGTCAGCAAGATTTCAGTAGCCAGTGCACTCAAAGCTTACCATAAGCTGTGTGCTACTAGGAATGTGCATAAAACACACCCGTAGCATTTCTCACGTGCTTTCCGTTGTGGTGTAGCCAAGTGTGTTCTGTTGATGTCTAGTGATTGAGAGCATGCAGTAGACCAAAAGTTCCTGATCCCAGTCGTGGACATCCCATTCGTTGCACATTTTTCTCAACATTACACACCTGTCCAAGCCAACGAGGAGCTAGATAATTAGCTAACAAGCTAATTAGGTATGCTAGATGAGACCAAGCACTTAAAGGTGCATAGTGGGGCATCACTAGGTCTAAGATTAGGAGCTCCAGTGGGAGACTAACTGATATTTAACAGAGTTTGCCAAAAAACATGATATAGACCTTTTCTTTAGTAATGAAATTTAGCATTAAACATATTCAGAGTTTGAAGAGTTTGAAATTTTGTCATGGCATCAGCCCTGCCATCAACACAAACACAACCCCCTTTAAGAGATGCCCTTTTAAGGCTGTGAGGTGAAGTTGAGCTCAGAGCACAGATCAAGGTGGTTTCTGTTTGGCCTGTGCTGCAAATAAATAAGTAAGTAAAGTTTATTTACAAAGCACTTCACAGACGGACGTCACAAAGCATAGAACAATAAAGTTCCAAGTTGTAAAATCCATAATATAAAATAAAAAATATATAGATATATTAATAAAAGCTTCCCAAAGGCTTGTAAGTCTTGAGCTGGACCTTAAACTGTTTGATTGCACCAGTCTCAGTGTTGGTGAAATACTGTTCCACAGTCTGGGAGCAACAGATTGAAATGCGTGATGATCCCCCATGCGTCTTCAGAAAGAATGCCTAGTCAGGTGGATCTCAGGGGACAATTATTGGAAAGCTGCAGGAGGTCCACAATGTATTTAGGAGCCTGACCATGTAGGGCTCTATAAGTAAGAATGAGAATATTATACTGCATTCTAAATTCCACTGGGAGTCAAAGCAGAGAAATTAAAATAGGAGAGATGTGATTCCACTTATGTGAGCGTGTTAAAAGCCTGGCGGCAGCGTTTTGGATGGTCTGAAGGCGAGTTAAACCAGACTTACAAGTACAAGTAGACAAGTAAAAAGAGAGTAACAAAAATGAATGTGTTATGAGATAAAAGCTGACAGCCATGTATAGGGCAATAAGAGGCCTGGATAGATTGATTGACTGATCGGTTAATTGACTGACTGATTTGCACCTCATCAAGCGATACATTTATACATTTCTTGATATATTTGTAATAGCCGTGTGGATCTCTGAGCCGCTCTTTTACATGCTGCAAGTTTTACTATGTAAAGGTTTAGGAAGTCTTTAAGTCCAAACTGATATTCTGAAGAATCAAGAGTGAGAATCATAATTCAAATCATGTTCCAAAAAAACCCATTTAATCTAGAATCACACAGCCCTAATTTTCACTCCCCCTCCAAACCTGTGGGAAATGAGGTGTGTGACATTACCCTCACACAGCTCTGTGGCATGTCACGAAGTTTCGAGAGACTGTCAGAGGTGCCCGGGCCTAGTTACGGTTGCTAGGCTATGACTGGACAGTCTGAATTTAGGAGAGAGCTTTAGCGAAAGCTCAGGTCCCTTCTATACCTCTGGTTTCCTGTGATGAAATGTTCACAGCCCAGCACATCTCCAGCACCTCTCCAGCTCCTCTCGGCTTCTTTTATGCCTTTCTCTCAGTCCTTCAGTCACACCTAGCATGAAGCAGCTCCATGTAGGTTCTCAGATTTCCTTCCCCTTTACACTCCTGCATCACTCTTGTCTGAAGGTGGGATCTGCACTTTCAAAATCTCTTTTAAGATCTGTGTAAAAAAGGTCACTATTTCTGTTGTGAAGTCCTAATGCTGTAATGGCATTGAGCTGATATGTAAAGAAGGTTATCTAACTAAGCCAAGGCCAAAGAAACGATAGATTTATATTTGTTTTGTGGCCTTTTATTGATTGCCACTCTGGTTAAACTAATCAGTAATAAGCATTCACGGATCTGAATGCATGCCAGTCTATCACAATGAAAGGCAGCCTTGAGCTGCTTTTATATAGTGAAAGAAATCACAGTACCCCACAGAAAGCCCCGTCCTTTTTCTCCAGCGGGATCACACATGTATCGTAGCTCTTCTGTAAGTGGGTTTTAATGATTTAAAAAGGTCAAAATCACACCATGACTTTCTTCACACCGCAGGGCAAATCAGTTTTCATTCAACTGATTTGTGGACTTGAGTGTAAAGATCGGAAGTTACAGCGCCCTCCACAATTATTAGCAACCCTGATGAAAATTTGTAATAAGCCCTAAAATAAATTCATTTTTTATTGCATTAGCATATTCTCACACTGAAAAAATTAGAAAAAATGTAACCTTTAACTCAAGTACATTTATTTATTTATTTATTTATTTTTTAAATCTATCATTAAGAAATAATTATTTTTAACAAAATCACCGGTGCCACAATAATAAATGTAACTGAAGAATTTTTGTCATTTATACTTTACTTTTTTAAGTTGGTCAGAGTGTCTAGGAACTTTGAATTAGTAATCCATGACTTTCTGTGTTTCTGGGGTATAAATATGATGTGACACAGAGGCCCATTTCTCTTAGCTGCTCTTCAAAATGGGAAAGACAAAAGAACATGCCACTCAAGAAAGGCAGATGTTTGTTGATCTTCATAAGTCAGGAAATGGCTAGAAGACAACAGCTACTCACCTAAACTTGCCCATATCCACTTTCAGAGCAATAATTAAAAAGTTTAAAACAACTGGAACTGTGACCAACAAGGCTAGATGAGGACCCAAGTTTATCTGGCGCCACGCACAGTGAAGAAGATGGTAAGGAAGGTAAAACATTCTCCAAAGCTCACTGTTATAGAACTACAGTAAAGAGTGGCATCTTGGGGTTACCGCGTCTGCATAACAACCATTAGACACTATCTACATGCCAACAGGTTAACCCTTTGAACTCCGGGCCATTTTTGAGCGTTTTTGCATCCCTTTATTTATTGGGCTATAACATTTTAATTCC
>JBBPCZ010000037.1:1117344-1137845 GCA_037974445.1 Brycinus macrolepidotus
TGTCGCGAGTTATGAGTCTTAGACTAAAGGTAACAAAAATGGACGCAAATTGCGTCCATGGAGGCCAAAAGGTTAAAGCCTTTTCTGTCCTACAATCACAAACGTAAATGTGTGGAGTTTGCTAAACTCTACTGGGACTTTAACTGGAACTGTGTGCTTTGGTCAGATGAGAATAAGATTGAGCTTTTTGTCAACAAACCTTCCAAGTGGGTCTGGCATAAAACAAAGGATGAAGATGTGGAAAAGCATCTCATGCACTCTGTTAAGTATGGTGGAGGATCTATGATGCTGTGGGCCTGTTTCTCTTCCAGTGGCCCTAGGAAACTTGTTAGAATGCATGGCATCATGAACTCTTTGAAATACCAGGACATTTTAAATAAAAATCTGGTGGTCTCTGTCAGAAAGCTAAAATGGTTCACCAGACACAAAATCAGCCTGCTTCCAAGGCAAGCTCAGTCCGCAGACCTAAATCCCTAAGAAAACCTGTTGGGTGAGCTGAAGAGGAGAGCGCATAAGAGAGGACCCTGGACTCTGGACGATCTAGAGAGACTGTGCGAAGAGGAATGGTCAAAGAACCCTCTTTCTGTATTCTCCTACCTTGTGAAATGTTAAAGGAGAAGATTAAGTGCTGTCGTATTGGCAACAAGGGGTTGTACATAGTATTAACAGCAGGGGTGTCAATAATTGTGGCACACATGATTTCATGTAAAAAATGTATGTCTTAATGTGAGATTTTTCTCCCCATTGAATAAATGTACTCAAATTGAAGGTTGGATTTTTTCTTCTTTTTTCACTGTGATGTTATTATTCACATTAAAAAAAGAATTTATTTTAAGGCATTATACACATCTTTATCAGGGTTGCCAATAATTGTGGAGGGCGCTGTATGTAGTAAAGATCACTTTGATCTTGCTATATCAGCAGTATTTTTCTTTTCAGCACATGATGCTTGCTACCAGTGCTGAGATAACAAAGGCCCACACATCTTACCCACAAATCCTATCAGTTGTTCAGTTCTGGACTCCTGGCTGCTGATGGCTGTGGAACCACTTGGGGATGAACATGTGATCTCCCAATTATGGGGCCAACACTTAGACGGTTGCACAGCTCGGGAGCCAAAGTAAGGGCGCATTCCCTAAAATTTTCTATTAAAGCTTCAGGTATAGTCATTATGGAACAATGTAGTTGTTCACTGAATGGTATAGTCATTATGGAATGATGTAGTTGTTTATCGAACAGAATAGTCATTATGGAATGATGTAGTTGTTTATTGAATGGTACAGTCATTATGGAACGGTGTAGTCATAATGGAATGGGGTAATCAACATGTAACAATATAGTTGTTATGGAAGAGTATAGACATTATGGAAAGATCAAGATCTAAGCCCATAAATGAGTTTGTTTTGCTATTTTGTCTCCTCTCCGGTCAGTGCACTCATATATGCGTTGTTACTATGGCAACCGATGTGGATACACCGCTCAGCCACAACATTAAAACCACCTGCTTAATATTGTCTTGGTCCTCCTAGTGCCATCAAAAAAGCTCTGACCTGCCGAGGCATAGACTCCACAAGACCTTGGAAGGTGTGGTGAGATTCATCAGACCAGGCCACCTTTTTCCATTGCTCCATGGTCCATCTCTGGTGCTTACTTGCCCTTTATAGAGGCTTTTGGCATTGGACAGGTCAGCATGGGCACTCTGACTGGCCTGTGGCTATGCAGCCCCATATGCAGCAAGCTGTGATGCACAACTTTCTATCACAGCCAGCATGAACTTTCCCAGCAATTTGTGCTAATTTATTCTTCTGCGTATGTGCAAAAACATAGGCGTTGCATGCACACATTCGCATAGGTGTCTGCCAGCATACTTAAGTATAACGTGAACTTGTGCACTTGCAGGCAGTGTCCAAACCAGAATGTACAGAAAATGAAGAGGAAAAGTGATTTTTGCACTTTTGAATATGAGACTTTTAAGCTTTATCCTGATCCTTTTCTCGTGATCAGTGTTTTCATGACAACTTTGATAATAACCACTTATTTCAAAATATTTCCAGACATTTTAACCCACCTTCTGTCGACGGCACAAACAGAATGTGACGTGTTCGGGCTTTTGTATGTGCCGTGTTCAGGCTGTTAGTGCCTGGGTGTTTGACAGCTCCTGCCAGAGGAATCATTCTCTCTGAGTCACAACACACATTGCACCAAACCGCTAAGCTCGCTAACACAAGATGGCAGATGCGAACACAGCAATTGAGTCGGGTGTAAAGTTTCATTCAAAGTTTCCCGCAGGCTTGGTTTGTCTGCAAGAACAGCAACAGAATTATAAGCAGAGGCTTCTGGGTGCAATCAGTATCTGCAATGAAGATTCCTCAACCTCTGACATTATTCTGTGATCCCAAAGAAATGAGGTGAGAGGAAGCCAGTCCCTTCCTTGGTATGTAGGAGTACGAGAGGCACGAGCCATGAGTCAATAAGCATTACACTGGCTTATTAAATTCATAGTAAATATTACACACACTGGAAAATGTAACTGAATATATTTGATGCAAATATGTACACAGTTACATCAGCGCTGTTATTGATGAGCACATTTGAAACGTGTAAATTCAGTGCATTGCTCTTCAGTGTGCATGTCATAGATGCTAATTAAATAAATTGTAAACATTTCAAACATTTCATTGTGAGCTAGATTATACATATTGCAGAGGCTTGTTAAATATTTCCAGTAGTGGAAAGTAAGAAATTATATTTACTCCAATTATAGTACTTGAGTATCTTTTTCCCAGTAATTGTACTTTTTGAGTAGAATTATTTTTACTAATAAAAAACTTTTACTTTATTACTTTCATTTTTAATAACTGTTACAAAGTGAAAAATATTACACTTGGAAGCCAGTTAGAAGGAAGACAGGTTTTGAAATGGCAATCAAAGGAAATGTATTAAGTAAGAATCTATAACTCAAGTATTTTTAAATTCTAGTCAGTATTAATTATTAGACTAAATTTAATGCAAAAATGTTTTTTTTTCCTTGTGGGCTGTTACACTTTTTAGTTATAAACAAGTGGGCTGTGAAAAAGTTGAGAACCCCAGCAGGACAGTTGAGCCTTGACGTGTTCCAACACATCAAGTTTAGTGGAGACTAGGGACTGACCAGTACCAGGGCTAGTATTCTAATTAGGGCTGATTTGGTGTTTCTGGACCCCCAAGCAAAGTTATCACTAGAATCAAAGAAATTTGGAATTAATGCAAAATACAATATTTACCTTGTAGAGATTCTTACTGCAGTCAGAATCGAACCGCTCTGCAGGAGCCTTCGTTATGTCTTCCAGGTTGGTCAGTCAAGATTTCTGGCCAAAGTTCTGGGTTGTAAAGTCTTGTGGTCAACAGCAGTGACCTAGAAACTGTCATCACACTTTTCTCACATTTTCTTCCTTTTTTTGTACACCATTGGAATATTCAGGCTTTCTTTCATTTCATTTCACGGTTGTTTTCATGAGTGCTGATTGCGCAGCTTTGTTGTCAAGTCAAGTAGGTGTTCATTGTTTATTTCATCAAATGTTCACACAGTCAAACAATGATCCTCCAGAAGTGAACAAAATATTGTGTCAGATATTGTTTTTTAGCAGCAGAGTAGTTACATATGTTATTCCTTATGAGGTAAGGAATAACAATAGTAAGTTATTGTGCAAAAATGCAGCATTGGGCAGCACTGTGCAGCACTGTGCATGATGTAAAACGTTAAATGTAACAGTATTTGAATAAAGGGAATGGTACCGTGTGAGTTTGTTGTTTGAGTTCTTGTTTATGGTGTGGGTGTGTGTGTGTGTGTGTGTGTGTGTGTGTGTGTCTATGTGAGTGAGTATGTCTGGTAGGTGTTGACCATCTCTTTCAGTGTATTTATTTTTCCAGCAGGTGGCCCCACAACCTCTGACTCCCCATGCATTTGTGTAGTGGCAATAATAATAATAATAAATAATAATCCGTTTTATTTATAGATGCCTTTCACAGTACTCAAAGACCCCTCACAGTACACATTATAATCAAACATACAGCAGTGTGCAACAGTGTAACAATACATAAAATGCAGCATAATAGGTTAAATAAGTTTACTGTTAGTGAATGATAAACGGTCACTGACCGTGATTTCAGTGCCAATGCTTTTAAAATTTCAACAGTACAAAATAGTAATGTGGGCACTTTCTGATCCATACTGATAGGAGAGGATAAGATAACTCAAGTTCAGTTCAATCCAATTCTATTTTGCTTATATAGTTTTTTTTTTTTTTTTTTTTTTTTACAACCGATGGAGTCACAAAGCAGCTGTACAGAATCCAGGTCCGAGCCCCTAGAGAGCGAGTCAAAGGCGAAAGAAGTGAGGAAAAACTCCCTAAAGCTGGATGAAGAAATTTTGTGAGGAACCAAGATTCAAAAGGGGAAGGTGTTCTCCTCCGGTCGTCCCAGAGAGAGAGAAGGAGAGTCTCTGTGGAGAAAACTAGCAATAGAAGGTCTTTGTGTACAGACTTAATCACTGCTGAACAGCTGGCAGTCTATGGCTAACAGATCAGGTACAATAAGAGTCAGCAGGGGAAGATTTTTTGTTGGAGTCTGTGTGAGGAGTAGTTTAAGTGTCTCTATCCACAGTCCTAGGAACAAGAATCTTTGCGGGAGCTTTTGAGCAGTAGCTGCCCATGGCTGGGGGAGGAGCATGCAAGCAACGCAAAGCAGCCGAACCAGTCCAGAACATTAGGGCAAGAGACCCCAGTGATGGAAGATCCGGGATGAAGTGGTGACCTGGAGTCCCAATGGTGGTCAGCCGGGCTGGACAGATGGGCAGCGGTTCCCCTCAGAGAAGGCAGTCCAAAGGAAGGGATGGGAGACAGAGAACATAATTTTGTTTAAGGTTACAGGGTACCAATTATAACTGTAAAGAGTGCAAGATGAGACCCCATACATGGCTATAGCAGCCTAGATAGAAAGGCCAGAGCCAAGGGGTATCACAGACACAAGAACACCACATGATCCCCCCACCCAAACTCCACCGTCTACAATGTTACCAGCACAAACTTTTTTTTGTATTTTTTCCCAATTCCCAATCCCCAATCCTCTCTCTAGCTAGGACTCCACCATTCACATGATACTGCCAACAGTAGAATACTAGCACATGCTTCATCCGAGTTTTCAAACTATCATTAATGCAACTCCATTGGACAGCTCATCACATTTAGATGAGAACATCAACTACCAGCTCTGTTATCTCAGCTAAGAAATATCCATGCTAACTAGCATTCCACTTATTGATGGAGGGAGGGGAGGACCATCTTGCCCACCCAGAGAGATGCCAGTTGTGCTTTCTTGGATTCCTGGACACATTTGGCTATGACGCCACCAGGGATCTAACAGTACATTATCCATTTTTTTGGCTGTAGCAGGAGCTGCACGCTCTGAAATAACTCAGTGTCAATCCTGAATGAGATTTATGTTCATCTATTAAACTTATTTCACTCATGAGGGAACTGAACTTTGAGCACTAAGTTAGAAATGGAATCTGAACTTGGCTCTCCATACAGAAAAACAGCTAAACTGATAATAAAATCACTTTGCTAAATATAGATTCAAATTGATTCACATCTAGAACTTCGCTGCTGTTTCAGTAAGCAGAAATCCAATTATTGTCAGAAATCTAATCCTGTCTCTTGGCATCTGTAGGTCATTATAGCATCTGACAATTATATCTGACATGACCACTCAGTTTTGAGCAGGCAGGGGCTATTAATTTGTATTAATTTAATTTAGATATTTCTTACATATAATAAGTAATCTTTTTGTTCTCTTTTTTTAAATGGTTGGAAATCAAACACTTCTTTAACTTCTTAATTATTGCCCTATCAGTGGATCTGGGCATTTTCAGGCATGTTGCTATGTTTGTATAGCCATTGCTGATTTGTGTTAATTTTCAAATCGTCTCATTTAATTTGCGTATTCTCTGAACTTACTCATGTTAATATAAAACCAGTGGGGATTTGGCCTCTGTGTCACCTAATATTTATACCCCAGTGAAACAGAAATCAATGATGATCATGTAAGAGTTCCTAAACACTCAAGTAGACAAAAAAGTGAAATATTAGAGAGCATTTTACGCAAGAATTTCTAGTCAATGATTGTGACACATGTGATTTTGCTAAATGTACTTTCATTAAAGCTTAGATTTTTATCTCATATTTTCAGTGTGAGACTGAGCTAATTAACTACATAATTTAAATTATCCATTTTTATGACCTTTGTACCCATCTTACTAGGGATGCCAATAATTATAGAGCTGACTGTAGGTAGGAAATTTCCTTTTTCCACCTAAGAATGTATTACAGACATCAAATATGTATCACAGAGGCTTTTTAAAAGGCAAAGACGCGGCCTCCTCCCATCAAAATTCATAGACTTAGCTCCACATGGAGTGTTCCAGAACTTAGGGACACCCTTTGTGTGGCTATGGCACATTTTTCTATGAATATTGAGATAATTATCTCTGTTAAAAAAAAAAGAGAAAAGAAAAAGCATGTCAGTTTCTGAAGGAACATAATCATTTTTCCTTTTCATTGCTCTAACATCAATAGAACTGCAAAAATGTTTTGGCCAGGAACCTTGGGTTTGAATGAATTCATGAGCGATGCTCTGTGAGAACCTTTTGACTTAGGTTTTTTTTTTTATCACTCGTGCCTCATCATTCCAGGTTATAGGTGTTACTCTTCAGACAAAGTGGCTCCAAAAATGATGAAGAAAGAGTTTATAGTCTATAGAAAGAGTCTATAGAGTACAGCATGTCAACACACTTTTACTACCAAGCGTGCTCTTAATTAGTACTTAAAAGTATCAAAAAGGACAGTGGCCTCTCTGAATGAACATACAACTCTGGAAACCATGACAACAGCTCTGCCTCGTTCTGAATTAGAATAATTAATGTTATTCAGTGTCAGTGGGTTCTGTGCATCTACTGTTGCTGCATACTGGATTCATGTTATTGGTGTGTGTGTGTGTGTGTGTGTGTGTGTGTGTGTGTGTGTGCATGTGCCTTGGTGGTATGTGGTCTCTAATTATATGGACATTTAATATATATAAATATTTGAATGTGTGTATACATGTATGTTTTCAATGAATTTGGAGTGATAATCTAGTTTATCTTTTTCCATAAAAGTATACTGAATTCCCTGAAAGATATAGTTTATGTGCATTATTAGTTCAATGAATTCTGGTTATTGATTCCTGGATCAGTTGTCAGAATAGGCATATTATCAGTATAATCAATAGTGAAGGTCTTACTTTAAAGCATTGCTTAGTGTGGTCTGTAACTGTTCACCATCCCGAAAGAGCACATCTGCCCTCCTGCTGCTGGCGGCCGCAGGAGGGCCGTCAATTTACTGGTAATTCTCAAACAGGACTAGGGGCAATTTGACGATCAGAAAAGAGCCGTGATTGCAGTTTGTTCTGTTGAGTCGGTACTCTGGTCAAACTCAGTGAATCCATTCGGTGCAAGCTGGTCTTGACAGCTGTGGAGCTTTACCAGGCAACCTCTGGAGGATTTCTACTCCACACAAAGCCATTCCTTCTCTCCCACCTGCTGCCTTTGCAGATGAGATCTGTTAGCCTCACCGTCTGCATGATAGTGAATGGCTCTGCGCGCGTAAAAGCATGCGTCGATGTTTCCAAAAGATGTGTTGCGCTGTTGTAGCGTAATAAATGGGCTTCCCATTGCTTTGGGCTCAGTCAACAGTTCTTAAGAGAGTTAGCAGAACACAGAAATGGATTAGACAGATGACTAAGAGCAGATCTTGCTATCTATTTACAGAATGATTTTATAGCAGAAGAACGCTCACCTCGAGGAAGTCTTCGCGGAGATGGAATAGTTTAACATGGCAAGGTATGATCATTTATGTGATTACTGAAGAGATTCATGATTTTATTCCCATAGTGTGTATAGTTCATACAGTCTGACAGTAATGAGGTGGCATGATTTTAACCCAGTATGAATCAGCAGTGTGTGTGGCTTTTACAGTCTGATCATAATAATTGTGAAGTGACTTTAATCCAGTATGAATCTGCAGAGTGTTTGTGTGTGTGTGTTTGTGTGTAGTGGTTCTTACGGTGGAACAGTAATAACTGCGGACTGATTTTCTTCCAGTATGAATCTGTAGTCTGTAGTTATTACAGTCTGACAGAAATAATTGTGGACTGATTCTAATCCAGTATAAATCTGCAGTGTGTGTAGTTCTAACAATTTGACAGTAATAACTGTGTCATGATTTTAATCCAGTATGAATCTGCAGTGTGTGTAGTTCTAACAATCTGACAATCGTAATTGTGGAGTGATTTTAATCCAGTGTGAATCTACAGCGTGTGTAGTTCTTACAGCCTAGCAGTAATAGACTGTTTAAGGAAAGCTTACCTCTTTTTTTATATGACTTCAGTGTGATAAAATATCACTGGATCACACAGCAATATGGAGGGAAATGTCACCAATCATAGTATTTATTTATTTACCTTTTTCAGTTTATTTAGTCTGGCAAAACTCTAGCAGAGAAAGCATTGCACAAGTTCCTTTTTTTGAAATGTATTATTTCTCACTGTTGCTTCAGCACCATTTGGGGCCCTTCTCCAGCCCAGGGGGTCTCGGGTTTGAGCCCTTGTTAGCCTGTGCATTAATACAAGCCTGCTGAACATCCAGTACTCTCCAGATCCCACAGCAGTGATTATAGGGCAAGCATGTGGACAGTTTTTTTTTTTCTAAGGAATGTCTTTCTCTCTCCCTCTTGTCAGGGTGTTAAGTTCTGCTCGATCGCCTAATGGTTCCTAATGAACCGTAATTAACCTCTAAACCTCAGGCAGCATTAACCGGACAGGGGTTGTTTATGGAAGGCTGCGAAATGTCCAGTCCTTTAGTACTTGATATCCATTCCCGTGCCGCTAGCTCAGGCCTTCTCGACGCAAACGATTACCACAGTGGATGGATGGCACTGATCCTAAATGACCACATGCTCTGCATCAGAAATAACTTGAAGCAAAGGGTAAAAATGTCCCTGTAATTAATGCCTGCCCCTTAAGACAGCAGTAAAACTGCGGTCCCAAAATAGTGTTAATAATGTCATAAATCAATGTGAATGAATATCATCATCATGCAAATAAAATAGCTGCCACTTCGTGTTTTACTTGACCCAGCGGGTTGAACATGTTCATCAGTAGATAAAATGTATTACTGGAACGCGTGAAAAACTGATGAGAGCAAATGATATCACTAACACTGCAACCCAAAACTGCTAGCAGAAACCATTCAGTAATGGGGAATTTCATCAATGTTTCAAAATTTCATCAGAATTCAGTGGTGGTGAACGGAACAAGAACTTTTTTGTCAGCTTTGCCACTACATTTCCATCATAATTACATCTAAAAACCAAAAATTGTAAAAGGCATTTGTAGGTTCACTGGTGGTCTTGGATTAACTGGTTAGATTTGCACTGAAGACACTGTGACACCTTGTTCCTATCACTGTAAAAATAGAACTGTTAATAGTCAGTATTACCAGGGACCTGATGGAGAGACATTGCAGGTTAGGGCAGACACAATTCATGAGTCTGGGGTTGTTTAACAGTAGTGAAGAAATAGCAAAGCAGTCAGCAAATTGAGTGCTTTTACTTTTTTATTCTATGTATGATGATATCGGTATTATATGAGTACTTGCAGATATTAGCTTGGAAAAACAATATAGGCATCGGACAGATATTTAGATTTGACTGATATTTCAGTCGAAATATATATATATATACAAGTTATACTTTTCTAATCCACGTACATGTAGTCCTAATTTCTGCATTTTTGTATCTTCATCAATATTTCCATTGGCAGATCTTGAAAAATGTTGGCGTCGGCCTACAAATTCCACATCAGTGCATCCCTAATTCTGTATGCTATAGACCACAGGACAGAAGGAAACATTCATAACCACTGTAAGAAAACTTCATTTAAGTTTCTCTACAATAAACCATTTCACACCAAACCACTCTGAATGACAGTTTAATTTTGACAAATCTCTGGGATTTTCTATTACTTTACCTACTTAAAGATGTGTTCTGGCCCAAAACTAGCATTTAATATGTTGTTTCAGATGACATCTGTGATAGAATTCATCACTTTGTCTCCTTTTTGGATTGTTATCCTTCACTGTTTTCTCTTCACAACACCCAGAATGTGTTGTGCAAATACATCAATAGAACCATTAGGAATACATCAGGACAACTACTGGGATTCTCCCCCACGGTGATGAAGAAATGCACTGGCTAATAAATACGTGAGACATGAAATGCAGCACTAACATTAGGCATCTGGCTTTCTTCTGCATTAGCCAGCTAGCAGGGGGGTTGGAGGGCACTTCAAATAGCTCATGTATCCGCTGCTCCTGGTTCCACTTAAATGCCATTACCTAACAGCTACACCAAGATAACTGAGCAAGTCTAATTCACAGCAACACTACAACATGAACAGAATGAGAGATTAAATCTTTACTGAAGGCCTGGGTAAAACAGACGGTTCTTACCTGTCTGTTACAAGCCGTTATAAGCCCCATATGTCCATGTACAGCTGCTACATCACTACTGTCATAGCGCATTTGACATAGAATCACAAGTGTTAATCTGCAGCTTGGACTAGAGGTAAATCAGCCATATCCTAATAAGTTCTTCTGTTTCTTATGGTGCTATTGGTCATAGGTTCACTGGGGTCCAAAATAAACATCTTTTAGCCATTTATTAACAGCTAACACAGTAAAACAATGTGGATGCCAAAGGTTAAAACTCATTTTTGTGCTTTTTTTGCTTTGACAGAGAGGGAGGGCTTAGGCATACTAGCCCACTTATACCAGGCATTTATATGGTGGTTGTACTCAAGGAGGCGAGTAGATCAT
This sequence comes from Brycinus macrolepidotus, assembly GCA_037974445.1. NCBI lineage: Eukaryota > Metazoa > Chordata > Actinopteri > Characiformes > Alestidae > Brycinus > Brycinus macrolepidotus. The sequence continues at coordinate 1,128,290 of JBBPCZ010000037.1, forward strand.
TGATGTAATTATGGTTATATTTTTAATTTTGTTGCTTTAACAACAGACTGGCTAATGGCTGAGTTGGTTAAAGTTGAGATTAAATTAGTATTCTGACGTAATTTTTTGTTTGTTTGTTTGTTTGTTTGCGAGGTGCCTCTGATAGTGTATAAAATGACCCTGAATTTCAGTCAGTGAAGTGACTTTGAAATTGCTCCTTAAGAAAAATGATTCCCTGTCCCACCATAGCCGTGTATAACTGATTAGGAATAAACTACATACCCAGACCTGTCAGAGGAGTCAGACACAGACTGATGTCACACCCAGATTGATCTGATCCAAGAAAGAAAGCAATACACCAGCGATTCAATCATAAGCAAAGTGCCACGGTTGAGAAGCGATGCTGCGGGGAATAATATCTTCCCCTTGGCAATTGCCCCCTAGGTAAATTGAATAAAAACAACAGCCGTGCTTTATCACCCATTTTTTATATTACTTCATAACATTTAATACGAATGAACAGAAAATGTAATGAAAATCTGTAATGGGGAAGCGTCTATGGAGTGGACACTTTATTAGCCACAGCACCGCAAAAGAGGCTGCTTAGCCAGGCAAAAGCAAGCGCTCAGACGTCACTTTATAAAGCAGGTAGGACTTAAGGCATGAATTCACATACCCTGTGGTCAGAACTGGGGGCCTTCCTGACCTGACAGAGACTGACTGATCTATGTGCAGAGAAGCAGAAGTCCTGAAGTCAGTCAGCTGAACAACTGAGATCAGAGCAGAGCAAAAATAGATCTGTGACGACGTTTCAGTTCGTCACTCGATGTGTGGTGGACCTCGCAGCAAGGATTCAGGAATGCATTTTAAATGAATGGTACTGAAGGCTCAAGCAGTGACACTGACATGGTAGTGGCGTGTGTGTGTGTGTGTGTGCGTGTGTGTGTGTGTGTTTTCACTCAATTAGACACATCTAACTTTGCAGATATAAAGTTATTTATGATGGTTCATCTGATGCTTGTGTTGTGCCTCCAGTCCTTTACCAGTGGCCACTTTTTCACCAAAGGACACGGTTGGCTGGATATTTTTGGTTGGTGGACTAGTCTCAATCCAGCAGTGACACTAAGATGTTTAACCCTTAGAATGCAAGGAGCACGGACAAGTGCTGGAAGCACAACAAATGGTAAATTATCATCATGCGGCAAAACAGCTCCTTATAAAGTTCCCCCAGTTTGTGTTGATGCTTGAGGTGTCAGCCGTCATGCTGAGCTTTGTTTGGTGTTCCTATGTCACGTACAACCAAAGTTATTACAATTAAAAAAACATGTTATAATAACCGTCACTGGGGCATCAAAAATGGCATCACATGCAAATGCCCATAAAGAACACAAATTCCTTTTTTTTTTAATTTTACATCTTAGAAACAAACGAAAAAAAAAACACAAGGTCTTTGAACCTAGGAGAACTTTCAGGATAGTCTCCGCCCACAAGTGGGTGGGGAAAACCCGCAGAGGGAGGGGGCTCTGGAGAGCGGCCGAGCAAAAGAGCAGCAAACGGTGAGCAGGTAGGAGAGCAAACACCGGTTTTAGACTGTTTTACACCGTTTATATTTGTTGAAATCAGATTTTAATAATACACTCTGAGTTCACAGACACACTACCATGCCATTACTATGTCAGTGTCACTGTGCTGAGAATGATCCTCCACCCACTTAATACCTTCTCACTAATGATTCTGTGGGGTCCTGACCCTTGAGGAAAGGGGTAAAGTGGAGCTAAAAAATGATGCAGAAAAACAGACAGACTACAGAACATCAACAGACAATCAACAGAACATATCTCTGATGTGCCTCTAAAATGACTAAAGGAGATCTTTCTGAGGAGATAAAAGCATAAAATCTAAGGAAAACAGAAGTTAAACCACTAAAACCGCCCCTAAGATAAACAGACGAAAGCAATTAAAGCTTTCATCTTCGGAAGAAAATCAAGCTCCACTCTTCCTTCCGTCAGATCTATAAGATCTCTCAACCCTATGGTTCTGAAAGGATGTGAAGCTGTTCTTGAGAAAAGGAACCAGAAAAGAACTTCTGCATTACAGATGACGTTTTTATGGACTGATGAGTGTTGATCTGTAATCGGGATTACTTTGATGGTGACAAGCAGAAAATACTGTGGATTTTTAAGACTGAGCTTTGGAGGAGTTTATGAGTGGGGTGGAAAAATGTCCCTGCAGATTTCAGAAAGTGATTCTCCAGAAAAGAATAGAATGAAGACACACAGTAAATACCGAAACATTTAATATTATATTTAATTGAGGCTTTTGTGTAAATAGCCTCAATTAAATCTAATAATAAATGTTTCCTGCTTTTTTAATGAAATTAAGAGAAAAACCCAATGACCTTTTTTATTGGAAATGAAGGGAAACAAAACCGAAAGGGTGGTCCCTGACTTTTGCACAGTACTGTAGGCTAATGAAGTAGTAAAACAGTAAGTTGAGCCAAACTTGCATGTAGTCCATAAATATTTATCAGAAGTTATTGTGATAGAATACAGAAGGTCCTGGGTTCGATTCCCAGCCAGGGCAACTGGGGTTCTTTCTGAGTGGAGTTTGCATGTTCTCTTTGTGATGTTCCACTGGGAACTCTGGTTTCCTCCTATAGTTCAAAGACAATCACATCAGGTGAAGAGGAGAGGCTGTATTGCCCCTAGGTGTGTGTGTGTGTGTGTGTTTGTGTGTCTGCCAGTGGACTGGTGACTGTTCAGGATGTTTCTTTGCCTTTTGTCCTTTGAACACTGAGGTAGACTCCAGCACTCCAGCAATCCTGGTTAAGATAAGAGGCTTAGATGATGGATGAATGAATGAATAGATAAGACTAGCAAATGTAGAGTAATTACAAACATCAAACAAAAAAACAGCCCTTCCTATCCTCTACCATATTCATTCACTCATTCATTCATGCATCTATCCGTCCATCCATTCATTCATCCATTCATTCATTCATTCATCCATCCATCCATCCATCCATCCATCCATCCATCCATTCATTCATTCATGCATTCATTTATGCTTTCATTCATTCATTCATTCATTCATTCTTTTATTATCTCAGCTACTTATCCCTGGTTAGGATAAGTGGCTGAGATAATGGATGAATGAATCAATGAATGAATAGATAAGTCTAGCAAATTTAGTGTTATAACAAACATCGGACAAAAAAAACAGCCCTTTTTATCCGTCTCATCCGTATTCATTCATTCATCCATTGTAACAGCTACTTATCCCTGGTTAGGATAAGTGGCTGAGATAATGGATGAATGATTTAATTAATTAATTAATAGATAAGACTAGCAAATGTAGAGTTATAACAAACATCTGTATTCATTCATTCATTCATTCATTCACTCATTCATCCATTCATTATCTCAGCTACTTATCCCTGGTTAGGAGAAGTGGCTGAGATAATGGATGGATGAATGAATGAATGAATGAATGAATAGATAGATAAGACCAGCAAATAAACAAACAAAAACAGCCCTTCTCCTACTCATTACTTTATTATAAGGAGGTTCCTGATGAGAAATCATGCGTAGTAAGCTCAGTTCACACACCTCAACGTTTGTGTAAAGTGATACAAACATGCAAAGCACTTTGCTGATCCAAGGACTTGATCATAAGAAGTTGTGGACCAAACAAGAAATATTGTTGCCCAACAGAGACTAAGATTTCAAATGAACATTTTCAGCAGCTGTTTAGAGATCATATTTACTTATTTTTACTTGTAGCTCAGTTTCAGTTTCGCCCTCTTTCCATGACCAGGTTTGGTGCTTTGCTCCAGATCCTCCAGTTCCTTCCCGTGTTTGCTTCGGGTTTGTGTCTGATGCAACGCAAGCTGACAGGAGAACCATATGTACTGTATGTCCCTGTTCATTTCAGGAGCTGCTCTGATATTGTTCAGCCTATTCTAGGGAGCGCGAGAGGACAGTTATGAGGAGAACTGTGTAATCCCCCTGTGCTGGTTTGACTTCCGCATCAAAGGAATTTTTTCTGTATGGTATGATTTAGAAGGATGCAATTTCAGAAGTGAACTTGGCTACTCGTCAGCTGTTCACGAGGCAAGCCTGACACCAACAGGGATTCTTTGGATGTTAACCTTGCATGGTGGGCAGAGGCAGATAAGAAGGGTCTGTTGTTGGCTGCTAACCTCGTTGCATTATCACACTTTAAGTGGGCGACGCTCCGGTTTAATCTGAATCGCAGTCATCATCAGGCGTTTGCATGTTTATCTGCATTAATGAGTAATGCCTGCTCGTTTTCACACGTTCTATATGTGACACTGACCTTTGAGCTGTGTTTATATTTATATCCTGTTTATCTCTGAGTCTCATAAACAGTACGCTTAGACGAAGCAGTGTAGTAATTGTTAGTAAGAATTTGATATTGACTGTGCTTTGCTTGGTAAAGCATGTACACCTTCTATCGGCTATGAGACACACTACTGGAAATAGTCTGTATGAGAAATGGCCCTGTTCCTGACACTTTTTCCCTTTTTAGAACCATAGCCTTTAGGAGGATGTCAGTGTGGTGTTTTTACCCACTGTGTATCCTTTTCAAGAGAGTCCACCCATGCACAACGTAAAGGTCAGTCTGCTAAGCCTGTGTTTGACCATGTGCTTGTGGAGCCATTGGCCTTTCCATAATGGGAGGGCAGCCGGGTTTGAGGTCGCTCCAAAGAGAGTATCATTTAAGGCGAGAAATGTTTGTTAGTTATTACACCGTACAGGGAGTTTAAGGTCCCTCCTGTTCGGCCGTTATCAGAAGCCTACTCTTTTCAGGTCCGTGCCAGGCCACGGGCTGTTTGGCTGTTTCGAGGCATCTCTGTTACGGGCTGTTGATGAAAACCGGGCCAGAGTAAACACGCCCGCTGGCTTCTGCTTCTTCAACCTCTGCCAGGTGAAGGATGGCTGATAAAGCACACTGGCTTAAGGGGGTTTTGGGTCTTATGATATCTAACGGTGCAGTGTTTGCTCTACTCAACCATTCAGAAGTTTGGAATCACTTATCATATTAATAGTTATTTCAATAATAACTTGCACTGTGCAGGGATTAACTATAGAAATTAAAGTAAGGTTTAAATGTCAGTTTGTACTACTTTTTTTTGGTGGGCCACAATGTATTCATTTATTTTCACAGCAGCTATAAAAAGCAATTTCAGCCTGTTTTGAAGGTCCCTCAGGTATACTAATATTTGTGAGTAAACAAGTCCACATTTATGAAAGTTTTATCTCTGTTCATTGTGTTGGTTGCACATGAGTTATTGACATGACGAAAGCTTCCTCTGTTCTATCCCTTTTTATCTTGGCATGGACGTCTTTGTGCAGAGGTGTGAAATACTTTCCCACCCTTCCCACATCGCTCGCTAGCAGCTCAACACAAAATCACAACATTACACACACACACACAAGCAAAGGATAATCTCACAACATTTTTCCATGCTGTCATTGGATTGATCACAAGGGGGTCTGGAGAAAGGCTTCAAGACACACACTGTTATTAGAAGTATTTTATTCATTTCTTGTCACGTTTATCGGCTTTGAAACACTTTTTATATGCAGGATTCTGGTTGTTAATATTCTTAGAATTTCATTGTCAATGTTATACAGCTCTCTCCGTTATTATGGAACAGTTTTGCTCATCATTCTGGAAAAATTGTATGTTTATGGCTCGAACAAATTATTTAAGTTGTAGAGTTTATGTAGTTGTAGAGTATCGACAGCATCGTAGAATCATTTTATGCATGTATCTGCAACAAATCTGTTTTTATACTACTGAAAATACTGTTTCCAAACTTTTGAACAGTGTTTGTGGGTTAAAGTCAGAACTGTATGTAAACTTTCTGAGCAGGTAGCAGTGGTGCCAGAAAAGTTGCAAGTGTTGGAGCACAAGTAAAAATACAGTAGCACTAAGACAAAAAGGTCATAATAATACTTTTAATAAAGTGGCCCCTTATAGTCACGTGTGAACACACCACAGCACACAGTGTGAACTTCTTTCTCTGTGTTTAACCCATTCACCAAGTGAAGCAGTGGGCAGCCAGGAACACAGCACACGGAGAGCAGTGTGGGGGGATGGTACCTTACTCAAGGGTACCTCAGTGATGACACTAGCATTCTAGGGATTCAAACCCACAACCTTCTGGTCGCAGGGGCAACGTTCTAACCACAAGGCCACAAGCTGCCCCATAAATTGATGCATTGGCTGAGAATCTAACCCAGGTCAACTGCTTGGAAGGCAGCTATGCTAACCACTATACTACCAGAGCTTAAACTTGGACTCGTCCGGGATTTTTGAACCTGGGACTCAAAACGAGATATACAGGTGTTAACACCAATAAGGTGTTAACCACAATAAGTGTAGTCATTTGCTATTTTAACTATAAAAGATAGAAGCAGAATTTAAATGATATAGATAATTTATTTTCCTGGCAGATTCCCCACAAGAGGGCGCTGTTAGATAGCATCACTAAAAAAGAGAAAACCCACACCAGCAGGAAATCAAGAATGCAGTCAAAAATGTGCTTGCAATCAAAAAAATCCAAAACGGGCAGCAGAATATTTCATTTAAAGGTACTTCTCAAAGGTTGTTAGATGATTTTTTAATCAAATCATTTCTTTCTAAATATCACAAAGACAGACAGAGCTTCTAAAAAATTGGACATTTTGTACATCACAAAACCCTTTTGTACAGACATAAGAAACACATGAAATATAAGAAACAAACCTGCTTATTATTTCGTATGAATACACTAAGACAGAAAATAATGGGACTAAGAGTAGTTGTACCAGTTATGTCCCATAGTCACTCAATTTATTTGTACATGATTGCTATCCAAATCTCTCATTATTATTCCTTGTAATTAAAGTGGCTGTTTTGTTAGACCGATATACAGTTTGTAAATGATGTTCTGTTCTGATAGCTTTCCCTATATACTGACGGTGTCTTCCTTGAGTGCAAAGACTCAAACATATGGATGGAGAAACTGTGCATGAACATAAAGCAACTGTGAAAATTGCTGTATTTCTGCAGAAGTAATTTCTCCCAGCCTGAGTGACAACACTGTCACACTGCCACAACCCCGGCTAAAGCCTTTAAATCCAAACACCGGCTTGTTTTTTTAATAAACTGGGTTAATGAAGTTGGTAAAGCTCATGTATTTTTAACAGTTTTTTCTCTTCATTTAGTTATGTATAGTAGGCTGTGACACAATCATTCATTTTTTAACAGACTGTATGCATAATGGAGACTGCAGGCTTGCCCAGGTCACCAAGCTAAGTGTAGGAACTTGTCTTGAGCTACTGTCCACCTCAAATGTCCACACACTCTAGACTCTTTCATTTTGCACCTTTCCTAAACCACGGAACAATGATGTAGTCGTAAAGCCTGAGCTTTTTCAGAGTAATGACTAAATCACATCCCGTGGCAAAGCAGGGGATGTCTTAAAAATCAGCCAAAAGTAATGATACCAATCAAGTGAAGGTTTGGAGTGTCTTTTGGGAAAAAGCCCGACAGGCTCCTTCCTCATTAACGCTGCAGAGGTACGTTGTCGGCTGCGGCTGGATATGTGAGATGGGCTTCATTAAAAGTTTGGACACCTGTAGCACTGACATTCTGGTTCAAAAGCAAGGTGACAATTATTCCCTCAAATTGCTTGATTCAAGTAGACGGCCTGCTCTGTGTGCTCGCTGAACTCTAATCAGGTTTCGAGTCGAGTCTAAAATCCTCTTCAAATTCCTCGGCTCCTCATCTGTTTAAGCAAACGTCTCGCTCCATAACCACCAACCCCGACTCTTCTAATGATCAAGGCTTTCTCTCAGCCCATAAGTCTTCCCCCAGTACTCCATTTACACCAAGCCTCCCCCATTATTCTCCATTCTTTCTAGAAGCTAATGTTGCTAAACTCAGCACAAAACCTGGTTTGGTCTAATGATATAAAATCCTTAATGATGTAAACCTTATTACAAGCCTATCTTTATTATCAGATTATCAACTGACTTAGCCCTTAGATTAGTAAAATCTGATTTCAACAAATAAAAGCGGTGTAAAACAGTCTAAAACCGGTGTTTGCCCTCCTACACACTGGCTGGTTGCTTCTCTTTTGCTTGATACGCCACTGCTCGGCTGCTCTAGGGACCCCCTCCCTCTGCGGGTTTTCCCCACCCACTTGTGGGCGGAGACTAGCCTAAAAGATCTCCCACGGTCAAAGATCTTGTGTTTTTTTCAGTTTGTTTCTAAGACCTGAAATTAAAGAAATTTGGGCATTTTTGTTCTTAATGGGTATTTGCATGTGACACCATTTTTAAAACCCCAGTAGTGGTTATTATTATTACATGTTTTTTAAATTACAATAACTTTGGTTTTACCTGACTTAGGAACAATAAACAAAGCTCAGCATGACGTCTGACACCTCGAGCATCAACACAAACCAGGGGAGCTTCCATGTAATGAGTTGTTTGGCCATATGATGACATTTATTTTTTATTATGCTGCCAGCACGGATCAAACCCTTTATATTTGCTTATTTGCTGCTGCACATCAAGATCTGCCCACTCAATAAAAGTGGATTAAAGTGACTCCACAGCTGGGTAGCTGCACCTGGCAGTAGCAGAAGAAACAAAAAAAGGTCAGGAGCACCTACAGATGTATGGATCCTCCGTAGGGCTGAAATGAGCTGCTTCCCATCAGCCACGAGCAGTACAGTGTTTAATCATTTACGTCTTCCACCCCAATAACTCTGTTACAGACTGTCTACAGTAGCATCAATTCAGCATGAGTAGATGAGCTAGAGCGGCGTAGGCTGAATGGGCAATCATATGCAACTGTGTTCATGGTTATGACATCACAACCATTTGCGCACCCCATATGGACTGGGGAGTGACTGCTACTGTTTGAAACTTTAACACTGTTTACGTAAAAACTCATATAAAATGCTATGTTTTTCATGATAAGTGCACTTTAAGACTATGTTTTTTCTTCTTTTGGGCCCTTACTTTAGAACACCTTAAAAATCCCATGGACAGTATGAAGTTCTGTCAGTTCTTGACCTGTGCTCTTTGGGTTTTCTCCTGTAAGAAGCAAAATGTGACACAAGAAAATTTATTGGTTTGGTTATTATTACCCCAGTGTAACATCCACATTGTATATCCTTGCGGTTTCAGCTTTTCTTCAAGTCATTCTTTACCTATTTAGATAGCGAGGTCATATATGGGACTGCAGACGCAGGACAACATGCTAAGAATTATACAATTAATTGATGACGGGTTACTAGAGGTGGAACTGAACTGTGGACTTCTTCAGGCTTTGGCCTTGAGTAAAGATGGCATATCACGATCCATGTAGACAATGAAACAAATTTCTTACTTAAACAGAATCCTGCGTCAAGACTAGTCGTGCTTCATATTTTACCCAGAGCTTGAGTTTTTTTGAGTACTCTTCTTTTTTTTTTTTTTTTTTTTTTTTTTTTTTTTTTCTGTCCAGACTTTTTTGAAACCCAAAGGATGGTACGAACACTTGTTTTTACACA
>JBBPCZ010000037.1:1149241-1171091 GCA_037974445.1 Brycinus macrolepidotus
ATATAGGTTAATTATAATTCTTTCCCCCCTTTTTTACCCTCATTGTTGATCTGTCTGAGTGCTGCTGTCATGTTGTATTCTGCACCGATGGTCCAGGAGGACGATATTTTGTGTCACTGTGTACTTAATGTATGTGGCTGGGATGACAATAAAGCTCTACTTGACTTGACTTGACTTGGCAAGACAGTAAATAATAATGCTGACCATCGTAAAGCCACAAAATTCACTAACCACAGTTTTCAGCTGTTCAATCAAGACATCTACACCAGCAGTATAAAAGAAATAATCATCAGAGTCATCACTCTGATGCATGTGATAAAAGGAGAGGTTCACCGGCAAAAGCTAAACGCTAAGTTTGAATAAGTGCAAGTTTCACCATTGTGTCAGTCATTACTATAAAATCAAGGTAAATAGTGCTTGAGCAGATAACATTTTTTCCATGTACATGCTGTACCTTTATGGGAGTTTGTAAGAATACAGATTTTTAAAAGTTAAATCATATACTAGCTATCAAATCAAAGCTAATATGTCGAGCTACCTGCCAGTTTTTCAAATAAGTAGAAACATCATTTCACGTAGAAATGTAATTGAAAATCCCATCTGTGTTGACAGGATTTAGGCCTAAAGTGCACATACGTGAATAAACCACTTCCAAATCCATAACAATTTTACCTCCAATTCCTGTAAATAGTAAATTACAGTATAGTAACTTTTTAATGATGGTAAATGACTGTAGTTTAACTATCATAGATTACAAATAGACAGTACGATTCTTATTACTGCATTTCTGCTTGTGAGGGTTATGTGAATTATATACTATAAAATGGTCATTATGCTTATTTTATTCTTGCTGTTGAAGCGTCTCCTTGCCAGTCTCAGTACAGGTGAGTTCCTTGACAGTTTTTGTTCTGGTTGGGTGGAATCTTGTGCAAATCTCTTCCATCTCAATGTCTTTCAATGTGCAGGTGGGAAGCAGCAACCAACAATTAACCCGGCGGAGGGCGACTGGAGTGATCATTAGCCTCTGAATTCCAGCACAGACTGCCAAGCTGCTGGAAGTCGTCCCCTCTGGGAAAGAGACAAGGATTTTTCAAACGTGAGCATGCCGGCCTTTACGGCTGAATCACAGAACTGTATAGACTCACAACTGTATCAGCAGGGCAGGACATTTTAGCCAATAGAATCAACTCCAGTTCTACTTATCAGGGATCCTTGTGCAGGTCAAGATTCTGCCTGAATCTGGAGGCATTACATAAAGCACACACAGTGCTTTGATTGGAGAACAGCACTGATGTCCACTAGCTTCTAAACGACCATCTGTTTGACTAAACTATTCCAAATTACTATAATATCACCTGGCTTTGTGGAAATGTATAGTAACCCCATCTCACTTTAACCCTTCTAAAGTAATTAGCGTCATTTTGTGATGCATTCGATTAAGATTACATAACTACTTATATGTAATTACGTTCACAACAAACAGCTGTGGAAAACTGTCACTGACATTGAAAGCACTTTGGATAAACAGAGGTCATTTCATTTTTTCATATTATACAGTCATATAATACTTTGGGTGACCCTGGTCAAATGTTTTCCATTGTTTTGATTGTTTTCCAAGTGAAAAAAGTTCGTACTGTTTATTTGCTGAACTGAAAAACCATAAAATACGGTCTGTGCAAAAGTTGCCACAATTTATGTTATGATATATAGTTGCTCCAATATGTTAAAATTGGCAAATAAATAGAAAATACACTAAAACTTGCACTAAAAGTGGCAAAACATATGTCACATTCAAGTATGTCTGCCACAGAGGGTGTGTACTTATTTTTACTTTGATAATCACCAAAATATGAAATGTAATTTTGTTAACAAAGGATTTTTTGGTTTTGATAAAAACCTGTAGTCCCAAAAGACTAAAAAAAACAATAACAAATCATGTCTCAATGATATTACCAGGGGTGCTCAAACTTTTGCATTGGACTGCGTGCAATTTCAGCCAAATATTTTAAATTTTTTAATCGAATTTGGATTTTCTGATGTGCCAAAAATGGCACAAACACGCCAAACATATAAAGCATGTTTTTCTTTCAACAAAACAGGGCTCCCACATCAATCATTTTTCATCACATTCAAATCACAATAAAAGAACTCTATCTCTACTTACAGATACAAACACTGGCGATGACTGAGAGTTTACAATCTGCACTTTTCCCACAATTTCTCCGAGATAAAACTGCTCCATTATTTTAATCACCAGCCATAATTGTGACTTGTAAGGGTTAATAAAAACATGAATATAATATTTAATCTCTCTTATGCATGCTCTAACATGCTGAAATCTAATTAACAATAGTTTTCTTGCCATTTAGTGAAAATATGATGCACAAATTGCCCCATTACCCACAAATGGAATGCATGATGAGCATGACCAGCTGCCCACAAAACGAGCTGCTTTCATCTTTATGAATTATAGGTTGAATGCATCATCATGCTGCATTAATCATAACCTGCACAAGCTTTCATAGCCGCCTATGAAGTATAGGTTTGGACTCATTACAAGCCACTCACTTCCATATGAATAAAAAGCAACATCATTCAGCGTCTGACGTGTATGAATAGAACGTGCTTCAGAGAGGTTCTTCAGAGGTGTGCGAGATCTCAGCTTTAAAACGTGTTTGTTTTCTGTTTTTGTGTCTAACAGATGAAATAGAATAATTGGCTCTTGACACTCGTCAGATCATTTCATCTGGGCCTCCTTTCATCCTGAGCGTGTACTCCAATCATCCACAACATTAAAACCGCCTGCCTAATGTTGTGTAGGTCCCCCCCATGCTGCCGAAAAAATGACTCATCGAGGCACAAGACCTCTGAAGGTGCTGTGGTATCTGTACCAAGACGTTACAGTAGATCCTTTAAGTCCTATAAGCGGTGAAGTGGGGCATTCAGGTATCAAACTAGTTTGCCCAGAACATCCCACAGATGCTCGACTGGATTGAGATCTGGGAAATTTGGGGGCCAAGTCAATACCTTTGTCATGTGCCACTGCCACCAGGGAATGCTATGGTCATCAGTTTGTTTTGAAAATTGTTTTGGGACAATGATGGTTTGATGTTTGATGCAAATTTTTTGTTGAAGGGGGAGGGGGGGGCGGTGGGCATGTAAATGATTTTTGTTGGGTTTTTTTCATTCACAGGCAGGTTTGGTTTTGATTTAGATTTAGCAGTCAGTCTCTTTTAATTGTGTTCATTATAATGTTTAGCTAACTAAAAGCTTTCAAAAGCTCAGCATACAAGACACTTATGGGGAACACGGTTGCCATGAAGGGGTGAACTTGGTCTGCAACAATGTTTAGGTAGTTGGTCCGTGTCAAAGTAACATTTACATAAGTGCCAGGACCCAAGGTTTCCCAGCAGATCACTGCCCAGAGCATTACAATGCCTCCGCCACCTTGCCTTCTTCCCATAGTCCATCCTGGTGCCATCTCTTCACCAGGTAAGCGATGCACATGCACACCTGGCCGTTAACATGATGTAGAAGAAAACATGATTCATCAGACCAGGCCACCTTCTTCCACTGTCCAGTTCAGAGGCTCATGTGCCCATTGTAAGCGCTTTTGGTGGTGGACAAGGGTCAGCATGGGCACTATGACCGGTCTGCAGCTACGCAGCCCCTTACGCAGAAAGCTGCGATGTGCTGTGCATTCTGATACTTTTCTCTCAGAGCTTTTTCAGTTTGTGTTTGGTTGGACCAGATGGACTAGCCTTCACTATGCACTATTTGTGTCTAGCCATCACAATTTTCCCTTGTCAAAGTGGCTCTGATCTTTACACTTGCCCATTTTTCCTGCTTCCAACACATCAGTGTCAAAAACTGGCAGTTCACTTGCTGCCTAATATATCCCAACCCTCGACAGATGCCATTATAATGAGATAATCAATGTAATTCACTTCACCTGTCAGTGGTTTTAATGTTATGGATGTGTGGTGTATGACTGGGGTGTATATGTGCATATGGGTGTGTGTATTTTGTGTACCAAACCATTCCCTTCTTGTGATGAGTATTCTGGTCGCACGTCAACCGCTCTAATGGCCTGTCAGTCACGTCAAACTCAAAGCCATTTTGCTTGGAGTTATTTCCAGAATTCCATCCGAACAAGGAAAAATAGGGAAAAAAATGAAGTAACAACACAAATGTCTTTTTTTTCTGTCTTATGTTGCTTGCTTTGCTGTTGCACCACTCAAACCCCAGCACACTGCCCTACAGCACACTGGCTGTTCAGGGAGTCTACCGGATAATAATGAATGAGCTGAAGCATTTCACCAAATCGTACTTTAATCTTCTTACAGTCCATTTACAGACATATTTCATAAGCCCACCTTTCCCTTTGGTACTGAGCTACATTCAGGGCTCGATTTGAGGGGGGGAATGCAAATGGACACTATCACTCAGAACACTTCCCCCCACCTTTCGTAATCCATTTTTATTCAATTTTAAACAATTTTCCAGTTTCAGTTGAAGAGTTTCAGTCCAAAATGCTATATATTTATTTCTAACAATTTTGGATTTATAGATAAAAAAAAGAATAATAGCTGACATATAATGGAATATATTTTTTAATTTCTCTAATAAAGGTAGTATTAATCATAGTATAAGGCTGATATTTGTTGTATGTGTAAAATCCACTCCAACCAACTTATGTCATAAAAAAGTTTTTTGAAAATCTACAATACATTTTGGAATGAAAGCCTTACACTTATAAGGCTGAAAGAATGCAATACCACTGTCAGAACAAAACGTCTTAACTTATAATGGAAGAAAAAAGAAAAAAAAATGTAATGTATGAACCATTTTTATTGGTCCATTCATCATGAAATGGTTAAACTATGTAAAGGGCAACTGTTTTGTTCAAATTAATTCTATTTAAAATACAAAAAGTGGAGATGGAAAGACAGCAACAATAAGTCTATGTCACATAATTACTTGTTAGCCACATTAGCTTCAGTAGCTAACATTCATTAGCTACACTTAGTACACTTCAGACGGGCTAAATGGAAACTAACAAAAATGCTGGGATTTTTTTCAAGAAGGATCCCTTTAATGTGATATACAGGGTTCCCAACCTTCTGCATCTTGCCCCTCACACAGTGGACCACCAAAGCTTTCTTGGCCCAAGCCAAAATACAAGCATAGCTAGCCTTGTCAGTTATGGCGGTATATTAAATAAAAATGTAAATATTTTGTTAGTGATATAATTCTGTGAATGCTAGTTTAATTTTTAGTGATATAAAGATTAAAATATTATAATAAAGTATTGTGATAAAAAAAAAAAGTTGCCAAACAACCACTTTGCAGTACCAATACAACCCAGTGGGGTCCACAGCCCACAGTTAGAAAACCACTGCTGAAGCGTAATCATGATCTATCATTAAATGATACAACCTGAGATGATAAATCATTTCCATACATATTCCCGTATATCTGCCTAGGATATATTTGGAGATATTCATGTTAAACCAACAAGCAATGCAAGCATTTTATTAAGGGGTTGATTAAGTTGAAGTAAAAATAGAGACTTTTGAACATTTTTTTCTTTTTTTACTGTATTAACTTTTTTAAGCTTTCGGTCAACGGAAATTTAAGATTTTTTTTTTTTATTGCATTAAAAAGCATCCATAGTTAAATACAGTCACTCCCTTCCCCTTTTTGTCCCAACCTCCCCAATCCTCCCTGCTTTACATTTCTACCATTGACTAAAATCGTCCTGTAATCTGCCTCTCCAGGACAGATTGAGTAACGTATAGCTCAGTCTAATCCCAAATCAGCCTACGCTGCTGTTCACGTTGCAAAATGCAAGCTAGCAATCTTCCTCAGCACAAATCTCAATAAACGTCCATTTAATGCACTCTGTATGACATCAACAGAACCCAACAAACTTTTTTTCTCCACAACCCAGCATATTTCTAACACTCTGCAACCATTTACTGCTGAAACTCTGAGCAAAGGGGCCCAGGCTTGTAATTACGCCCATGGGATACGTGCTTGCCAACAGTAAGCGAATGGGGATTCAGATTCAGTATTTTAGTGCTTAATGTTAGGAAATTTACTATCGTGCAGTAAAATGTTTGAAAGACAACATATTACAATAAAAAAACATAGAAGACACATAATAATTGACTAACGAAAAATTAATCCCTTAAATGCCTGGGACTTGTGGTTGGGCCCTGGCCTCTGTTTCTTAAGAACTCAGTGTTCATCATTTTTTGAGAATTCATTGCTAATTAATTTCAGTACACAGAAGGGGGTCATACATGAGTGTAAAGAGTGGCTACTTATGGTTGGCCCTGTTGTCCACTTGGGCTTGCTGTATCATCCACTTCTGCATGTCCATTGTTAGCAAAGATGCTTAACAGTAAACAGTAGACACTGTTAGCAGTAGATTTCTGCATGTCCATTGTTAGCAAAGAGGACTCTGTAAAGTAAAGTGGACATTTTTGTCACATCTGAACACAGCACACAGGGGGAACAGTGTGACATTGCTCTCTGCATTTAACCCATTCACCAAATGAAGCAGTGGGCAGCCAGTGACACAGAACCCAGGGAGCAGTGTGTGGGGACGGTACCTTTCTCAAGGGTACCTCAGTGGTGCCACTGGCAGTCCTGGGATTTGAATCCACAACCTTCCAATCACCGGGGAAACTCCCTAAACACCAGGCCAACAGCTGCCCTTGTGTGTCCTCTGTAGGAAAAGGGGACTCCTGGTTGTTCAGTATAATCAAAAGGAGACTCCTGTGTCACCACTATAGGAAAACAGGACCACTGAAAGAAAAGGGGACTCCTGCTTGTCAACTCTAAGCCAAAGGGAATTCTTGAATGACGACTGTAAGAAAAGGGAACTGCACATCCACTGTAATCAAGGGGGTCTATTGCATGTCCACTATAAGCAAAGAAGACTCCAGATTGTTCAGTGTAATCAAAGAAGACTCCTGATTGTTCAGTGTAATCAAAGGTGACTCCTGATTGCTCTCTTTAATCAAAAGAGACTTCTGAGTGTCCACTGTAAGAAAAAGGGACTCCTGCATGTCCAGTGGAATAAAAGGGGACTTTTGCATGCCCACTGTAAGAAAAAGGGACTGCTGTAAACAAAGGGAACTCCCGCACATCCACTGTAAACAAAGGGGTCAGCTGCATGGTACAGTGTAATCAAAGATTTCCTGTGTGGCCACTGTAGGAAACGGGGATTCCTGTTTGACCACTGCAAGAAAAGGGAACCACACATCCACTGTAATCAAACTGTGTGTCAGAAAAGGGAACACCTGTATATCCCCTATTGGCAAAGATGACTCCTGGTTATTCAGTATAATCTAAAGAGACTACTGTGTATGCACTGTAAGAAAAGGGGACATCTGCATGTCCAGTATAATAAAAGGGGACTTTTGCATGCCCACTGTAAGAAAAGGGGACTCATGTATGTCCACTGTAAACAAAGGGGCCCACAGCATGTCCACTATAAGGAAAGGGGACTCCTGATTTTTCAGTGTAATCAAATGGACACCTGTGTATCCAATGTTCCCCAAGTGGACTTCTGTGAGACCACTGTGAGAAAAGGGGACGCTTGTATGTCTACTGTAAAGGGAACTCCTGCAAATCCACTGTAATCAAAGGGGTCTACTGCATGGTACAGTGTAATCAAATGAGACTCCTGTGAGTCCACTGTAATCAAAGGGGTCTACTGCATGTCCACTAAAAGCAAAGGGGACTCCTGTGTCTCCACTGTAAGAAACAGGGATTCCTGTTCGACCACTGCAAGAAAAGGGAACCATACATCCACTGTATATCAAAGGGGTTTACTGTGTGTCCACTGTAATCAAAGGAGACTCCTGTGTGTCCACTGTAAGAAAAGGGCACGCTTGTATATCAGCAAAAATGACTCCTGGTTGTTAGTATAATCTAACGAGACTACTGTGCATGCACTGTAAGAAAAGGGGATGTTTGTATGTCCACTGTAAACAAAGGGGATAACTGCATGTTCCTGACTGTTCAGACTGCTGTGTGTCCACGGCAAGAAAACTGGACTCCTGCATGTCCGCTGTAAGTAACTTGTAACAGCCTGTGGCAGTAACCAATGGATGTTCATGCTTATCCATTATTGATCATTCCGAACAGATGGGCTCATGGTTGCTCACCATAAGGCAGAGGAGGCTCACGCTTGTAGGAGTAAGCAGTGGAGTTTTGTGCGTGTCCACTGTTGCTCATCACTTACATGTGAATGTCTATTTTGCTGGTCCACTGTAAACAACAGGACCTCATGTTTACAAGAGTAGTCTCACGGTTGTCCTCTATTGCTCTCAAAGCTGTTCACTTACATGTGACTGCAGAAGCTCATGCCTTCGGGGCCGCTGTCCGCTGTGTCCGCTGCAAGCCACAGAAGCTTAGAAAATCAACAACACTTGTAATATGACTTGGGTGCCAATACTTTTGCATAGTACTGCAGCCACAGGGGACCTATTTCTATTGTGTAGGTTCACTGTAAGCAATAAGACCATGTTTATAACGGCATAAAACACTTTACTGACTTTTTAAGGCTATATAGACTCTACATAAGCTTTTTATGACAACAGGCCTGCAGGAATGGACATGTATAAAGGTTTTTTCCAGCTATCGTCCGTTGTCATAAGAGCAGCTTTAGTCAATTTTAATGTCATTTAGTAAACTTAGATGTACAACTTTTTAGGGTGTGTTAATCATTATTATTACATGCAATATCATATTATGTGCAATTGTTTAATATGTGCAACAGTCTTATCACGTGCAATATCACTACTAATGTCACTGTGTTACTAATGTCATTACTTATGCAATAGTATTATCACGTGCAATATCACTATTTATGTTACCATTAAGTGCAATAACAAACTCAGTATAGAGAACAACTCCAAACCACTCTTTATGTTCAATAGCAAACTACTTCAACAGTAACTTTATTGATTTATCTATAGTGTTTACATCCACCTCTCTTACTGACCACAGCATTTTGTGTATATAGTACAATGTATTTAATACTAAGCATTTTTTTTAAAGTATTTCTAGGGAGTTTCACTCTTATGTTTCACTCTTTGTGTCTCTGCGCAGTCATAACATAACCAATTTCCTCCGGGATCAATATTCTGATTCTGATTCTGGTTTTACCCCAAAAATTGTTCTAACAACTACCCCTTGTTGGAACAAGCCTTTATAAATCCTTTCTTCCCACCGCCATCACATTCTAGAACTCCTCCCTGTGTCACACCCCCACAAAATAATCCGTGCAATAACCTGATGCTACTTTGTTGTGCAATTTCTTATTGGGTTAAAATCATCAGCAATATATGCAATATTATTATTATGTGCAAAAGTCTTACCATGTACAGTATCATGCAATTTTCTTATCAGGTGCTGAAACATTATCATAGGTGCTGCAGTCTTACCATGTGACCATTATGACTTTATGACTCAATTATGAGAACTATATGTATATAATATCTCATTATGTGCAATAGTATTTCTGTGTGAATTATCACTACTTATGTCAATATTACTTATGTACTATTGATCTCTATTACATGCAGTAACATACTCCTACCTGCTATTTGTATTATTAGTAATTCACTGAACTGTAAGTTATTTATCTGTAGTATTTATACCCAGCAGTTGTGTTTATAGCATAGTGTATTTCATATTGAGTTTTTACTGAGATTTATTTAGGCGTTATATTTTATTTTGCTCTTGTCTTTGTGTCTCTGTGTGTCTGTGCAGTCGTAATATAAGTAATTTCCTCCAGGATCAATACATTTTCTGATTCTGATTCTGATTTTCCAGTGGTCATGGAATGATCATGTAGGTGTTATGTAGCCCTTATGAACACTAAAGTCTAACGCCTACTTTTAGCTGTGGAGGCTCGCGCATGTGCCCTCAAAATGTGCCCATTGGTGACAAACGCATGCTTGCCGAGGCGTCTCGCGCTTGTCCCCTGCAGAACGTGCCCACTTTTACATGTCAAGACAAGCAAAGCTCGTCCTCATACCTCTGTATAATGGGGGGCGCGTGCTCTCTTGCTCTGTGGGACAGTGCCCACTGTGAGGAGAGGGTCTGCTCATGAGTGACTGTCGCGCGCCGTGATTGATGGCATGCGCGAGGAGCTCGGTTCCCCCCATGCAGCTCGTACCGGAGGAGTGTGTTGGGGGGGAGGAGTTACATACACACACACACACACACACACTCACTCACTCTCTCTCTCTCTCTCTCTCTCTCTTTCTCATGCACACACACACACACACTCTCTCTCTCAGAAACGCGCGAGGATGCAGCGCTGCGCCTCAGCAGCAATCCGCGAGATCCTTCTGGTGAACTAATATTAATAATAACAAAGATAATCATTATTATTGTTGTTATAATTACTAACAATAACAATCGACTACTTAGTAATTAAGGCTGCAACTTTTTAAGACATATTTTAGTATCATTTTGGGGTGTTTTTGGCTCTCGTGACTGCTGCTCGCCATGGTCCGTGCGTGCGCGAGCGGACCGAGCAGAGAGGGGTCAGCGGCAGCACGGCGGTGGGAGCGCGCGGAGTTGCACACGTAAAAAAAGGCACGAGAACAGCAACGAGCGCGAGAGACTGTTACCAAACCCAGTGACCAGCCAGGGACCGGACCAGTGGGACCCAGCATCTCGGAGGATGGGTGAGTGGACTTGCTTTCAATTGCACAACGTGTCTAAGTTGGAGAACAGCTAGCGTTTGGTCAGCAGTGGCCAAAGCTTGTGTTCGTGCATTTGTAGGAATGTTAACGAGTGGAGGAACCAGGGTGCATGGTGCAATCGTTTCTGTCCCAGAGCCTGGGAGAAGGACAGCTGCTCTACAGCTCAGGTGTAGGTGGAGGGGGAAAAAAATCTGGGTTTCCAGGCAAGAGGTTTTATTTTGTGCTGATGCTAAACCTCTACAAGGGATAAAATATCTTCATACCATCTCCAGATTTGAGATATTCCCTTAAATATTTGCAAGGCACAACCAGTCCATATGCTGCCCTGATATGGCAGTGCATTCTCCACAGCCATAGCTTATGCACTCCCACACAGTAGGAGACGGCGTGGGAAAGAGTTGGTAATCACAGTTCCATGTGATCTACTCGCCTGTCACTGAGGCAGCTGAGCACCCTGGCAAGCTGCACCCAATTACTGCTCGCTGTACTGTTCCAGTCCATCTGTGGTGGTGCCTACCTGCAGGGCTTCGGGCTCTAATCTACTCGTCTGTCCGAGCCGTGCTAGGAAGTCCATGAGGAGCCTTCACCGCGTGGCAGGCTGTTGATGGTCAGTCGGGCTTCCCCGCGGTCCGTCTGCCACATGGGCCTCCGCAGCCTTTGGTAATTGCACGTTGGCCGAGCCAATTATTGGCAGGTAGACACCAGGGCCAGGTCTAAATTTCATGCTAGGTTTTGCTGCCCAAGCACTTTCTGTCATGCTGTCAAAGATAAATGTGTGTTAGCGTGAAGCCTCGCTCCCCGGCTGTCACTGCGCTGTCCTTTCGCCCGGTCAATACCACTTTAGACTTGTATGGCGGCAGTTTGGTGGACTGAATGCAGTAATAGTTCTGGGACCCATCTTTTGTTTAACAATGAGCACGTCAGGAGAAAAGCTGTTGCTCTTTAAAGTCTTAGAGGAGATCTCTGGACTCTTTGGAGTGGAACCACTTTTGGTAAAGATCATTATGTGAAGGTTCTTTATGTCTTCAAAAGGTTCCTCACCCTCACATTCTCTTATTACAAAAACAGTTCTTTATGGATTCTCCAAGAAACTTAGATAAAATGTAAAGGTCAATACCTCATGATGGCACACACCGATGCTTCCTTATAGCAATAAGCACAGCAGGAGAAATGTGTCAGGCTGAAGTTATTGCACCTTGGACTCCTATAGGAGATATGCTCTCAAAAGTGAAGGTGCCAGAAGGGTTCTTTGTAGCCACATAAGAAACCTTGGGATGTGTTTTTTTTAACATCCACTTTGATATATGCGATGTGTGAATGTCAAGAACCCTTTCTGCTCTTACCACCAAAGGTGACTTAGTGTGCTGTCGTAAAAGAGCCAGTTTTAGTTCCTTAAAAACCAATGGATGGTTTTTAAGGAAAAAGTGGAGCCATTTTTGTAAATGGTGAGTGTTGAAGACCCTTTGTAAAGTCCCCATAATATACAGGTTCCTGGAGGAACCCATAATTTGGTACAGAATTGTCACACATTTCACTCTCACATATCTTATATAAAGAATAAATACAGAATTTTAGAGTCTGAGAAGAGAGGAGCTCTTAAAAGCGAAGGTGATGGAAGGGTTATTTGGAGCAGTGCCATAGAAAAACCATATTTCTTTCACTCAAGAACCTTTCAATGGATGGTTCTCCAAAAAATATTTTTTTGTAAATGAACGTGCAAAAGTAAAGAACCTTGTAAACACCTTAAACCAGTTCTTAAACTAACTATGGTGCAGGAACCCCCCTGCTCTGCTCATCATAGTGTTTCTTCTGCTCCCAACACCCCTGATCCAACCGTTCAGCTCATTAACAAGACTTTCCGGAGTTGAAGTGGTAGAGCAGTGAGAACATGAGGATCAGGTTTGGGAAACACTGCCTTAGATGGCAACGTCCCCCAAGTCTCCCATTCCTCACGCCAGTAAAATTAGAGTATCTTTGCAAATTAGAATTATTTTCCATGTAGTTACTGAATAATATTTTAAGCACATTGGTCACCAACCCTCCTGGAGGTCTTCTTTCCTCAGAAGTTTCAGCCACAATCCTCAACACCTGCTCTGGCTAATGAACTTCTTCAGAAGCCCCTGATTAACTGGAGCGTTAAGTAAGGGTGAGTGGGCAGCATGTTAGATGCAGCTTGGAGCTCAACACAGCTGGAGAGTAGACCTCCAGGAGACTTCCACATAATGTAAAGGCTCTACACTAATCAAAAAAACATTCAGGCATCTTTGTTTTTAACCCTTAGAACACAAGCGGCAGAGCTACAAATAGAAAACTGTCACACAGCAAAACAACTCATTACATGGAAGTTTTTTTTTGTGCTGATATTTGAGGTGTCAGACGTCATGCTGAGCTTTGTTTGCTGTTCCTATGTTACGTTGAACCAAAGTTATTGTCTTTTAATAATAAAAAACGCAACTGGGCTTTTAAATATGGAGTCACACACAAATGCCCGTAAATAACAAAAATGAACAACTTTCTTTTATTTAGGTATTAGAAAAAAACAGAATATAACACAAGATATTTGAACTTTCAGAATAGTCTCCGCCCACAAGTGGGTGGGGGGAACCCACATAGGGAGGGGGGTCCAGAGAGCGGCTGAGCGAAAGAGCAGCAAACAGCGAGCGTGTAGGAGAGCAAACACCGGTTTTAGACTGTTTTACACGGTTTATATTTGTTGAAATTTTACAGATTTTACTAATACGATCTGGCTTCTAAGGGTTAAGAGTGCATCTCTATACTATAAAACCACAACACCGCATTCTCAATGCAGTCTAACTCATGGCTGTAATATAAATGCTCTTGAAGACATCGATTAGCTGGTTCAGATGTGGCAGATTAGGATTCTGAACAGACTGCTGGAGAATTTCTCCTGGAGCTGGGCTGGAGACACAGAAGCTGATTTAGAGTAATTAGATGCTGTCTCCTTCTCTAAACCTACTGGCGAAGTGACAGCCTTAGGAAGCCAGAGTTCCACTATCACTGAGGAATTATAATTATCACTAATACAAAACTCTTTTTTTTTTTTTCTTATGCAACTTTGTGAAAGTGGCTATTTCATTACTGCATTAAAATCGCCCAGGTTCAGCATAGGCATTTTAATTGGGAAAGAGTGGCCAGTGATATGTTGGTACTAGAGGTGGGTGATGTGTGGTGTAGTAACCAACATTGTTACTGGTAATGTGCTGGCACTAAGCTATGTGCCCATTTCAAAATCCCATTGCTGTTAACCCTTAGAACATGAGTGATACGGATCCATGCCAAAAACACAACAAATGGTAAATTGTCGTCATATGGCAAAACAGCTCCTTACATGGACGTTCCCCCAATTTGTGTTGATGCTCGAGGTGTCAGACGTCATGCTGAGCTTTGTTTGGTGTTCCTGTGTCACGTAGAACCAAAGTTACCGTAATTTTAAAAACACGTAATAATAATAACCACCACTGGGGTTTTAAAAATTGTGTCGTATACAAATGCCCATAAATAACAAAAATGCCCAAATTTCTTTTATTTTAAGTCTTAGACATAAACGAAAAAAAAACCAACATCTTTGAACCCGGAAGAAATTTCAGGATAGTCTCCCCTCACAAGTGGGTGGAGAAAACGTGCAGAGGGAGGGGGTCCGGAGAGCAGCTGAGCGGCGGCACGCAGAGCGAAAGAGCAGCAAACGGCGAGCGTGTAGGAGAACAAACACTGGTTTTAGACTGTTTTACACCGTTTATATTTGTTGAAATCAGATTTGACTAATACGCTCGGAGTTCTAAGGGTTAAATATGCTCGAGTCCTGATATTCCAGAGGATGTTTCAGTGTACATGTGCTGTGAAAGAGGAATGAAGAATCCGTGGGAAAACTTTGTGGGGAGCTGAGTGCAGCAATTCATTGCAATTATGATGGATAGTTGGACTTCCCAGTCACCAGTGGGGTTTGCTACATAACATCAGTTTAATGAAGCACACATGAGGGAGCAATTTCATTCCCTTTCTGAAAGTACTCACGGTTTGCGTTTTGCACATCCCATTAATCTTAGGTTTAATAAAAAATCTGAAGTTTGAAGTTGGGTCCGATTTTTCCAAGTAGAGCCATGACACAAACCGAAACATGGCTCAAAACAAACCACGAAAAGGGAGGACCGCTAAAACCCAAGCAATGGCAAAAGCATAATATCATACTTTTCATGTCATGATATCACATTATTTATTAAAACTTTTGATAAGTAACAGACCAAACAGAACCAAAAAATGCATCAAAAATGATTGTTTTTTAACATTTCACACACAGCACTGTACTAAATCCAGTTAACCCTGTCTTTATGCACCCTAACTATAAAACATGAAAGTGGTCAATCCACGAAATGCCCAGAAAAATATATAACAATAATGATAACTATCACCATCTTGCCCAACCCTACTTGTATTCAGTATTAAACTCAGTTCTGTGCTACTAAAATCAACCACGGCTGGAAAATCAGCTTTACTGAATCCCTGCATGGATATCTCTACTCACATAATTTCCTCTGAATGGCAAGAAAAACATTAGCTCTTGCATCAGTTTCAGCCAAATGCATTTCGATTATAGCAACAAAAAAAAAAACATTTTCTTATGTAATACAGCATGAATTCACTCTGCATTCCACTGTTTCGTCTGATAAGCAGTGTTGCCGACTGAAATGGACCTTTATTTTAACTCAACCCACAGCCACCTCTGTATTAGTTCTGGCTTTAAAAAATACATGGCATATTTGGTTGATCTGGAATGAAACCATTTTAAAAATCACTCCAGAGTGTTTAAATGAAACTAACAGGGCAGTTTTTTTTTAATCGAACAGATCTGGATACTGTAGTTCACCTTTTCCTTTTCTTATTTCACGTGGACCAGGACTGGAGACTTTTGGAGACCGTTTTAATGGTTTTTATAAAGAGAATGAGAAGGAATGAGAAGGAGGAATTTAAAGGGTTAATTAGGGTCCTGGCAATTTCAGCAGCTTAACCTCCATTTCTAAAGATTTCACAAGATTATCACATACAGTTTGCATCATTTGGTGCAGAGGATACCATAATATTGGTTTCTTCATTCAGAAATCATCAAAGAGACATATTTCATCAGCTACACTCTGTGTTATTTACAACAGCCCTTCCGTCCTCTCCCATACGTTGTCACTGAGAGTCATTAATATAATTTATTAGGCCCGAGTGCATTAGAGAAAATAAGATCTGAAGTGAAGCCTGCCTCGCTCTAAGCTAAGTGCGTGTTCTAGCTTATCTCCTGTTTTTTAAACAGTTTTTAAACGGCATGTTTTTTAAATCAAGATCAAAGCGGGATTATTATTTCGAACCATGCTTTAAGATTGTTCGCTTATCTAGATTTAGCACCAGTGGTGAGGGATTTAGGCTTGGCCTGTGCTTGAGTGAGATGATTGCCCGCCGATACTGAAACTGTCGCTTAATTTTTTAAATCCATTTACGTTTTCACATTGCAGCACCGCAACCTTGATATCTTTATACAACAAATTGCCATGGCTTACTTGTAAGGAGTCTTCAGCATAAAAAACTGTCATGTTATTACTAGCGATAACAGCTAACGGATCACTGAACACTGTCATGTCCTGAATATCAGAAGAGTTGCATTCTAAAGCCATATTCATCTCTTGATCCGAACAGGCAGCAGCAGGGTGGGTAGGCCGCTGGGCCTAGCAAGTCACTCTGATTGTTTATTACAGTGGAGTCAACCAGGGCACTGCTTCACTCATACTGACACAAAACAATAACTAGATTCTGATCACTTGAACTGGGTCACAAGCAATCTGTTTAGATCATTTGATCAAAAATTATCCATGGCATAATAATTTGAATAATTTGATACATGATCAATTTTGTGATTGTCTGCGCTAAGTTAAACAGGTGCAGTACAGTATCATGACCATATGAGCTGTGCTAAATGCTATAGCAGCAACCCTGTGATTTTTCGAGTGAAGATGAATGACAAAAGACCAAAGTTGTGATCGTTTGAGCTAAGCTGATGATAGAAGACCAATATTGTGATCATTTGTGCTAAGGTAAATGAGACAGTATCAGTACTGTGATAATTTAAGCTAAGTTAAACAATACAGTACCAGTATTGTGATCATTTAAGATAAGATAAACAATACAGTACCAGTTTTGTGATAATTTAAGCTAAGATAAATTGTATAGTATCAGTACTGAGATACTTTGAGGTAAGCCTAATGATACAATATCAGTATTGTGATAGTTTAAGCTAAGTTAAATGACACAGTACCAATATTATTATCATTTAAAATAAGCTACATAATACAGTACCCGTATTGTGATTGTTTAAGATAGGGTAAATAATACAGTTTTGTGATCTTTTAAGCTAAGCTAAATGACACAGTATCAGTATTGTAATAATTTAAGCCAAATGGCACAATACCAATATTATAATCATTATGATCATTTTAGACAAGCTAAATGATACAGTAGCAGTATTATACTTTGAGCTAAATTAAATGATACAGTAACCTATACTGTTATAATTTAAGTTAAGCTAAATGATAAAGTACTGGTATTATGGACATTTAAGAGAAGCTAAATGACACAGTATCAGTATTGTGATACTTTGAGCTAAACTAAACGATATAGTACCAATACTGTGATTATTTAAGTTAAACTAAACGATACAGTAACAGTTTAATGCTATTTTGACCTAAGCTAAATTACACAGTACCAGTACTGTGATACTTTGAGCTAAGTTAATTGATCCAGTATCAGTACTGTGATCATTTAAACTAAGTTAAACGATACAGTACCAGTACTGTGAGACTTTGAGCTAAGTTAATTGATCCAGTATCAGTACTGTGATCATTTAAACTAAGTTAAACGATACAGTACCAGTACTGTGAGACTTTGAGCTAAGTTAATTGATCCAGTAGAAGTACTGTGATCAGTTAAGCTAAATGAAACTAAATGATACAGCACCAAAGCTAAATTAAAAGACAAACACTGTGATCATTTTAGCTGAAATATACAGTGCCAGCCATACTGAGTGAGATCATAAAAGCACTGTGATATTAATAAAAAGTGCCAGCACAATAATAATTTGGGCTAGGCTGAACGACATAATGGCAACGCTACGATCGTCTGAGCTCGGATTTCAGAGTCCTGTGTTCTAACAGAGTCACTGAGCATGACTGCCAAGCGGCGCAGTACAAAAGCTCTACAGGCGAGGTGCAGGATGCAAACTGCCTCTCTGCACTCGCCAAGACAAGACAGCTCTCCGCTCTGCTTTTCTAAAGCACTGTCATATCCCTTAATTGAGTTTTTTTCTTTCGGTGCATGCTCACTTGAGAGGGACTCTGTCTCTCTCTTCCCAGATATACAAAACGCTAGCGAAGAAAAAAACAAACCTTGTATTATACTGTGGCATTAATGTTGAATAATTACAATTGACCATATTTGCCTACCTTAAGTGCAATCCTAATTGAACTTTGCAGCACTTCAAATTAATTTTTTTCCCTCTTATTCCAGGGAGCACTATAAAAACCTGTCCCTATAGTAATTTATTTTTCATCTCTGACCACTTTTTGCTTTGAATTTTTAATACACCTACTATATCCATACCCTCACACCATAGACCATCATAAATTGCATTTCGAACACGAATGCCTCATTTTGTCCCACTCTCCGTCCCTCCACATTCCGAGTCACAATTATGACACTCAGCTCCAGGATAAATGTGTGTGGAGTAAAGTGCATGGCTTTTAAAGGAAGAGTTCATTCAAAAAATTCAAATTATACAACCCATCGGTCAAGGCATGTTTAGTTTCCTGTTACTTTTTTAGTGTACAGTTGCAGCTGCCAGGCTAATGTTGCTAATAAACACTAGAACTCAATAGTCTCCCAAATAGCACAAATTTTTTCTGTGAAAATACATCACCAAAACTTCTCTCGACCCACTCGAACCGGATCCGGGTCTAAAATAAGGTTGTGCAGACTTGTGGATGTGGTTTATCTGATGGTACATGGACAGTTGTGTCAATTTCAACCATTTCTTTATGTATGCAGGAGGTTCTTCATTTCAGAATTGCAATTTCAGTGCAGCCACATAATTTATGAGCTGTGATGGCAGTCCTGCATGGGTATTATGGCTGTGCATCACGGAGCTTGGGAGCATATTTTCCTGGAAGTGGAAGTGCTGTGGCTTACAAGAGCTACAAGCTTGGAATTTTTGCACTGAGTGGAAGCGATTTTACAACTGGTAACACAGTTTAAAGAAGTTTGCAAGATGACAACAGCAGACTCTGTTAGAAGATGACAGCACTGTTTGTTTAGAAGCCAACGTCACATTTAATTATTCCAAAAATGACTATGGATGGAAGATTTTTTGTGTGTGTGTGTGTGTGTGTGTGTGTGTGTGTGTGTGTCACCAATTCTTGTTTTAAAAACACAATAATGCCACTGGGACTTAAGGAGAATCTCTTAAATCTAAAATTATGCTTCATGCTCTGTTGAATTTGCTAGTTTTTTTAGCCCTGTGGGCTGGCGCGTGACGCTTTCATGAACAGGACCCATCATTAAGTTAGAAGTTCACCAAAACGCGTGATGTCGCTGTCTTTACTGTCTGTAAGGTTTTATTCCGTGGGCCGATAAGCCACTAATAACAGAGAAGGAGGATGCTATGACTCAACAGTGTAGAAACAGAAAGAAGAACCCAATACCTCTCCCCTATCCACTACCGGCCCTGAGTAAAAAAAAAAAAAAAAAACTGCTTTGGCAAGAGCAGCTGAAAAAATGTGGTGCTCAACAGAGAAGTCCCTGTCAGGGCTAACGAGAGTTTTAAACCTACTGAAGGACAATAGAAGCCTTTCCAAGGATCCAGAACCGCTTAATGGCTAGAGGAGATAATCCATCCAGCCTTGGCTGCCTTTGTTACTGTGAAAGGTTTGACTGACCGGGTGCACAAACCCAGAGGTACAGCAGAACTGAAGCACAAATAATTATTAACTTTCCCCCAATGCTGAATATCCTTGTACTTGTTATGTAAGAACTGAAAAAGCATTTTTTAAAGCCCACTAAACAGTAATACAGATATCACCTCCTTTTTTTGTGAATCCTTCAACATTCAGGGATCGTTTCTAGCAGTTTGTTGCACTGCAATTATCAGATGTGTAAAATTAGTGTGTTTGAGGAGCTGCTATAAAGAATTTTCCAAAAATTCTCAGTAATTAAATGGTTAAGATGTAAACAAAGTAATTCAGAGAGGTCTGATGTAAAATGTTAATTTAGAAAAGCTTACTGAGTCAGAATTGTTCATAGTAGTGGTGAATGGAACCAGACATATTAGTTGGTATGCTTCTCTAAAATTAACCCATTCACATCAAACCACTCTGACTTTATTTATTAATCTCATCTAATTAAAACCATTTAAACTCAGATTTTGTAGAACATGTGAACAGTTAGCGGCATTGACCTTTTATTATGAATTTTATTATGTTTGCATCCTCCTAAACCAAAATAAGTGCAATGCACTCAAACTGTACAATTCCAGTGTAGCACAGTAAAAATACAAGCTTATTCCCTTAACATGTTTTAAAGAAGTAGTTTTTAAAATGTATCAATCAGAACAAAGTTATCTACACATATCATTTTTTAACACAAGTATTTAACATTCAGTATATCTAGGACAGTTTCCGTTTTAGCCAGAAGGGGATGACAAAGCCCAAGGGCTTTTTACATTGAAAACAAAAAGAAAACCCACATAAATAAACCCACAAAACATACAAAGCATATAGATCACAAGAATGCTATTGTTCAGCTCAGAGCTCATTTGGTTTGCTTGTTCCATTTAAAGTTCTGAACTCTCAGCTGAAGCCGAGCCTCTAACTCATCCACACACACACACACGGCACGACTGCAGCGCGGCAGGTGTGAGAAATTAATGGACAATGACAATAATTGGTCAGCTATAATTTCATGATTGTAGCAGGCACATGCAGAAGGGTAAAGGCTTTGACAGTGAACAGCCATGAATTAGTGCTTTTCATGCAGCACATTCTGTGCAGACGAGAACATTTGGGTTTGCCTGTGCAGACATGCTCTTGTGAAGAATTTAGTTTTTTGTTAAATACGCTTCCACAGGTTCTATTTGCGGCTCTCTGGCCTCAGCTTCCACAGAAGCATCATAGCATTCAAATGAAATATCAGCTTGTCATGACGCCAAGGGAGACGACAGCTAAGTTGGCCGGGGCTACCAGCATCATTGCAGTTTTCTGAAAGGGGCCTGCCACAGCCCTAGAGGGTTTCAAATGAGTGGCTTTAGAATGAACTAACCTTGGATGAGGAATGTGTTTTAGTTGCTGGTGAAGGGAGGGGGGGGGGAGCAGTTATTAGCTGTATAAGAACAGCCTGTAAAAGGGTGTGTCCAAGGCTGGCCTGGGAGGTTGTGGTTCACTTAGCAAGCTAGCTAACTCCCTAACCATGAACTGATATGACACAAAAGTGCACATAATATTACCGTAATTATACACTCACAAGTGTGCAGTGCTACACACTGATCTGTAGTACATTACTAGAGTCCTTGGCAGAAGTGGGATGACTGTTTTAGCTGGATTTAGCCAAGGAGCTAACATAGCAATTAGCAAACTGGCTTGGTTACCTGCCACATACAATAAAAACACAAAAGTAAAAATAGTAACATTTTTTTATTGACAGTTCCAAAATTATTGTTTCCTCCAATTTGGAATTTTAAGTGCTGCAATATGAAGGGACGCCCCTTCAAAGGTCGGTGCTATAAGCTATATTACAATGGGTCGAGGACACAAATCTGCTTATCAAAATTCAAGCGAAATTAATTTTTTTGCTTGTCCCAGAACTTTACAATGTGACATCACACAATGCATCGAATTCCACTGAAATAAATAGAATTTCACTCACAAAATTGGACCAGAGTGCGAATTACCACTCCATAATTGGGGGGTACTGCCCATGGTTCGAATTAGGGGGGGTACTGGGGGTACTGTACAGAATGCAGAATCAGTACCACAAAAATTCAAATAATAGGGCTTATTCGCTAGCTAGTTTTTTTT
>JBBPCZ010000037.1:1178512-1192354 GCA_037974445.1 Brycinus macrolepidotus
CCCACTACTTAGCACTTTTACCTCCCAACTATATGGATGGGGAGTTTATGTGCTCTTTGTGTAGGTTTCCATGAGGAGCTCTGGTTTCCTCCCACAGTCCAAAGACATCTAAGTCCAATGAATAGGAGATGCTAAATTGCCCCTAGGTGTGAGTGTGTTTGTGATGGACCGACTACCAGTCCAGGGTGTTTCTCTGCCTATAACTGCTGAGATAAACTCCAGCATCCCCCACACCCCTGGTTAGGACAAGCAGCTCAGATAGTGTCTGTGCTTGAAAGTGCTTTAAAGATTATTATATTATTATCATTATTATTATTATTATTCAGATGTGCGCGAAATACGCTGTCAAATAGCCGTGTGTTGCCATTGTGAAGAAAGATATTATTCACTCGCTCGACCTCTGAGTCATAAAGGAGCATGTGGAGCCGAGTCTTTGTCTATAGGGAACTTTCCAAGTTTATTTTGACGGTTCAATCTAAATGGCCTCCATCATTATGTTTAATAAGTTGCCGTCGAGGGGGCGTCGAGGTCAGCAGGCAATCAATGCCTCTTGGCCCTGTATTTCCCACAATACATCTAACCATTCAAACCCTTTTCAGACGAGGCGATTTCTTACCTGTGGGGTGTTAAGTACATTCGAGTATGCGAAAAGCTTTTCAGCGGAGGCGCATTCTTGCACTTTTGTTTGTGTGCTTTTTTGTCTTTACTGTATAAATAGATGCTACTGTGCAGCTACAGTACAGTCAGAGAATCTGTTTGTGTGTGTGTGTGTGTGTATGTGTGTCTGCTCTCATATTCATATTTCCATTTGTGCATGGATGGAGATTGAACAGATTTGTTTTGCTGAATTTCTGATCGCTGTATTGATTCGTTCAGACTGCGGTGAAATCTGCCCGCTTGTTAGCTAGAGCCCTTTCATTCTGGTGACATCACTCAAGCCGATCCATGCTTGAAAATCACGTTCCTGACGGATTAGCAGTCAAGTTTAACTACCGATAATAGTCAACGGGACAATTTTGAACTTGGAGTGACGTCTCAGAGCCATTAGTTTTTATTTCAAATGGCCTCTGAGGATGCGTAAGAGCCACCGGGATGGTTTTTATGGCCACATGTTCGAACAGAGATATATGTAAGCAGTGGCTACATGCTAATTGCAATGGCCTACGATGATACCCGATTAGAGCCGATACGGAATTGGTCTCCATAACCTGTCAGCCTGGGTGTAATGCATTAGCTGGGGCAGCAGGGCATTATGAGATTATGAGGATGGCAGCAATCCCTCACTTCGCCTCTTACACAAATTTGCTAACAGCACCATTGGGACCACAGTTTAGGCAAAACTGATGAGTGTGTAATTTGCAACGTATGCTTGGATGACTCCTGCCCCTCTCTCTTACCGTCTGCTAAGGCCGTGGAGACACACAGGGGAACCTGCACTGGGCCTTAAACCGCAGGGCTTAACTCCATTGTATATGACGATTCTAAAGTCATTTTTGCTTTTCTTTCAGCATTGCTGGATGCCGGCCCCCAATAAAACAAATTGCCCACTTTCCTCAGTTCTTTTTTGGCAAGTATTGCACAGTATGAAGCAAACTGTAGCAGCCATTAGGTTGATGTAATGGCCTAAACGACACAATAGGTTGACATAATGCTTCAGCTCCAGGTTTTATGAAAAAAAAAAAGAAAAAAAGAATGGCAACGTCCTGTTGATGGTATGAGTGCATTTCAAATCATTCATGCTAATTAATTCGGTGGAGCATAAAAGCCACTTAGCAATCACACATTAGTTTGATATGAATGTTATGTCTCATCATTATACATCTTTAACGATGTCTGCATTCTATTTAAATATTGCATTAAGGCTGCAACAAGTCAACTATAATATCCAATAAAGTCAACAGTTAAACAGACAATGTCCTACACTTTTCCTCTGTTTTAGTTTTTCGATGAGGTCCACTTATAACATTTGCTTATGATGCAAAAACAGTCAGAAATCATATTTATACTGACATTGCATTGACATTTTCATTTTCCAGCCTCTGTTTATCCCATACAATCCCTACCTTTGTGTAAATGTACTTTTGTATTTGTAATACTTTTAGCACTTTTAGTTGACTAGTTTGGGTCATTTCCATAACTCTGGGTCATTATATAACAGAACACCCACTGGCTTTATAAAATATCCGTTCTACAGAAGTTTACTACTGAGTATACACAACTTAAGTTATATGGTGCCTATACTACAAATTGCAGTATTCAAATAAATGAAATTAAAAAGCAAAATAAACATAACCATTCATTTAAAGTAACCCTAAACATAATAACTAGTGATAATAATTAGGGATAATAATCGAGTGATAATAATTGTGCTAGTCTGATATTCAGTATCGGTTTCAGTCCGATACAGAACAAAATCACTGGATTGGGCATCGGAAAAAGCCTGAACAATCAGGTAAATACTGAACTACACTGTAAGAAGAAATGTCCCAAATGGCTCCCTGCTCCCTATATAGTGCACATAAAATCTCCTGCACACAAACAGTGTAAAACAAAGAGACACTGGAGTCTCAGCCATGTGTGCAGAACTCCATAATGGACACACTGTACTCTGTAGGGGTGTAGAAAATGTAATTGTATAACTTACATTGTTTAATGTAAGTTGTTTAAAAGAGGGGAGAAGATGTTATCGAATAGATACTCATGGTTGTGATATCCGTATTATTAGACATGAAAAACTGGTATTGTGTCATCTGCAATAATAACTGACATAACAACAATGAAAAAATAATAAAAATTGTAATACAAAAAATAAATACAAAAAGGGACAAAGGGTTCTTTTATTATTTTCATATTTTTGCTTTTCTTATTCTTGCAGAATATTGAATATATAAAAATAAAAAATTTGATTGTTGTAGTCTCTTTATAAACTATACATGTTGAAGAAAGATATCCGTTAATTTGTTATTTACCAGGCACTTCATGAGAGCTCGAAACTGAATGGTGCTGGACCTCTGCCTAGCAAAGACACTGAGTCATGTAGTGGCAATACAAGAAGACCAGTAAAAACTAGTTAAAACTGGATCTATGACGTTTTTTATCACAGATCATCCAAGAAATGAAAAATACACTGCAGAAGTGTCAGAGAAATCAGCTTGGCAGACAGCTTCCTCCTGCAGGGTCTGGGTTGGTACCGTGGTTCTGTATTATATCTGCCATGCTAGCAACTAGATCTGTGTCAGACAGCGTGACACCTTAATTATAAGACCTCCTAGAGATCGGCCCCTTTTTTAAGCCACCAGAAAGATTATGTCTCTGTAGCTCTCAAAGGGTGAAGGCATGAAGGTTATAGATCAAAGGCTTCACTATAAGAAGAATAAAAGAAGCGGAATTGTCCACTGCTGTGCGCTATTAACCCTGGTGTCTCAGGCATTGCACCTACCTCTAGTAATCCATAAACACTGCTTATATTAGTGAAAAATGCCAGTGCATGCACCATTATGTCATTCTAACAAATCATCTAATAAAATGATTGAACAAGTATTGAAAACAATGTCATTTTAACATATAATTTAGGTTTCAGAAGTTGCCATATTATGCAGTGTCCTCAGCCTCATCAGTTTGACAGAATTCACAGCTTTGTATTCATGTTTTTGTTAGTCAATGTTCTCTGGCCCTTTTAGTCATATAAAAGAAGCCAGACTGAGGTAAGGTATCTAAATAGCCAGGTAATACTTTCGCTAAACATAGCTTTTGTCCCCCTCGTATGATGAATCATTTCTGTCATTTGAGTAATCCATTCTCTCCATTGTAATGATGATTGAAGGCAGGTACTACAGTTATACAGCTGCAGGATATTCAACTTCCCACCAGCCACGTTAACTGTCTGGCTTACTTCTGGATTCACACCAGCTAATAGAAAAAAAACCCAGATCCACCCCAAAGAAGTTGTTTCAAAATACATCAAATACATTTTTGTAGTCTGGTTCCCATAGATAATTTGCATTAAGCTAAATGATCCTGGACATCAGGAGGGTGTAGTTTGAGACTATGATCAGGTTAGGGATGATGAGATTGACCTTATTTTGGGAACTGAAAAGCTGAGCCTTGTCTGGTTTTTGTTTTGTTTTTTGGTTTAGTTTGAAACTACTCATGAAAACTTAAAGAGATATGAAAAAAGAACCCTTTTGGTCTCTCCTCTTCTGGGAAAAAGATCTGTGAATGTTGTCCCACACCCCTGCTGGCTTTCATTAATTATTAGTAATGTACCCATCTTTTAAGTCGAACTGATATATGTTGTTTCCTTATGTCCTGCTGTTTTCTCTCCACAGGTGCTATGGTTTGCACAAGGAGACTAGCATGCCTCCTCCCTCTCCTTGCCTCCACTCTCCTGTTGCTCTGCACCGGGGAGAAGACATGCCCCTACAACTGCCGCTGTGAAGGTAAAATCGTCCATTGTGATTCAGCGTCTTTCATGGATGTGCCAGAGAACATTTCGGTAACTTGCCAAGGTTTGTCCCTGCGCAACAATGACCTGCACACAATGCTCCCCTACCAGTTCGCTCACCTTAACCAGCTCCTCTGGTTGTATCTGGACCACAATCAGATCTCATTTGTGGACAGTCGTGCTTTCCAGGGCATACGGCGGCTTAAGGAGTTGATCTTGAGCACCAACAGGATTTCTCAACTCCATAATTCCACATTTCATGGAGTGCCAAACCTCCGCAGCCTGGATCTCTCCTACAACAAGCTCCAGGAACTACAGCCAGGTCAGTTCCATGGTCTTCGAAAGCTCCAGAATCTTCACCTGCGCTCAAATGGGCTCACAACAATTCCTGTCCGGGCATTTATTGAATGCAGAAGCTTGGAGTTTCTGGACCTGGGGTATAACCGACTTCGAGTTCTCACACGTACCGCATTCTTGGGGTTATCTCGGCTCATGGAGCTGCATCTGGAACACAATCAGTTCTCTCGGATCAACTTCTTTCTCTTTCCACGCCTTGCAAACCTCCGTGGGCTATATCTCCAGTGGAATCGTATTCGGGCAGTAAACCAAGGACTCCCATGGATTTGGTATACCCTGCAGAAGCTGGACCTCTCTGGCAATGAGATCCAAAGTCTGGATCCCGTGGTTTTTCAATGCCTACCAAACCTTCAGGTCCTTAACTTGGAGTCTAACAAGTTAGCCAACGTGTCTCATGAAACTGTGTCAGCCTGGATTTCCCTGACAACAATCAGCCTTGCTGGCAACATGTGGGACTGTGGTCCAGGAATTTGCCCTCTTGTTGCCTGGTTAAGGAATTTCAGAGGAACTAAAGATACAAGCATAATTTGCAGCAGCCCCAAGCATCTGCAAGGCGAGAAAGTTATGGAGGCAACAAGAAATTACATAGACTGTGAAGATTTCGAACTCATTCCCCAAACACCCTTTCCTCACCTCACTATGGAGCCAACTATGGAAGCTACTTCTGCACCACCCCTGCCTCCTACTACTCCCCCACCACCCCTGCCTCTGCCTGCTTCTGAAGCACCCATCCCACCACCTCTAGCTCAACCCGTTCCTCACCCTACTATCCACAGCCTTGCTGAGACTGATCCCAGAGACACCCTTCCACGGACACCCCCACCCTCCAACAGCCTGCTTGTCACTCCATCTCCAGAACAAGAGAACTTAGCATTCCACAAGGTCGTGGTGGGAGCTGTGGTGCTTTTCTTCTCAACATCACTTGTCTTAACGGTGATCTACGTCTCCTGCAGGCGGTACCCTGGTGCCACCAGGTTGCTGCAGCAGCGTTCAGTCATGGGACGGAAACGTCGGAAAAAGAGTCCAGAGCCAGAGCAGAACCTGAGCTCTCAACTGCAGGAATATTACATGAGCTACAATCCTGCTGCCACACCAGAAGCCATGGATGTGCTGGCCAATGGGACTGGTACATGCACCTGTACCATATCCGGCTCCAGGGAATGCGAGGTATGACAATGTCAAAGGCAGCCTAAAATCAGATCAAATCAAAACAAATGAAACGGCTCTGGACCACAGAGGTAAAATTCTTCATTGTGCATGCCATTCATTCTCAGTAGATTGAGGATAAGCACCCTTGACTCCTATGAGTTTTGCAGTGCCTTAGATATGTCAGGTATCCATGCCCTAAGCCCTTTATGCCTTCGATCATGCAAATGTAGGAAAAACAAGATACATTAGACTCAGATTCAGGAGTCAATGGTTCCTTAACCAAAATCATTAGACTGCAGCATACCTTTACTCACTATTTCCTTTGGTTTCATAAAATAATGCACCTCATTATTTTATTCTGTTTGTTCTGCCCCACTGAGTCACTTAACAGTCTTCAAAATAGTACCATAGTGTCCGCTTGCAAAACCCAGAGCACTGAGGCACTACCCACCATTTTATCTTTCATGATGATACATTATCTTGTTATGGCTGCCATCATTAGTAGCAAAGACTGTGCCACATATTGACACTTTCTAGATCAAGTACAGTCAAATGAAGCCCTCCGGAGTGGTGTCATGTTGCAGACAGTAATGTTATTTTTATTTACAGCAGAAAATACAGTAGAGAACGATTAATTATCAGAATCCAGAAGCATGCTAATGACGTATTGATCTGCAAGAACCAGCAGAGAGGAAAAGAAATGCTCTCCACCCGTAATGTGCTGTATTTAACAGGAGTGGAGGGGGGGTGGACTGTGTCTCTCCGCCTCAGCCCTTAACTGGTTTATTCAGCTCTTTTAGCTGCTTTTACAGGCTGCTGCACAGTATCCCATGTGCCAGTTTTAGAAGATGACCTTGTAGCAGGGAATACATTCCGTGCTATCAGAGGTGAGGAGTGCAGATCATGAGGGTTCGCCCTACAGAGTGGCTGTCAGTCAGACTAACTCTGCTTGCCAATGTTTGTGACAGTCTCCGGCGTTTTTTTTTTTTAAGGAGGCTGGTTTTAAAGTGGCTATGCTAAATCTCATGACATGGCTGAGTCCAATCTCCCCCGCCAGGGAAAGGAGTGTGTTTATATATGAAATATCAGTAGCGATTGCTTCCAAAAAATCTTGAGTAACAGTTCAACTCATGTTTTTGATGTGTTAAAGCACATTCCGTACCGAGATATGCACTCTTCCATTGGATACACACCTGCCGCTTTTTTCTTTTTTTTTGTAGTATGTGTGTGAAAAAGAGATTATTTATGCTTGAAAGAGGCTCTGAATTTGAAAGTAGGAAAAGAAAGGCATGCTCGATCTGTTATTTAAGTGGAGTGAAACAAACATCAGAGGCAAAGAAAACTAAACTGTGTAAATGTTTGGTTTGGATAATGAAGATCACCAGCTTGATTTAATGAGGTAATAACAAACAGATGAAAAGGGCATGAATAAACATCCTTTTGTAAGACCGAGTGCAAGAATGAAATTGCAACAAATAGTGTTCTCTAAATTTGTACTTGAACATTTTACTTTTTGCCCCATCACGTTTAACCTTTCGCTGGGTTCTTCTAAACGTTATGCATAAAAAAATGCCAATCGGCTCTGAGCTATTCATTAAATTGCTCTGACCGCCAAAATTTGTCCGTGACAAGGGGAACTGTTGCATGACTAATTCACTTGCACTGTGTCATCGCCTCGCACCTCTAATCTGGGGAGATATCCTATGCCTTGAGGGCCTATACCACTTGAAATATAATTACCTCTAGCTTATGGAGCTGCATATTTTAATAAGGCCATGTGCACAAGCACAAAAAAGTTGATGGCTGACGGGACATAACTGCTAATGGTCCCCAGTAAAAAAAAGCGGCTATTTATTTGATGTGGGGTAACCACAGTACGAGAAAGAAATCCAATTACCTGAGTGAAGAAAAATACGACTCGCCGCCTTATACGACAAAGCTCACAAATTTCATAATATCACATATCACTTCTTTCTTTCCCCCCCTCTCCTCTGGGTGCTTTCTAAGCGAAGGGAGTTTTTAATAATGGAGGAGCAGGCGTCCGCTCTGGTTAGGCTGATGAAACTGCAGTTGCTGCGTCTTTCATTTCGCCTGCGCGGGGTGGCGGTCGTCCCCCCACACATGACAGAGTCACGTCCCGCTGTAAAGGAAGCCGCGCTCAGGAAGAAGCGCGGGCACAGGGGGCACACCACGCTGGAACGACCTTATTTGTCCTGCCTTTCCCCGTCAGTCTGTGTTTAGACGGATCCTGACACACTTTGAACTGGAATTTGCATCACAAAGGAACGCAGTTCTGCAACAAAAGCGGTTGCGGAAGATAAAAAAACACATTTAAATCAGATAAAATAAAATAAACATGCAGAGCATTTGAAACTCACTTCATTTAACTAATGTCATCCTCAGGAACACGCTACCTATAGTTGGCCAGGTGAAATTAAATAATAAAAAAAAGACAGTGCATTACGGAGCTGGAAGCCACTTTCGCTTGTGCTAACGTTATTTTTGGATTAGCCAGTTACTTTAACCTACACTATTCATAACTGGAGAGGAGAGCGAGAGTGCAGTTTGGAGTGACAAGAGACACTGCTCAGAGCCTATCAGTGCTCGGCGATGATGGACGACATTAAAAGCCATATACTACTATCCATTATCATCTCAAATAGCAGTCCTTTTGTGTTATCATGCTTCATGTGTGTGGGGGGGAAGTGTGCTGTGATGGTGGGCTCGCTGCTGCTCGTTTTTTAACCAGTCTCAACATTAAAAAAATAGAACCGACACAGGCTTTGGCCTCAAACCACAGCTGAGCAGGGGTTGTGAAAATTAAATTAAACCTTTTCAACACATAATAACAAAGGCTACAGTAGAGCATGACGCCTAAATTCACAGTGAATGGTAAAGTAGCTGAGCGGCTCTAGGTTCCTCTCCGGCTTACGATGATCTTGTGATGACAAAAATAGGCTCTGAGATGCTTCATGAATGGTGAAAAGAGTTCTTTGAGGCGATGCCCTTTGGGGAACCGTGTTTGGTTCCCCAAAGAACCTTTCAATGGATAATTCTGTAAGCCTCTTGTGAAGCTGAAGTTTGAAAGATCACTGCATAATGTAAAAGTTCTGCACCATACTGGTTCTAGAAACTTGCATTCAAGTCAAGAACCATTTAGATAGTTTTGATAAACTACAAGAACTACAATCCTGAAAATGACCCATTTTTGCAGAGAAGACTTTAAATGGATGATTCTGTAAAGAGCCACTTGTGAAAAGGATGTGGAAGCCTCTTCAAGGTGTGAAGAACCTCAATATACCCTGAAGGTTCTGCACCAAGGTTTTTTGCTAGAGCTATACAACACTTTCAATGGTTTTCAAAACATTTAACCCCCATTGAAGCTTTAAAATGGTGTCGAACCTTTACATCATGTAAAGTTTTTTTTTAATTAAGAGAACCACTTGTAAATTAACATAGAACATTTTTCGGAAAATATGCAGGTGAAGCCAACTTTTTAAGGTGAAGGTTCCTGAAAGAACCCTTAAACTGGTATAACTTCTTTAACGTTATGTGAAGACCTTTAGACCTTTAGAAAGTTCACACTCACTCATCTCTTCTTTTAAACATGTTGTTTTAGGCAACCAAAAGTTGCTGGCAGTAAACAATAGATCGAAAAGATAATAGGCTCATAAGTCAAATGAAGCAACGTGAACAGGGCAGATTATTCGAAAGACTTCCCGACGATCACAAACAGCCGGCTTCCGCCAACCCATCTGAGTTTGCCAGTGTTTGACAGCATTTGCTTGGCTGCTGTGAAAAGGGCTTTACCCGTTCCCGATGGAGCGAGCGTGCGCAGGTGCAGCCTCGTGCTCTCCCCCGCACATCTTCCACAAGCTCCAGTTTCCACGCTTTTTTGGAAAATGCAAGACTGTTTACTTCCTTACCGACACATGTTCCAAACAAGAATTTCTTCTGGAGTGTCACTCATGTTGCAAAGATAAAATGTAATTAAGAGTTTGCATCAGGGGAATGGAGGCTGGGCAGGGACCTCACAGGTCTGTTAAAGTATGCGCTAGACTGGCCTGATTGAAGTTTTTGGCAGCACTGATAGCCTAACAAATTCTATGGTAAACCCAAAAAAGGTTCTCCCAAAAAGGTGAGTTGCCTGTACATAAAGGGTCTGAGCAAGCCAAGAACCAATCATGCATCATAATATCTGATAAATAGGTAGACAGACAGATAGATAGACAGATAAATAGATAGAAAAAGGCCTGAAAGCTATATTGGGCTTATAGAGCTTTCATGAACAGCGTGTGTGTGTGAACATATCCTTAATAATACATACATTACTTTCCAAAGCTAATATTTTACTCTTTTAGACCTCAATACAGCCCAGTGAAAAAGAGAGAATGAACCAGTTTTAAGTTTGTTCTAACTGGTTTAAGAATGCAGAAGAAAGGAGATCGGAAGATATTAAGCAAATTGTTTCATGTTTTTGCTATTTCTGAGCCCTGAACACTGTTAGCATGTCGTTGGCAAGCTCGAAAGGAAGCAGCCCCAACTTATTTCTCCAATTAGTCACACATCCATCTGCGCTGTATCGCCAAACCGTATCAATTTGACTTCCGTTACATAACCGAGTAAAACAAGACACTGTAAGGTGGCAACTCGCGTAAATGATGAATGATTCAATCTCGTTTTCTTTTAGAAAAAATCTGCCTTTCATTCCTTCAGCGTGTCAAGTTTCCATGCACCTACTACAATTCTCACAAGCCTTGTTGTCTCAAACCTCACTGAGAAGCAGGAGATTTCTTAATAAATAATAAACACCTTGATAGGTTACATGCCATTGCTTCGTTACTCATTTAAACCAAGTGCTCATTATCAGCTCTGGTGGTGTTGGTAAACTACAGTGATGAAAAGTACATTACAAAGAGATAAAAATGCTACAAATCTGGGCATGTAGAGCAGCGCAGCCTGTTTGAGGGGCTCCTGTCAAGTTCTGTCAGAGCCAGTTACAGTGGTGGATGACTGGGGTAAAGATAGCTTGCAGTTCAGGATTCTCTGGATTTTTCCTCTGTAAATTCATGGAGCAATAAAGTAAGACCTGTGAGTCATAACCTGTGCACTTTGTTAATCCTGGTTTAGAAATACAGTACCAGCCAAGAAATTTGGACACATCTTCTCCTAGATTGGGATTGTCCCATTCAGAATAATTATAAAGACATTGTAAAGAGCCTATAGTGTGAACACTTCATTGCATGATTGTATTCTAAAGTAACTACATGTGACTGGACTGGATCTCTCCCCATATATTGCAGAGCTGACTCAACCACAAAAATCGATTTTTTAAATGATCAATACTCGGTCCCTGATCAACAGATCAAAAACTTATATACACGCGCACAGCACCAAATATTAACAGATGTTTTAACGTTGGAACCGTTCAAAAACTGTAGGAGGAGAAGAGGTGCCAAATTTCAAAAATTTCAAAATTCTCCTGCTCTTATCAAGCCATTTATGGTTAAGGTCGGCTGAATGCGTAGCAGCATTCACAGACTGACTAATCTTAACTAAACCACAACAAACAGTGACACATGTCTTTTTTTATAACTGACCTTAGCTCAGCGTTACTTTCTCGTGTTTGTGTTTTTCCGCTTTTTGTCCTTTTCTGGCCGCTTTAGACATGACTGCACACATTTTGAGGGGGGACTAGACATTCTCTCTCTCTCTCTCCCCATATATTGCAGAGCCGACTCGACCACAGAAATAGATTTCTTAAACAATCAATACTTGGCCCCTGATCATCTGATCGATTAGCTGTGTACAAGCGCACCGAAGGAGATATTAACGGGCGTTTTGACTTTGGAACTGTGCCAGTTTTTAACTCTCAGGAGAAGTGTCCTCAAAATTCACCTATAATAAAAATAATAATCAAACTTAAGAAGAACAATAGTGTTATTGCTTTCTACATGTAATTACATGTAATTGTACAGTGTATTCCAATATTGTTACAGAATCGTGTTCTAATGTAATTTATTATTAATATTTCCTTGTGTGATTACATGTAAAAATTAAAGTTGACAAACACGTGTAGTTACGCAAGCTGACATGTAACTACATATAATTACATGAGTGTATCATAATGTAATTTCATGAGTACAATTACAATTACAATTAAAATTACGGCATTTGGCAGACAAATGGACTTTTATCCAGAGAGAAGTACATCAGTGCTTAAGTAGTCCACATCTGTTCTTTATACTTGAGAAGCTAG
Source organism: Brycinus macrolepidotus (assembly GCA_037974445.1). Classification (NCBI taxonomy): domain Eukaryota; kingdom Metazoa; phylum Chordata; class Actinopteri; order Characiformes; family Alestidae; genus Brycinus; species Brycinus macrolepidotus. The sequence goes on from JBBPCZ010000037.1 coordinate 1,190,722, forward strand.
ACTCAAACTAATGAAGCTGATAAACATGTATAATTACATAAGCTGCACTGCTGTAATCCAGATGTAACAGTGAATACCAGTAGTTACACTGTTATTACAGACATGTTACAGTGTTATTACAGTTATTACAGTCATTAGAGACATGTGACATGAATTGTGGGATCAATTTCTGTCTCTTTTGCTAATCAGTTGAGTTCTCATGCATTTGAATGTATTTTGTAATAAAACATCCAACCAAATTCATAACAATATTAAATGTATCTTGCCATAATTAAGTTAATTTGTCTATGTGAGAGATCACACCACCAATTTATCCTACTATGAAACTAATATGCGAGTTATAAGGTGCTGAAGTGTGTCCTTATATGGACCCTGAGAGTTTAAGGAGCTTGTTGACCTGAGGTCCACTTACCAACGTGCTAATCTCAACATTTGCAGGAGAAATTTCAAATGAGCAGCTTTAATAAACACACCCTTCCATCCTGGCCGAAGGCTGTGATGTGACACACATGGCCTCGCCTCACATGCCTCATATCCCCAGCACCAGCACCCTATTTAAACTGTGGACCTGGGTGTACTCTTCTGCTTCACTTCTCCTCTCTTCAGCTGATTAAAATGGTCATTAAAAACTCAAATCTAGCCTGCCACTGAGGGGCTCATGATGAATATGAGGCTTTGCCATTTCATATTCCACACCACTGTGTGTTTTAATCCAAAAACTGCACTTTGGCAAGCAGGTTTAACGCACACGTCATCAGATTCGCCCCTGGATAAATGGATGATTCACCTTTCGGTGGAGATTAACATTGGAGCACTGCTGTAAAAGGGACTTGCTGTAAACTGTGCAGCTGGGCAAAGCATTCAAGATGCAGTAGGGACACTTCACCCCAGCCAAAAAATATCCTGATGGATATTTGTTAATGTTACTAAGAAAAAAAAAAACTGCAGGTGCCATTACTGTTAATAAGATAAATTGACTCTAGACTTGTTGTTCAGTTATTAATCATAAGGCCTTTTATTCAGTACTACTTTCAAACTAAAGTGTAAGTTGTGCAGTTATGAGACCCAAAGTTTGGGACCATGTATGGACCCTTAAGGTTTAAAAAGTTTACCAAACAAATAAAACAAACAAACAGACAGTTCTGGATGAAGAAATTGTCTTTGCAATAAGGGGGTACCTCCAACTAATCAGCTAATTAACAAAGAAGTAGGTTTATTAGAGAAGGTCAAAGGACAAAATGTGCAGAACTGAGGATATTTGAGGACAAGGACAGGTAAACAGCTGCGCTGGGTGATATGGTTAAAAGAAATGACGTCAGTCTGTTTCAGCCTTTGGCAAGAAATTATAATACAGCTTAAATTTCAATGCAATATTGAAAAATAAAAAAAAGTGATTGAAATGTATGAAATGTAAAACTGTTTTACTGATACGTCAGGCCCTGCAGCTGAACTAGCTTATGAGTGGCACATCTATAAACCAAGAATCGGTGAGCAAACAGGCAGGCATTTATAATGGATTCACATGGGAAAAAACTATAAGTAAAAAGTAAAAAGACTTTGGCGATTTGCTATAAATGTGTCTCTCTTGTTGATATATATATGTATATGTATAGATAAATGTATGTATATGTAT
>JBBPCZ010000037.1:1192454-1221301 GCA_037974445.1 Brycinus macrolepidotus
CAGGACTGTGTGTGTGTGTGTGTGTGTGTGTATCATTGGTTTGTACCAGGACAGGGACTAGGGGGTCATTTAGTAGGCCGATCCCCCCGCACCCAAGTATGTCCCAATAAATCTATATTTTCACATGCTGCTAGAGTTGCGGGCAGCAAAACACAAAGTGAAACTAAACCTCATCCGCACTGATGCTCTTCATACTCATTTTAAAAGGCTACATCGATTAACATAGGAGTATTCTCTTGTCTCAGCAGCTGGATATCCTAAATGCGTGGCACTATGGACAGATTTACAATAGATATTTTGCCCCTGTTGCCCACTCATGATTAAGTTCTGGTGCCAGGCTTGAGTTTTAGCCTCCAGCTCTTGGTCATACAGCTCATGGATTCTCCAGGGGGACTGGAGCATACAGCTTTGCTGCTGCTTTTGTTAGTTTGCTGCTTGGTTATTTATCCATAGCTCTCCCATTAGTGTAGTATGTCTGCCAAAGGTGCTGAAGACATCAGCACTAATTACTGATTCTATCAGCCTGTGAGCAGCTGGGCTTCAGCCTGCACTACTACAAATGGTCAAAAAGTAAAAATAAAAAAAGTATTTAAAAATCTGTGGCGTTCATAACATATTGTGTTAATACATTAATATGTAAACAACATAATTATTTATTGTGTTACTGTATTAATGTGTTAACCTTGACAGCCTCACTCATGTAGAACATCTGTGATGTTCACAACACACAGTGAAAACAGACCAGGCTGAAACACTCCTTGTAACTTCTGAGTGACTGGGTGGAGCTAAACTGTTATAAGCTAAAGAGGTGGATGTACTGAATGTGTGGGTTTTTGTGACCTCACAAAAATAGTACATCCGAAGTGGGCTGTGTTTTTTGCAGTTTAGGACCATTGTACCATTGTGTGTGTGTGTGTGTATGTGTGCGTATGGTAGTGTTTCACCTGAGTGAAAACAATAATCTTAAGAGTCAGTTTGAGCAGTGTTTTAGCGTTTTCCAGTGCTGGTCCAGGAGAACCACCACTGCACATTTTTAGTGTTTTCCCTGCTCCCAACACACCTGATTCAACTCATCAGCTCATTAACAAGCCCTTCATGAGGTTAAAATGAGCATTAGAGCAGAGAAACGTGGGGTGCAGGTGGACTCCAGGCCCAGAAATGGAGAAAACTGAGTTACAGGGGCACTTCAGGCAGCCTGTTTGATTACAAAAGAATCAAAGCTGCGCCCGAGGCATCCGTAACCTTTCAGTAGCATGGGGCTGTCGCTCCCCCTGAGTTATCTGTGGCAGGGAAATCATGGGTGTCCGACTCCTTTCACATCATCTGAAGATAGAAAAACGCTGAGCCTGGCTTTTTCCTTTGCAAAACCTTATTTGAGCTTCAGCACTATTAAACTAGGATTTATCCAGGGTCAATATTTTTGAGTTATTTCAGCTGAAACTCTATTAAAACTAAAATTCTGCTTGGGTATCCAACCCCCACCCCACCAACCCCTCCGCCGAGGTCAAAAAGTAAAGTGAGCAGAAATGCAGCCACGTCTCCAATCTTAGCCATGTCTGACCGCTACTATAGCTCTGCGTCGCCCGAGTCAGAGATTAAAGTTTAATTCACAGCTTGTGGCAGCCAGGGCAAAACCAGTGGGATTTATAATTGAGCTCCATATTTGAGCAGGACGAGGAGGCTCCCTCTGCGTATCACCAGAATTTGACAGATTCCTTTTAATTGAATGTCACTGTAACAAAGATTTGTTCTGCCCTAACAAGTAAGGCTTGCTTAAAGGGCCGCTATTGCAGGAAATCCAACTGTCCTCTATTGTTTGATATGTAAACTGTTTTAAAAATACTACTGTAAAATATTCTGTTCTCTCCATACAGTGTATTGAAACTAAGCTTTTCTCATGTCACAACCAAAACAAAACATTTATACATACCTGCCTAATTTAACCCCGCCCCTTTTACACTGAACATATAAGGAGGGTTTTTGCCCAGAGTGTTATCTGAATGATGTACAATACAGGGCAGCCAATCAGAACAGAACTCATCTACATATACACTAAATGGACAAAAGTATTGGGCCCCCTGACCATTACACCAACAGGGACCATTACACCCCTGACCATTACACCAAAAAGGACTTTAAAGACATTGCATTCAAATACATAACTTTAATATGGAGTTGGTCCCCCTGGCTTGCAGTCTCTGTTCCAGTTAGATGGGTGTTGAGGTGTTAGATGGGGTTGAGGTCAGGGCTCTGTGCGTGTCAGTCAAGTTCTTTCACACTGAACTCATACAGCCATGTCTTTATGGATTTTGCTTTGTGCACTGGAATAGAAAAGGTTCTTCCCCAAACTGTGACCACAAAGTTGGAAGCATGGCATTGTCCAAAATGTCTTGGTCTGCTGAAGCATTAAGATTGTCCTTCTCTGGAAGTAAAGAGCCTAGCCCAAACCATGGAAAACAGGTGTGTCCCAGTACTTTTCTCCATATAGTGTACCCGTCTTGAAGGCATTTAGCTTGTTTAACTCAAAAGGAATAAAGAGAGGTATGTAAAAATGGATTATGTCTGTTTTTGGTATATAAAACAACACAAACACAAATTTCAGGAGGAAGCCAAAAAAAAAAAATCAAGAAAAATGTAGGATATGGGCCTTTTAAATTTTTGAGTTCACCAAACCACTGATATTAAGGTACCAGAAGAAACTCTGTCTTTTTTTTCTTATTAACTCATTTAAAATGGAGTGAAATCAAAATGTAAGGGCATGTTATTCACATTCACACAAAGGAAAGTCATCTTTGAGGGCTTTCAACTTAAAGAACCAGCAAAACTGCTTTTCTGTTACTTTCCATATTGAAAGGAGTCCTTCGCCGAACTGGAGGGTAGGAGAGATAGAAATCGTTGGTCGCATATCACAAATTAGTATTCGGGAGAGTTTATTTAATCCATTTAAGATAAAGAGCTCACACGGCAAGGTCACCCAGTCCAGATCGAACAATTTAATTCATTCCCTCCCCTTAATTTTAATTAATATCTAAAGAGTGATGGCAGACAAGCATGCTCATTGCGCGACTTGTTCCTGGGGGTCCTCTTCACTAGTTGAGAGCTGGCTGCCTGTTTGTCATTGGCACTGTTGCTGAGTCACTCTCTGTGTGTTTTTATTTGGGTGGTCACGCATGCCTGTTCCTCCTTTGTTAACATGCCTGGACTGTTATGCATTATGCTATCGCAGCGCTGCAATCAGATTAGCCCTGCTCTGTAATTAATGCTGACTTAATGAATTGCTCTGCTCCCCGCACAGAACGCTGTGAGGGGATCTCCCGGAGTTATGTGCTGTGTTAATGCTCTCGTCTCTTGTTTATTTTCCCCAGAATGAATACACGTGTCCCAGGCCGCTCCCTGGAGCCTGGATCGGAGATATCCCCACCATTCACTAGGAATGCCCTCCCCTTCCCACCAATGAGTTTGCAACAGGGTTCCTGCCTACAGCATCTCCATCGCATCACTCTGCGGCCTACGCTGCCATTTTTCCTCTTCCCCCACATCAATTATGGAAGGTTTTCCACCGCGGACATGTGAAGGAACATCTGCAAGACAGCAGGAACGCCTCCATCACGCATTTTACTAACATGCACGTCACTTTTCTGCAAGATGCCTCACTTTATCCACTTTTTTGTTGTTGTTGTTTAGACAGCTCTTTCTCTTGTTCTGAGCCTGACTAGGCCTTTGGCCATTTGAACACACAGGAACAGGATGAAATATTCTGTTCTACGAGTGAACAAACCACTACAAGAGCAAAGGAAGAGCATGTGAACGTATTGAGAAGATATCTACCAGACTTTGAGGAATATCTTCAACATCAGAGCGAAAACAGCCAATGACTGCCAGTCAAAATCAGCCGTTACATTAAGCCTATTGCTGGACATAACTTATTCTGTCCCACTTTATTTAAAGGCTGCCAACAGGTGCTCATAAGACATCCATAAGCACTGAATTACATTTATTTATTCAATTTATAAACAGTTAATGCCAGTAAGTATAAGATGTTTTAAATAATGTTGTATTGACATAAGGGGCCTTAAACTAAAGTGACAGTCCGTTTAGAGCAGTTATGAAGCATCATTCCCAAGTTATGGAACTTAGAAGACAGAGGCCTATTTAAGAACACCATATAGAGTTCAATATACAGTTGTATGCAAAAGTTTGAATGGCCCTGGTACTTTTCTGTTTATTTGCTGAGCTTGCCATATTGGAAAAAAAATTAAATATGAAATGTGCCATAACTTTTGCACAAACAGTCAATAAACAGTTTTAGAAAGTATGTTCTCTTTTGCACATGCTTGTATTTCTACTTGGGTTAACCTACATGTTCTGATGACAGCTTTTTTGGTTTTGTAATGTTATTTCTTTTAGAATTTTGTTGTTAAGTAAAAGGGTTTTGTAAATAAGATATGTGAGTGTAAATAACCTTTTTAATGTTAAAAGAACCTCCATATAATGTAAAGATTCTTGAAAAATCCTCAAATAGGTACAGATCACAGGCCTTTACATTATGTGAACATTCAACATCTCAAACAATGTTCTTTGGGGAATCAAAAATCACTTAAAGAACCTTTTGGCACCTTTTCTGTGTACAAGACTTTTGTATGGGAGTAAGTGTATTTATGCATGTGGGAAAATATGTATAGAAACTGTCACTGATATTCTAGGGCATCGAATTCAAAACCATCAAAACCATTAAAATAATAAATGATGCTCTTGAGCAGGTCTTGGTCTTATATGTTCCATAACCTGGGAATGATGTTTTAAAGCATCTTCTTCTGTCTTGATTACTGGCAAAAACTGCTTATAAATACTCAATTTTTTCCATCCATCCATTATCTGAGCCTGTCCTAGTGTTCATAGGGTGAAGGGTGTGGAGAAACACCCAGGACAGGGTTGTTTTATTAATATGTCATTCAGTGATTATGCCTGTGTTATGAAGTCCCTGTAAAAGTCTTCTGATGAAGTGTGACCACATGTTCTTCGTTATTTAACGCCATGCCTCAGCAATCTTGTGTATCAGAGCTATTAATATTCCAAATGACTTTACGATAAGCCCCTTATCTCTGCTGCTTAAAACTGGATTTCGAAACTTTGGGTTCTCTGTTCTTCTTTGCAAACCTCTTTCTGTGCTGTGATTCGAGGACAGCTTCTATTTGTTTACATAACCTTCTCGCTACTCGCTCAGCATTAACAGAGAGGTCACGGACAATACACTTCACCTTCATCGCACTGACTCCAAATCAACACGTGTGGGTGTGTGTGTATGTGTGTGTGTGTGTGGGTGTGTGTATGCGTGTGTCTGTGTGTGTACATACTTGCTTAAGGGAGAGGGGTTGAGGACGTGCGTGCATGAGATTAGGATGTCAGCACTGTTTGTGATGGCATTTAGGGCATACTGTATGAAACAATGTTTGTTTTTTGGGGGGTTTTTTTGGGGTTCGTCTGCTTTATGAGCTTCTTTAAAATGTATTCAGTGTCACGTGCGAGCGAATGCGGGCGTGAAAGTGCGAAAGGCCAGCATGTGTTTTACCTTAAGCTCAGACATAGCCTGTCACTTTAAACTAGAAGTTTTGTAATTTCTATCCACGCTCTCTCCCTTATAATTTAATAATGAAATTTTTGTAATGAAGTGTATAAATTGTACACCGCTAAAATGTTCTGTTTTATATTGGGAATACTGTCAAATCAATGGTGAGAAATATACATTTGTCAAATGGAAATGGAGTATTAATGAGTGTTCATGAATATTTTTACCAAGACGTAAATAAATGCCAAAAGAGAATGGGTTTTTTATAGGTATTAAAAAAAACTGTCAACAAATGCATAATAGTAATGAAAATGAGCAATCGTGATTAAGAAGTGCTGTTTGTTTCCTTCGCTTTCCTTCAGTTGCTGGTCAAGCAACAGATAAACAGTGAAAACGTCAGCCACGTGGAGCTGTTTCGTGGTTTCTAAGGGAGCATTAGATCAAGGATTTGTAATCACTGTTCATACTGAGGGTCAAGAGGGGGTACAAAGGGGCATTCATACTCCATGTTTGATTCCACTTAAAAACACAAAAGCCCACTCCATTTGCAGCAAATCAACAGAACCAATAAAAAGTCCCTGCAAGCACACTGACACCATCTGTAGCCACAGAAATGAGTAAAAAATTGCAAAAGCCAAAAGTGCTTCATTGCTCTGTTGTCAAAGATTCTGGATTCTACAGCACATACTGTGACCTCCATGCTATAATTTTAGTAAGTTTACTCAAATGTGAACTGTTTAATTTCTTGCCAGTTTTTTTTTTGGGGGGGTGGGGTTTGGCTTTCAGTTTCGGCCAAGGATTTTTATTTCCGTACATCACTACATTAAAGATTAAAGACATAAAAATAAATTATACACATTTTTTCCTGTACCTCAAATGTAGTTAGTCAGCCAAAATATATTTGTTGCTTGAAGCATGCTTCTTTAGTTTAGCTTTGGCTTTGGAAGGCTTATGCAATCAGGTAATTGAACCCTAGAGCCACCAATTATTGGGTGACCAGAAGTCCCTGTGACCGGGGACATTCCTGGGGACAACCACCAACTGTAGGGTAACAGGGGACATTTCTGGGGCAGCTCTAGGTGGGACCAGTCCCTATTTTTGTTGGCCTGGGCCTGGTTGGAGCTGGCCCTGAAAATGTCCCCATTATTAACTGTGAATGAAAAACAGAATTAAGGACAAAGAAGGAGAACTCTGAAAAATACCTATGAACATGTGGACCAGGCCTGGGAGAAAATTAAGGTTCTTCTGACTGTAAAAAATTAGTATTGACTACATGTAGGTCAGTGACAGCCAGTGCCTGAGGTACTAAACTTTTTGTACCAATTTAAGGTTCAAATTAGATGTATTCTGTTACGGATCAAACTGTCTCATGAGCCTAAATGCAAAGTTTAAGGGCCGTGCTTGTAGAAGAATGCAAAAAGCTCTTTTTTTCCTCATTCATATGCATTGATGAGATATTATATGTACAACTGATTATGTATTCTGCTCAATTTACTAAAGTTTTAGCAGTTCTTGGCAGCTGGTTAAGCGCCAGTTTCCCCCCCACTTTTAAACCAGGTGTAAATTAGCGTTCGAGACTCAATAGATGTGTTGCTGAGACACTTACTTTTACAACTGTTGTGGCCACAGTGAAGAGATGGGCTTTACCATCAGAATATGGTTATCTTGCGCGGTCTGACATACATGTATGAAAACACAACACATAATTTGCCGTGATGAGGCTGCATATTGTTGCGCTATCACTTCACAAACTCTGTTTTCTTAGGTGAAGTTGAACAGCACATCTGGAGAAAGTTTTGGTGGGAAAAACTCTAGTTTACCATGACTTTCATGTTCTGTTTTGTCTGGAGCTTGTTGATGACTATAATTTAACTGTACCTTTTAAACCTTTTGTGCAGTTAGTGGTGGTGGCGAGGGGGGGCTACATACAGTTTGCTAAAACACAGTCTAAAATGTTAAACTCAAACGCATTGTGAGTTGCACGGACGCACATTTAGCACCGGTCCGTACATCTGGCCCTCAGTGTTTGCAGTCAATTCATGATGATGAAATGAAAGATTATTATCTTGAAGGTTAAATCCTTTATTTAAGAAACAATAGGAGGAGACAGACTGGGGTTTTCTCAAGTGGAAGTGGGAGTCTAATTCATTGTGAGAGGGGGAAGTGCATCCTACAATGCCTTGCAAAACACATTTGAATTACATTGTCTAAAAAGCTCTCAATGAAACAGGTTCATGGCCAGCATTGTAGCCATAATTGTATCCAGGCAAAGAAGGTTTTAGAATTTAGTTTATCTATGAAAAGATAGAAACAACGAGTCTGTTTAGTGGATGTTCATCAGGCTTCAGATACAAAATCCATTTCGCACGCTGCTCACCTGGGATCGAACCCAAAACCCCAAGGTTGTTAGTCGATAGCAAAGGAAAGAGATAACATTAGCTTTATCGGGTGATAAAGCACTTGACTGCATTCAGGAACTGGAGCGTGTCGTCTCTGGTTTATGTCCAAGAAGTGGCACGACAGTGAAAGAATCTGGGGTATTTGTTGCTTTGTGTGGCTACATTGACCTTAAGGGGCCATTTGACTTACATACCAAACAACCACAGCTGGCTGTTTTGGCGTGATCCATAGGGGCAGGTGACACCTCAAAATGGGCTTCAACAAAAAACAGACCCACATGGAACAAAGTGTTATATGATGGGAAGGACATCTCGTTTACAAGCAACTTCATGCTTTGAATAAAACTCTTTTGATTCGTTTTTCAATCCAGTTATGACATCTTGCTCCAGGAGACTCAATAGCTGCATTTCCATCCAAAGTGTTTTTTTTATGAAAAACATTTTAGCATTGCAGAAATAACACATTTATGCATAAATCACAGTTTTCCCTTACGTGCTTATTACAAAAAAAACACAAGCAGCATTGCGGCACAGAGGTGGTGCTGGACTGAGGATGAGCTGAGAGTGATTTTAAAAGCAAAGATGCCTCTTTTAGTGCTTACAGAGAGGGATGACCAGAAAAGGCTGCAGCCTTTCTAAATAGAATGTGCTCAGACAGCTCTATATGACACAAAATCCAATCTCATGCAATGGTCAATGTTCAGAAATTTTTAAAAATAATTAAAAAAATAAAAATAAAGTGGCCCTTAATAGTCACGCGTGAACACGCCACAGGACACAGCGTGAACAATGTGAAATTCTTTCTCTCCATTTAACCCATTCACCAGGTGAACCAGGGGGCTGCCACCAACGAGGGGCGCCCGGGAAGCAGTGTGTGGGGATGGTACTTTGCTCAAGGGTACCTCAGTGATGACACTAGCAGTGTTGGGATTTGAACCCACAACCTTCCGATTGCAGGGGCAACACCCTAACCACTAGGCCACCCAGCTAAACAAAGGAAGGAAGTCAGAGAAGCCAAAGGTACACAAACTGTGACAAAAATGTCTGTGATAAACCAAAATGTCTGTGACACCAGGTTTTGTTTGTCAGTTTTTGATGTCATGACCTAAAGCATTTTTATTGCTAAAAAGTCCAATGGAAACAAGCTGCAATGCGGCTAAATATGCAAACATTATTCTACTCACATTCTACAAACTGTTTTCAACATGGTGTGCAGAACAGGAAACATCATGCAGAGGTCTGTTTCCCATCAGACTGATAAAGGAAGGTGCATCGAAGTGAAAACATAAGGAAGTGCATTATGTGTATATACAGGGATAGCCAGTGAAAGCACATCAAACCAGGGTGCAAAACACAGGAGGTCTCGGGGAGGTCCGAGAACACCAGACTGACACTTCAGCCCCCTGAAGGCCTTGACAGCAAAAATTAGGGAGGTCTCTGAGAACATCTTGGCAACATATGATAATGAAAATGAGTGTTTGCTTGAGCTAAAGAATGTTCAGCTTGTTTTGGTCTTCCCCATAAAGACAAACGTTTGGTCTCATTACAGTTGGCGTCCCCATATCACCATATCAAATCTCACTTACAACAAAACTTGGTTTAGTTTCATCACCACCCCTCCAATCCCAACCTCCAACCCTACTACTGACAAATTCCCTTCAATAATCTGGTCAAACATGAAGAAAGAAAGAAAGAAACTGAGTCAAAATAACATTAAAGAATGTCAGTAGTTAATTGTGTTCCATGAATTCAGTTATATGGAGCTCTATGTCCAAAAGGGAAATATTCTTCCAACACTTTTAAGCCAGAACAGTCAGCATGGCCTGATCAGCTCTGGGGCGGCTAAGTTTGCAATTAAACGCACAAATTCAAAGGACAGAAATCAAGAAACCTCATCATCATTAACTGAGCGTGCCCCATAGCTCATCAGAATGTACTGATTGGTCTGCCAGAAAAATGTCTGGGGACACTGTTCACTACTGGAGCAAAACATTGAGAAAGTTTTTGCAAGCTGCAGGAACTTCAGTTGTCTGTTTTGGGGCTTTTCCTGTCCGGCACACATGATTAATCTCACAAAAAGCTTCATAATTACTAGACAAGTTGAAGTAAGTGCAGAACACAGAAACACTAAAGAAAACCACTGATGTAACCTTAGGCAGCAGTGACATTATAACAGAGCAAAGCGGTTTTTGGTTCACTTTCCATTCGTTTTTATTGGGAAAGGCAGCACCTGTATGTGGAAGATTGCATGAGTGGCAGCAGTGAAATGCATACCAAAACAGCGTTAAAAACATTTGCAAATGAGAAGTACGTTTCTGACCACTAACCAATCAGGTTGCTGAAATGTGTTGCAGAGTGTTTTTCTTACTGCGGCACACCCATTTCTACATAGTATCCAGTGTTAAGAAGATTAGTAGGAGATTTTCACACCGGTTCACATTTTAGAAATATTATTTCTGTTTTGTGATTTGTGTTTGTGCTGTTTTTTTGTTTATGTGTATGGTTTGATCTTTCCCACTGGTAAAGGAGCCTGCCACTATGTCAGGCAGCTAACAGTGATTTTCCTTGTGGTTCAGAGGCTTCCCAGGTCCCTGAGTGACTCTAGATCGCAGCTGCAAGGCTTCCTGAGCTGACTGCCTGAGTGACTCTTCATCCAACCCGCAAGTTTTCCAAAGCTGGCCACCTATGTGACTGCATCACAGCTGCAAAGCTTCCAAAGCCAGCTGTTCATTCCAGCTCAACAACTTCCCAGGTCAACCGCTTGAGTGACTCTTCACCCCACCTCAGAGGTTTCCTATGCCAGCTGCCTGAGTGACTCTTCATCATGATTTCAAGGCTTTCTGGGCTTCCAGTTGCCTGAGCAACTCTGCATTCCAGCTGAGAAGGTTCCTTGGCCAGTCACCTGAGTGTCTCTTCATTCCAGCTGCAAGACTTTTCGGGTTAGTCGCCTTAATAACTTTTCATTCCAGCGACAAGGCGTCTTGGCCTAGTTGTCTGAGTACCTCTTCATTCCAGCTGCAAAGCGTCTTAGGCCAGTCGCCTGGGTGACTCTTCCTTCCAGCTGCAAGGCTTCTCAGGCCAGTTGCCTGAGTGACTCTTCAATGCTACTATGAGGCTCCCTGTGCTGGTCATTTGAGCAACTCTGCATCCCTGTTACGAGGTTCCCCAGGTCAGCTACTTGTACAGCTCTACATTGTTACAGTGAGGCTTTCTTGACCAGCCTCCTGTGCAAATCAGGACCACTGTTATGAGGCTTTCCAGGCTTAGAGGAACGTTTCTCTGCAACTAAGCACCTTTTCCAGGCCAGCCAAGTGACTCTGCTCTATAGCTGGGGAACTGTGATTGTATGTGTGTGTGTGTTTACACCTGTCACATCATGGGGACCTCTTGCAGCACAGGGACCAAAAAGCAGGTCCCATGAGGAAAACCCATTTAAATGAATGCAGAAGCTATTCTGAAGGTGCCTGTGCAGTTTTAGCAGTGGCCCACACCACACATTCACTGGGAGATGTGTGTGTGTATGTGGGTTGTTTTGTTTAATGTTGATTGTGGATTTTGTTACCATTGTAAGTATCCTTGGGTTTGAGAAAGGCCCTGTTTAAATTAAGCTGACTAGTAAAACAAGCCTATAGCCAGCAAGTCCACACTTATGCACTCAAAGGCTGCAATCAGTTGCCAGATTTTGCATTTCATTTAAAAGGTTTCTCTCTGTTCTATCATCATCACCATTGAACAGTGAATATGTATGTTTACGGGACCACTTGAGATGACTGCATGCAATTTCTAGGTCGAAAAGCATTCATTAAATATATTACAGGCCTTTGTTACACAGCACATCATTGCAGAGCTTCAAGTGGTGGGCTTCCCTTTCCTTTGTAACAGGCTATTTTGAATAAATCCTATTTCATACCGAGCCAGTGTTTTGTTTGAGGAAAAAAAAAGGATGGCTGCTCGGTGGCTTCAGCATATGTAGCTATGAAAAAAGCCATTGGCTATACTACTGTATTATATTTAGAAAACCAGAACAGCGCTCTGTCTTCCTTTCTGAATGCATGCGTCACTTCTCTCGGTCTGTGCACTAAGGTAATTTATGCAAGCTTCCGGCGAGAGGTGATTGGCCCTTGTAGGAGGGAGGTGGTGGTGGGGGGCACCACTGCCTCTCATCTTCCCTGTCCAATTCGTGCGAATTTAGTATGGAGGTTTTACAGCCCTTCAGATGAAGTGTCATAGCAAAAACAGACGAAGAAAATGGCTCTGAGCAAGCGGGACCACAAGCCCACGTTCACGTCTCAGACTATGCGTGTGTTTTGTCTAGATTAGCTTCCTACTCATCCTGAAAAGAGTCCCATTGATTAGAGCTCGCGTTCATTAGGATGACACGGCGCCGCTCTCGTGCCTGCGTGCCATAATTAAGTGGCTTGAAGAAGCCACCTTTTTAAAAACTATTCTGTTGTGGTTTTTTTCTCTTTGTGGACATTTGCTCATCTCTCAAGATCTGATTGCATTCAGCCACGAGAGCATAAGTGAGGCCAGGTACTGATGTTGGATGATTAGTTCTGGATCACAAACATGAAATTATCCCAAGGGTCATGGAGTGAGCTCCATCACTGCAGAGGATGCAGTTCCTCTGCTCCACAGTCCAACACTTGGCACTGGGCATGGTGACCGTAGCCTCATGTTGCTATGCTGCTCCAGAAGGTCCTATTCTATTGGCTTCTGTATGAAGATTCTACACGCTATATGTGTCCTTTAAAGCAGCGTTTCTCAAACTTATTTGTCCTGGGGACCAGTCATGTCAGGCTTTGAGGCTGCATTGCCCTGCATACTCGACTGCCCCCCAATTATTTGGCACCAAAATTTTAAAATCAACATTCTAATGTGATGGGTGTGCCTGCTTTCTCGCCACTAACTGGTCGAAACAAGGAAGGCACGCTGACAGAGCCGCTCGGAGCGTGTTTCTGAGTTGAGTCTGTTTCTATACTTTGTTTTCGTGGCTGTCAAGTGAGAAAAAGTGGTCTCGCACAGATCCGTGGAATGGAAAGGCAAGATTGTTTTAACTGCATCTCGCTCAGCTGGGGATTTTCCTCACAGCCTGACAGCCAGAACTCGGACAGAGACAGCCGGCCGAATCTCGACCGTAACCCAGCATCGCATGGGAGCTCCAAAAGTTTATCCTGGACCACAGGTGGCAGATCACTCATCTCTCTCTATATATATATATTATACCCATATATGTGTCTATAGCGGGAATGCTGAACATTCTAGAATGCTGAAACAAGGGGCGGGCCGTGAAGTTGAAGGGGCGGGGAGGGGCACGCAGTGACAGCAGCGCTGAGATCAGACCTGATCTGACTGAATTTTGATTGGTGCAGAAGCGAGGCTCCGCGGACGGGCAGGAACCCTGTCACGAACCGGCACCGGTCCGCAGCCCATAGTTTGAGAAACGCTGCTTTAAAGTACTTTAATGTAGCTGAATTAGAAGGGGTGTAAAAAGTCTGCAAATAAGTTCCTCCTACAGGCTTTCATGGGCCATAAAATCAGAGCCCGCATACAAAAATCGCAGTCTGCATACAAGCTATCAAGCTTGTTTTATTCATTCCTGCACACAGTAAAGGGTCATTTTCCTACACATTTCTTGTATTTTATGTTTTCCCTGAGGTATACTTATGATGTTCGTGTCAGTTTGTGCACTAAAACAGTCATAATTCATTTTGACATGACCATTTTTCAGCCTCTCTGTACACATTGTACAGTTAAATAAATTGTTATTGTTACTGTGGCTTTAAGACTGATATGTAAATGAGCTCTTTTCTGATTAGATGCCTCATTCAAAAACTCAAACACTCTCTCTCTCAAAAAAAAAAATATATATATGTATATATATACATATACACATACATATATATACACATACATAAATAAACCCTAATTTTGTGATTTGCAAATTTAAAATGATTTTATGATAAAAATTGTAAACAGGAATGATCTTTAACAGAAAACACTCCTGCCCATGATAATGCACAATTATTCTTTATTTGTTGAATTTAACCGGTTGGGGAAAAAAATTTAACATAGCTTGTTATGGCACATTAGACAGTTTACTTTTTTTTTTCTTGAATTTGTTAAACTCAGCAAATAAATCTTAATGGCAAACTAAAATGTGCCTGTAGACGTGAGAACCTTTTATTTTCATGAAGAATATATTACAAAACACGTCATCTGACTGCCGGTGTTCAAACTTCTGCACGCGACTGTATCATCAAACGCTCCACACTTCCAGCTTAAATGCCCTGATGCTTAGCTAACCCAATTAAGCTTCAAACTGAGTCTACAGCTGCAACTCCTTCTGCTGTTTGAGCTTATTTAGCTGGCTGTGTCAAGTTTTCTAATTCTAATTAACGCTTCGTGTGCAACATGTTTCATTTTCTGGAGCAGGGGCCAACTTTTGCAGTTTGTTCTACATCCGGTGCTCCCGGAACGTCAAGCTGTCAGCTTTTAGGTCCAGATGGCGAAAGTACACGTTATTCTAGCGTGGAGTCTTTTTTGCACAGCTTTCTTGGTAGCGACAGCTGATCAGAGAGTGCACTGTGTGTGACCTTAACTCCCTGTGTGAATCATTCATTAGCAACCCCCCCTTTAACTGTTTGCCAGGTCTAGTCCGAACCCATTGTTCCTCTGGAAGACACCGGAGTGCAGAATGATGTAGGAACAGTGGGTGATCTCATAAAATAAATAAGTGTCTATTTTTTTTTAACATAGATTAAGGCTGGGCAAGTTGGCCAAAATATGATATTATGACACACGCTATGTAGAATGATATCTGGTTCTTCTGAGGCTTGCAAAAATGCACCAGCAAAACAGCAGAGCCAGGTTTAGAAAAAGGCCGTGAAAAACAGCATGAAGTACCATTTAATGAGCTTCTTGTTCTTGTGCAGTGAACGCATTTACTGTACAGTGGTTGCTGCTGTTCCCAGGCTCTCTATATTTGGTCTAAATTTGTCATGTTTATGATCGTGTGTAGTGTTAAAGGAACTAAAGATAGTACAAATGAAGCCTGTCATATTCTCTGAAAAGTTTAATAAGTTTATAACGTCACATTGCCAACTCCAGTTAATATACATCAAAAGTTTGAGCACCACTTATCCATTATTGCATAAACTGCAGAATTCAATTCTTTTTAAGCATCGGAAAGTTGTTCAGTCTGTAGTGATGAATGAAAAAGTGACATTTTCTGGCTAACAAAGTTACTTGAATGATGAACATAGTGTAAATGTATTTGCTAGCAAAGAAAATTAAGTGTATTTTACACACACACACACATACACACACACACACACACACACACACACATATATATAGCAATATAAACATTCATTCATTCATTCATTTTCTGTAACCATTTAATCCTTACTAGGGTCACGGGTACCCGGAGCCTATCCCGGGGTCTACGTGTGTGAGGCAGGGACTCACCCTGGGCGGGGCGCCAGCCCACCACAGGCAATATAAACATATGCATTTAGCCTATAGCAGTCTTGCTCCGCGCATCCATTATGAAGTTATAAGGTGTGTTTCAGCCCAGACTTCTTTTTCATTTAGGCACAATACAGGGCAGCCAATCATAACAGAGCTTGTTTACATGTATCAAACACATAACATAACATCCAGTACATTTTGTAATGGATAAAGGGGGATAAATGGCCTTTTTAAAATGAATTATGTTTTTCTGTGAAAATATGGGCCCTTTAAATATATAATTATTATAAAATCATTTTTATAAACAATAATGACCAATAATTGAATCAAGTGAAGACAAATTAAACCTAGATGACAAAGCAAAATATTAAATGAAACAAAGCCACTAGAATGCTAAAATTATATATATTTTTAACATTAAGGCCATAATGATTTCAAAAAAAGAAAGAAAAGGAAACAGCATAAAAATTTTAGCTGTAAACTGTAAGCTGTAAGCTTAAATCACAGACACTCTATCATTTATCATTCACTTTCGTGGAAACTGCTGTCAGCAATCAGTATTAGGATTCTAGGTGCTTCCAATTAGAGTGAAGTGGGTGGGTATGCTACGGACACACTTTTTTTCTAAAGGACACACTTTTTCTAAAGGACACTCTTCTTTCTTGTAAATCCTATGGGCTGTGATTTTTGGGAAAATATATTACAAACTGAATCCAATCCCGATTTCATATCGCACCTGAATATGTCCTGACCCCCTTACTACACCTGCATGAAGACTTTCTCCAGCAGCTAAAGCAGTGTTTCAATTTATTCAGGTGATAAAACCTTCTAAAGGTCTGCTTCAAACTCTTTAAGCCAGTGAAGTTAGTCTGAGTCAAATTTAAACCACTTCTGACTCCTGATCAGATACAGATGATGTAAGAGACAGCTGGGGCCGAGAGCAACATATGCAAATTTGAATTTGAACTACTGTCACTAGTTCGAATAGCTGTGGGGAGGACATTATTAAACATGACCTTTAGCATAATGAGATTCAGAGCAGTGCAAGTCTCACTCTGTCCATCCCTCTAAAAAACCCATAAAACACCAGAACAGACGTGACCCACATAGCAGTCATACTCTAAATATGAAGTAAATCTTTACAGAGCTGCTTTACAATCTAACTTTTCATTTAAATGTTGGATTGTTTTCTTAATTAACCTAAAAACAAAAAACGCCTTACTTTCTTTCTCAGATCCTTTGCTCAGTCCCGCGTTCAGGTTTCCTTGGCAGGAGGAACCTCACAAATATCCATCTTTGCAAACATTATGCGAAAGACTAAAGCGGTGCTTATCGGGATACTTTTTTTTTTTTTTTGGCCAAATGTTTACTGCAGTGTTCCAAAAAACACAAGAAATCTTCATCGAGCTCTCTGAAAAGCTGAACCAAATAAAACCATTTATGTAATTTTATTTATAGAGAAGAAAAAGAGACTCCGAAAAAAGAAAAAACAGCCCATTAATATCAATATCTGAAATTTAAAACACATTTTCTGAGCCAGAGCTCAAATCTAAAGAAATGTTTCATTTCGAACCACGTGGCTAAAAAAGTATGTTTTTATCACTTTTATGTGTGTTTTTATCACCATTTTTTCTATTAGATATTGTCTTTTGGTCACATTAGACAACTGGTATTATAAAAACATTATACTGGCATTACAATGCAGTTATAATGCACTTATTAAGCCTTATACAGCCACTGGCAGCTCACAATGACTATTAAGGAATGACTAGGGTGAATTAAGTATTTTTATTCCAATTTTTCATATTACATGTCTTTTGATCACATGGGACAACTGGGATTATAATGGCACTATAATGTCCTTGTATTGCTCTAATTAAGCCTTATAGAATCTCACTGGAAGCTCACTGTGACTATTAAGGAATAACTAGGGTGAAATGAGCATTTCTCAAAACTCTAGCTAAACAGTGTGTGTGCATTATAATCCCCTTATTAGCCAATAACTGCTCAATACTTTTATTAAGCAGTCATAGGCTGAATTAGGAATTTTCAGAGCCTTTATTCATTAACGCATATAAAGAAATTCTACTAGTGCTGGACAATCTGCTAAGACTCTATATCTATATATACCTATATCCATACCTATATCTATATATAGCATCTATACAGCATCCATGTAGCAAAGTTCATGCATGCCCAGACAAAGGTTATACACCTTTGCTGTACATGAGGTCCCAGTGCTTAGGTAAGAGTTGTGCATGAGACTGTGATGTGTAATACACAAATAAAAGTCCTCTGGATAAGGTTTTATTCACCAGTTATTGCTTCATAAATCCAGTTCATTTGCATGTACTGTCTTGTTAATGCTTAATAAGGGCCTTATAGTCCCTTCACCCAACAACATTTTCACAAAACAGCAGAAAACTGAATTTTGATACTGAATGAAAGTATGAAAACTACAAGTAATTGAAAAAAACAAAAAAAAACAAATAGGTACTGTTTGATGTTCCTCAAAGGTGTAACCCATCCGAACTATCTTCCCTTTATACCCATCAGAGCAAGCTTTGTGGTATTTTCCATAACATAATAAATAGGTAATGTTAAATGTTCACCAAAGGTATAACCCATCCAACTAACTTCACTTTAGACCCATCAGAGTGGTGTCTTGTGGTGTCTTCCATAACATAATAAATAAAGTTGCTGAACATGAATGGATTAACACTGGCCAGCTGTCAGCATCACACTTGTAAACCTGGTGTCATTAGATATGATAAAACTAATGACTTAAACCCATATGTCTGTTTATGTCAGGGATCTTCAATCATTTCCATGGAAACAGTGAAGGCTGCGGTTCTTAATATGACAGGATTCAGCCTTGTCCCATGCTCTGATTTTCCTGCTCCTGTATCCTGATGCAAATCACAGAGGCCCCGTGATGAGGTGTATTAGGCGCATTAGTACAGAGGTTTCCATGTGATTAACTTCAAATATTACTGATTTGGATCACAGACACGGAGGTGTTCGACCTTGGCTGTTAACCAGAACGAGATGTCGGAGCCATTCATCCTTGATCCTGGATCTGCCAGTGCAAAAGGTTTCCATACTTCACAAGAGCTTTGATGGAGACTTTCATCAGTTTAACACACCACCTTTAAACGTCTCTCATGACGACATTTGTTTATGCCACTAATATTGGAAGGATAAAGCACCATCATGTCTCATTAATGCATCAGTGTCATCAGTAATGCAGCTTATTGTAGTAATCAAATTCAGGTTCACACTCAGCAAGCATGTATCTCTCCAGGTTATAGCCTTGAATTTAGATCACTTACTTATTTGTAATGTATGGAAATATCAGACTGTATATCACACCTAACAGCTGTAAAATTGCTAGTAATGACAAGGGCCCAGCAAAGGCAGATCCCATGTGAAACTCTGCCTATTGGGTTCCTTTCGACATTGAAAGACGTGGTCTTTTGAATTAACATCATTCAAAGGTATCCATCGTTTGCACATGAATAAACTACATCACAATTGCTGTCCTTTGGTTCACTTATTGTGCCAACAATCATGATGGTTAAATATCTCTTGAACACTTGGTAGGTTTTCCCCAAGGGTGTCTGTCTGTCTGTCTGCCTGCCTGTCTCACTCCCTGCAAAGTCCGGTCATATGTTCTTGCAATATAGTAGCCCTTAGAAC
Source organism: Brycinus macrolepidotus (assembly GCA_037974445.1). Classification (NCBI taxonomy): domain Eukaryota; kingdom Metazoa; phylum Chordata; class Actinopteri; order Characiformes; family Alestidae; genus Brycinus; species Brycinus macrolepidotus. The sequence goes on from JBBPCZ010000037.1 coordinate 1,211,592, forward strand.
TCAGAGCGTACTAGTAGAAATCTGATTTCAACAAATAAAAATGGTGTAAAACAGTCTAAAACCTGTGTTTCCTCTCCTACACACTCACCGTTTGCTGCTCTTTCGCTCAGCACACCGCCGCTCGGCCGCTCTCTGGACCCCCTCCCTCTGCGGGTTTTCACCACCCACTTGTGGGCCGAAACTATCCTGTTCCCCCGGGTTCAAAGATCTTGTGTTTGTTTCTAAGACCTAAAATAAAAGAAATTTGGGTTTTTTTGTTCTTTATGGGCATTTCCATGTAATGGCATTTTTAAACCCCCAGTAGCGGTTATTATTCATTCATTCATTTTCTGTGACCATTTAATCCTTATTAGGGTCTTGCGTACCTGGAGCTTATCCCGGGATCTACAGGCGCGAGGCAGGGACTCACACTTGGCGGGGCGCCAGCCCACCGCAGGGCGCACACACACACACACCAACGGTCAATTTAGAATCCCCAATTCACCTAACGCGTCTTTGGAGTGTGGGAGAAACCGGAGACCCCGGAGGAAACCCATGCCACCACGAGGACAACATGCAAACTCCACACACACCAGACCAGGAACCGAATTCAAACCCCCAATCCTGGAGGTGTGAGGCAACAGCGCTGCCCACTGTGCCACCGTGGGGCCATGGTTATTATTATTACATTTTTTAACTAAACTTTGGTTCTATGTGACATAGGAACACCAAACAAAGCTCAGCATGACGTCTGACAGCTCAGGCATCAACACAAACCAGAGGAACTTCCAGAGGAGCTGTTTTGCCGTATGATGACAATTTACCATTTGTTGCACTGCCAGCAAGGATCCATGCCACTCGTGCTCTAAGGGTTAATCTTATATTGCATATGGGAGGGCTTTGCAGAACCTGCATTTCAAAATTGGAGTATTGCAGCAACAGGAGCAGAGAAGAAGGCGCAGGTTAAAAAAAGAGGGATCATTTTTACAGACTGACAGCTTGTCACTGTGACGTGGGAGTCAGATAGCAGTGCTGCCAGCTCAGATCAGGAAAGAGAGAGAGAGAGAGAGAGACAGACAAACAGACAGACTGACAGACACCCTGGGGAAAAAATCTACCACACATCAGCATGCTGCATCCATCAAGTGACCACAGGGTCTCCAGACGGGTCGAGGGTTCAAGGGAGGCAACGGCATGACACAACAGTGCTTACAATAACATGACCTATGGCAGACCCTCAGCAAATTAGAAGGCTCACAGAGTAACATAAATAAACTTCAAGGTAAATTCAATTTGAACTAACCGGAACTGGAGATATTGAGATATTTGTCCATAAGTTTACAGCACAAAATAGAACCTGGCAAATCACTGCCCTCAGCAGTGGACTGGGCTATTTAGAATTCTTATCAGGCCTGCAAAAGGTACACAAGTTGAGCCTTACTTTGCTACTTAGCTTCGCCTGCTCAAAATGTTGTTTGCATTATGGAGTCTGTACTCAAACAAGACCAAGGATCTGCCCTGCTAAATTATGTGGAAGTGCTGCTGTGTTACACTCCTAAAACCACTGATGAGGTCTCATAGGTTGAGCAGATGGTACAAGCAAGGGCGGAATACAAACCAGAAAGACTCTGGATTAAACTGTGTCCCCTAACAAGCTTGGGTGTGCTTCAAAATTCTCTTGCGCATGAGCAGCTGGACTGATTGCAGCTCTCGTTTCTGTGCACCAAACTTCACAAAACAAATAAGCGTATTCAGTGAGCAGCTGAAAAATTGCTCCAATTGCTTTGAAATGGGTTATGGCAAAAAAAATAAAAAAGTGGCCCAGTTCAGCAAGGTTTGAACGAACTAAATATGTCAGCAGTTTTACCTCCATGCATAAATATGAAAAGTGCGACTACTGTGAGGTTTTAAATGCATCTGATGTGGCTAAACTGCAATGGTAACATTAAATGAACTGGCCTGTTTGGGTTTTGACTTTACTCTCCACAAAATTGAAGTCAGGCAAGTAAGAAATTTCCCTGTGCCGCACCATGCCACAGCACAGGCAAATATGCTGCTTTGAATCTCACAGGCTGCTGCATGGCATTGCACACGAAACCCCTCTAAAAACACACTCTTCAAGATGTGACCTTCAAGATGTGTCTGGCTCATCACTTGAGGCTTGTATCCTGAGGGATACCCTGAAACGTGCCATAGACAAAGCTAATCTGAAGTTGGTCCATGTCTGCATGGAGAGTATCAACAAAACCAAAACAGGAGCTGACGTGGGCAAGCTGCCAGAACATAAAAGAGCTTGTCCTAAGTCTTCAAGCCTCAGGCTTGAGAAGGAAAACTCACCCTGAGCGAGAATCATGAAGTGTTTTTTGCGGGATGGCTAAATAATTGCCAGTCCACACTGTGGAGAGGCGATAGATGACGACGTGTGGCTAGCCGACAGGATGTGTAGTTAATCTAGCAAACGGAACAGAAAATCAGATTCACAGTCGCTAGAGGCCTTGCCTTCCTTCCCGTGGGCTCTTATCCAAAGGCTAGCCTGGCTATCCAAAGGAAGTGCTGGCTTTGTCCCCTTTACCCCCCAAAGGGCCTTATAAATTCAACGGGTTACAAAGGCATGTCGTTGAGGGCACAGTTTAATCTCGACTGGGCAGAATCTAACCAGGGGAAAGAAATGAAGAGTTGATCCCCTGCAAAAGACGGATAACAAAGACAGATAAGGCGCCACGGGGGCGACTCCGGCCTGATCGCTGCTGTCCAGTGTCCAGAATGAGTTAGATATCCCTGGGCGAGAGCGGCTGGCTCTGACAGTGGGGTTCTTCATCAGCGGCGCAATCAAGAGCTTGCGATTAAATCACTTTCACAGGGACGTTAACGTCGAATGAATGGCTCATCCATCACACCCTCGGTGGAGCATGGACAGTGTGCATGCGAGTAGTGTGGGGGGGCAACAAAGTGAGTGTGTGCCTAAGTGTGTGTATGTGAGCTACCGTACAGGACAGATGGCTCCCCTCCAGTGCCGCAGTAGCGGGTTTAGTTGGAGGTTTCTGGCACATATGGGAGCAAGGCTTTACACTGCAAGGCTGAACCTTTCCTGCGTTTTGGAGATTCTCTCCCTTCTTTCCTCCCTGCCCGCGCTTAAGTCGCAAAGGCAGAGCCGTCAAGTAAATTAAGGATGTCTCGAACAGCCTTGACAAACTCGGGTGCTCCGAAGGCGCCCATTTTCTGAGCTAAGTACATGGAGAGCGACGGAGCTTTACCACAGGGCCGACGGAGATACCGAAGTTCTTACCTCCTGCTGAAATAGATTTCATAGCTTGCAGATGGTTTTTTTTTTTTTTTTTGAGATGGAACACGGCACCCGATGCTGATTCTTTTGTGCCTGTAACCACACACACAGACCACATCAAATTTGCATGGAAGAGGCAACGCTCACATGAAGACATCTCTTCAAATAAAATTAAAATCAAAGTTTATTATTAATGGAACTCTTTTAGGAATGGATTCTTAAAAAGAGATAAGAGGACATGCTGATAAACGCTTATCTTTAAGCCTAGATTCTAAACTCGATGTGTTTAATGATAACAGATTGAAGCAAAAAGCCTCGTGGACACTCTGAAGCTCAAGCCGTCCTCAGCTCTTTCTCTGAAGCACAACCAAAGCTCGCTCAATCCAACTGCTGCCTATTTCTGGCATGGCCCACAAGAAGGCGGCCCCCACAGTGAGCGTGGTCACAGCCAAGCCGAGGAGGCAGCGAGAGGAGGCGGACCTGCCGTTCCAAACCTCGGTCTTGACTGGTGCCCGTGTGGCCTCTGCTCTCACTTTCTCGAGGTCGTCTTCAGACAGTGCAGATGGACAGACCTCGGCCAGGACCTCCATGGCCGCCCGCTGGCCAGCCTGGACGGCCCCACTGAGGTATCCACACCATTGGGTGGCCGTCTCCGTTCCTGCCCAGTGGATCCTGGGAATAGAGGTGTGAAGGGAAGCATTATGTCAGTGGTACCATTTAGAAACTGTCACAGGCACTCTTCATGCTCTTTAATAGCTTTAATAAGGGAGGCCTTTCAACGTTTTAAAGCGTTATAATTGTCACTTTGCTATATGTTCATTTTCAATTCCATAATTATTTTCATAATTACACCACTTATTGCAATGTCATGCAATGAATGACATTCAGATTTAATTAACAGTCTCTATCAACATATTCAAGTCAGCCCTTTTTCCATTTCCCTTTAATGTCAATGATGAAAAAAACATGACAAACGTAAGGAACAGTTTACCATCCCACTAGAGATGGGTGTCAAGAAGTGGTACTAAACTGGTACCAGGTCCTGACTGGTCAGTACTAAAATATGGAGAATCTTCTGAACAAAGCGTGCTGATATCGGTGTTTATGCCTTCTAACACAGCTGTTTTCAAATGGTTGATCCTGGATTGGATCAGTGGAGGGATGGAGCAGTGCTCTGCACATCACAAACACACCTTTGTTGAGCAGAACATTTGTAGTAATCGTTCCTCTCTCACAATATATACAGGAACCTTTGTATTAATTTAAATTATATTAAAATTACATTTTATATTAATCCTTTCACATCTTTTCATTTGATGTCTTTATTTTTTGCACCAAATTATGGAGTGTAGTATCAATAAAAGCATCAATAAGTGTCAATATCAATAAGCAGTATCAGTATTAATATCAGCATCATTTAAATCCTAATGATACTCAATCCCTGCTTCCCACAAAATGAGACCATTTTGGTGAAATTCATATTGACTAATGGCTTGAACTAAAAGTTTTTAGTTCAACATTTTTTTAGTTCACATTTGACAAAAAGTTTGTGTCTGTGAGTTCTGAGTGAGAAATAAGAGCTATTTCAAAGCATAAATGACACAAGGGAAAGGTTAACAGTATCAACATGGAAGGTCTTATTTTGAACAGTTGTGTTAAGACTAGCAGATATTAAATCTTTCCACAAGCAGCATTACACAACTGCTTTGAAATGACTTTATTCAAATGTAGATCAAAGCGAGACATACTGTAACTCTCAGTTTTCAGTTCCTCTGACAGCATCAGAAACAGCTCGTCACTTGAACTGGAAAATTACCTAAAGCGCTATGAATACACTGTGACAATCTTTCTACTCTTAATCCACGACTACAGCTTTTGTTAAAGGTTTTCTTTAGCTTGCAGTGTGAACCAGCGCGCATGTGTTAAGACAGCATCAATGTCACCTACATACTGCAGAATTACCCCTTATTTTTGCCTGTACACACTAAGAGTTCAGAGCTGTGGCGGTTGGGAAAACCGATGGGAATGTGAATACACATGGAGCAAAACTTGGTACACAAAACAGATCTTTTTCTGTCCATCTTCCCCCCTATTTGTGGCTGTTTTTTTTTTCTCACTCACTGTTTATTCTTTATGCATTATGGATGCATAAGCCTTACTTGTGCGTGAAACCCCTGAGGCGTGTTTTTACCCACACTGCCTTTCACCTGCGGTCTAGCCGCATGCAGATCACTCACACATGAAAGGGGGTTTTGGGTGGGCTCCGTTCCACTGGGTTACAGCAAAAACACGAGACGAGCAAGTTACACAACATCGGAGGGCTACGTGTGCCAGGCCTTCGCATAAACAGCAGAAAAACATAATCCCCTCACCAGCTAGCGACCAAAACCACTGGGTTCTATTTAGTTCTAGAGACTTGCGCAGTATGGCGTCCCTCGCATTCATCTTTCACTCTTCTCTAGGCGTAATGTTCAGGGTGCTGTGGAAAGGAAGCAGATATTGGGGTCTTCGCACTTCTGGTGGCAAGTAAGCAAGTCCTGTTTACTCTGTCCGTAAGTAGGTCAAGGACAGATTACGGATTGCTTTGGGTACACAGAGCAGCCCACACATGCAGAACGCCATGGACAGAGTCTTTATATCCGTCAACCTCCTGATTTGATGGGATCATTCTTTTCTCTGTGGATTTAATTCTATTATGGAAATGGATTACCTAGCTGAAGCCCACCCCCAGCTCAGCACCACATTCCCCCCTCTCTGCATCCTTCATGGCCGAGGGTTCGTTCAGGGACCCATTACAAATGGATTATGCGACTGTCTTCCTCTGGAGAACGCCGTCCTTTTGACCTCCAGCCCATTGGTGTGGAGGTGCATTAGTGCCTCGTACAGGACTGAGCACACAGACCCCCCCCACACACACCGACACTTCTGCCGCTTCAATTAACACGCATCTCATCCCGTACTTGTGTCTCCGCATAGTCGCAGGTGGTGCTAACCAGCTGTGGTCATGTGGCCCATGAGGTCTGGGGAAACTGTTAGACTGTTAGATTTTTACAGGTACTGTTCAATTAAAGTAAGAAATAAACCCTGCTTTGGTTTGGTTGGACAGCATGAAGCTGCTCTGTGCTTCAACACTCATCAAATTGTCCTCCTTGGCACGATGAGCAGTGATTTGACAGGTTTTTTATATAACTATTGTTAAAGGCAATTGTTGAACTCTTTCGGTCCAAATACTTCCTTCCTTCCCACCGCCATCAGACTCTACAACTCCTCCCCCGTCACACACCCACTCAGTAATCGGTGCACTAACTACTTTGTTGTGCACTTAATCGGCTTTAAATCAGTGTAAGTATGTATATCATTATGTGCATTATTAGCTCATTATTATGTACAATAGTTTTACCATGTGCAATATTGTGCAGTTTTCTTACTTGGTGCTAAATCATTTCATTATCAGAAATCTTATTATTATTATGTAATTATTATTACATAATAGTCTAACCATGTGAAATATCACCACTTATGTCAATATCACTGATCTACTACTGATCTCTACTATGTGCAAAAACATTCTCCTAACCACCATTTGTGTTAGTAGTACTTCACTTAACTGTAAGTTACTGTAAATTATGGAGAGCAGTATCAATAGGAGTATTGAGAAGTACTGGTTAATACAAACTGACAAAGTAAACCCTGTTCTTTTGTATTATTCTGAAAGGCTTGGTGTCTCCAAACCTTTGATGCGCAGTATATACAGAACAGAAAACTACACTGGGAGATGCTGGAGGGTTCTGAGAGAATTTATAAAAAGTGTTGTTTTACCTGCCACAAGGCTTTCGAAGGCCATGATGGTAGTATGTTAGCATGCCTGGGACCATGACATTGACAGGACATCCTCCATTGTACTCCTCTTTGGCCCAGTCCTGCAATCATCACAATACGCACAATACAGACACAGTTACAGATTCATACTGGATGCATTTCCACGAGAATGGCTGAACGCACAGCCGCATTCACAGGCTGATTATTTTTAATTAAACCACAACAGACAGTGACACGTCTTTTTATAACCAACCTGAGCTTAAGCGTCTTGAAGTCTGTTTCTGAGTCTGCTGTGTTTTGCTCCACGTTTGTTTCTCCGCGTTTGTCCTTAGTCGTGTCTCTTTCTTCGACACACAATTTGAAGGCGACTTGACCATCCGCTCTCTCTCCTCATATATTACAGAGCCAATTTGACCACTAAAATTGATTTTCTTAACAATCAGTACTCGGCCCCTGATCAACCGATCAAAAATCTGAATGCACACGTACTGCACCAGACACTGGCAGGTGTTTTGACGTCGGAACCATGCCAATATTTCAAAATCTGTAGGAGGAGAAGAGACGCACAATTCCAGCCATAAAAAGAATAATAATACTAAAAATAAAAATTGAGAAGAAGACTGCTGACGCAGTCACACTAATTACAAGGTCAGTTCTGTCATTTCACATTCACTACCAGTGGCAGCGTCTATGACCATTCACCATGCATGCTCCTAAAAACGGTTCTGGTCTTGCATATCTGGTTCCAGGAGAAATTGATAACTGATATAGAAGCATTCTTTAAACTTCAAACCGGTTCTTCACATCTAATTTACAAAAAAGGTTCTTTAAAAGCTTCTTTAGGGAAATAAAAGTGGTTGTTCTATTGTACTGCTCCAAAGTACCCTGGATGCCCAGCATCCAGCACAGCGTCCAGCACAGCTTAGTGATTTTCCTCCTCAAACACACCTGGTTCAATATAATTGTGAGATTTAGCAGATGTCTTTGTGTAGTGAAAGCACTGAAACGTGCTAGACACTGGCCCACCAGGACTGGATTGGGGAGCCCTGCCAAAGAACAGAGTTTCCCAAAGTATAGTGTGCAGGGTTTCCCAGGGGTGTGCGGACTGACTCTAGAGGGTGTGCAAAACAAAAACTGTAATGACAGTAGTTAAAAATTGTAAAACGAACTGTTTGGGCTGTTTTTAGTACGCACGCATTTAAAATATCAGAAAATGTTCAAAGTTTCATTAAAACTAAACATTGTCCACGGCTGGATGCTGTTGAAAAATACCTGAGGCTAAAATTTCTGCACTCGCGCCCAACATCGCTGAGCTTTGTGCAGTTTCAGATGCACCCCTCGCATTAATGTGTGTAAGCATTGTCTTTTATTCATTAATACTATTCTGGCTGCTGGCTAGTAGATCTAATTAATATTTGCTTGTAGTATGCATAGACATACACTCTCTCTCTCTCTCTCTCCCTCCCTCTCTCTCTCTCTCCCCCTCTCCCTCGCTCTCTGTCTCTCTCTCTCTCAGCCAGATGGGGAATTCACCCTCAAGATCATTGACTGATCCACTTTGGTGGACCTTTCAGTCCTTCAATTATGAATCTTCTATTTTTCCTGTTTTAATAAAATGACAGATCTGTTTCTGTATGGCCCGCCGCCCTCGCACATTCTCTTTGTTCTGCCACTCACGCCGTGCACGACTGCAATGTGTTGATACATCTCTCTTAATCACATTTATTTGCCTTGGAGTGCCCTAATGATTATAAATAGCAATAAATTATTTTTATGCATTACCAAACTCAATGCAGATATTTAATGTGGCTGTAAATCTGTCGCTGTGTAGGGTCTAATCCTCCTCTCCCTCAAAAAATCATTGTTTTGCTATTTTATTTTATATTCTTGATCATATGATTGTTGAGTGCATTTTGGTGCAATCTCTTGCAGTTAAAATCATCAGTGTTCTAATGATGATAAATAGCGATAAATTATTTTTATGCATGATTAAACCGCTGTAAGTATTCACACTTATTCCCCTCTTTTGATAATAATGTGTCTCAGAACCTGGGAGTGTTTCTCGCCCTCACACGCTCTTTAAATGAGGTTGCTGACTAGCTTTGTTTCAATCTGTGAATGCATTTGAATGTTGATCTGTTCTATTCCATTACATTATTGATCTCCTCAAGACTGCTATGGCTGTTCCAATTATTATTCATCCTTTTGAGTATGACCATTAACTTTAATGTCCTCATGCTACTGTCAATGCATTATGCAGGTAAATGAGGTATGTTTATGTTATGTCTTTCTTGGGGAAGGAGAAAGGGAAGGGTGGAGGGTGAGGAGTGGCATCAACTTGGTCAGGATGTAGAAAGAGGTTCCTCAAATGTTTGGGAACCATGCATACACTATATGGACAAAAGTATTGGAACATCTGACCATTATACCAACAGGGACTTTAAAGACATTGCTTTCAAATACATAAACTTTAATATGGAGTTGGTCCCCCCTCTGCAGCTATAACAGCTTCCACAAGATTTTGGAGTGTTTCTGTGGGAATTTGGGCCCACTCATTCTGTAGAGCATTTATGAGGTCAGACACTGATGTTGGATGAGAAGGCCTGGCTCGCAATCTCCGTTCCAGTTC
>JBBPCZ010000037.1:1232881-1245623 GCA_037974445.1 Brycinus macrolepidotus
TGTATATATATATATATATATATATATATATATATATATAGATGTGTGTGTGTGTGTGTTTGTGTAGGAACATTTGTTTCTTACACTAAAATGTGCATTTCCCCAAAACATGTCATTTTAAGTTGATTTTTTGGGAGAAATTTCAATTACGTAATGTACAAAATATAAATATAGATTATAATAGGAAATGTTGTGTCTTACACTAAAACATACAGTATAGTTCCCCAATACGCCTCATTTTAATACATTTTTTGAAAGAAATGTCCACAGACCTCAGGTTGGATTCACAGTCATAAGCACTGGGGCTAACTGAACACATACAGTCAGACGCAACTGGAAATAACTGGAAATCTCACATTCTGTTAGTGTCTTATTCACAGTATTGGTTCAGGCAGGCATAGTAATCAAGTTTTAAAAGTCTTTGCTGATTAGGATCTTATCAGCGGATAATTGACTTAGCAATGTCACACCAGGAAAGCCAGTGTAATGTCCTTATCTCGCCGTTTGCAATTAGTGCCGAATAACAAAGGAAAACTGGTGCGTTTTCATGAAGAAATACAAAAAATGATGATCATTATCTGTTATCTATATTTCTTTAGTCCTCAGGCAAGCTGCACCCAGAATGCACTTTCAAAATGTAACTTTCTAAGTTGCAAAACTTTAAAACATTGTTAAGACAGGGGAAACCATTGAAACTGTTTAACCGCACACCATAAAAGACATCTTACATACGGGACACCGCATCAGTAACTCGTCATAATGAAATGAAGTGAACTTCACATGGGCCAGCGTCTCAAACAATGTAGCCGAATCTGCTGTCGTACTTCGAGGCGGTGTAGCTGGTGCTGGTGGAAGACGGCTGGAGTTTGTCAGTTTGGCCCATCTGCTTGTAGGCCACTCCCGAGTGGACACTAGTGGCACGGCTGGTTGAGTGGCTCTTGGGTGCTGGAACGTCCTCCCTGAAGGGGGTGTCACATACAGAGGTGGGTAGTAACCAGTTTACTCAGTCAAATGTACTCAAGTAAAATCTGAATGGAGCATCTATTCAGTGAGGACGTCCTCCAGGATGAGGATGGAGAAGGTCTCACTGTATTTGGACAGCTCCCTATAGATTATCTACAGATGTTCAAATTCTTAAACTATCCACTTAAACCGATTGTCCAGAGTTAGAGTTTGGATTAGGAATGGGTTAAGGTTGAGCTCAGGTTCTAGGTTTAGGTCCAAATGTTTTAGTAGCAGGCATCTACAATAGTTTATCATCAAATGGTGCATTATATTCTATGTAGACCAATAAAAACAATAACGTATTGTATTCTTCCAAACGCTCCTTATGGTGATGCAGGTTTGGTGTAACGGTAGCCATTACGCCTTTTTTATACAGGCTGTTGTTTAAGGATAAAGTGGTTAAGGATCAGTACACTTCCTCTACAAGCAACACGTTTGAATGTGACATTTTTCTGCCAATTTTAGAGCACAATTTCTGTGTGTTTGCAAAGTTTAACATTAAACCAAATCACAAAATGTTTCACGGCTTTTGCACAAGCCACATTTTATGCTTGAATTTTTCCCCCGTATGTTAAATTCATTATTAAAATGGGCAGAAATGTGCTCTCTGTAGAGGATGAGGACTTTCTAACGCTTAGAAGTACAAAGTGTTATATTTAACAGTAGTGGTAATAGCAGTAGTTGAAGCAGACGGAAGTGCTGAGCCGTGGAATTTTGTGTCAAAGCTAAAGAAGCCTCACAGAACTGAAGGTAAAAAATGAACAACGCCTACACAGCCTCCGAACAAGGATCAGGAACATTAGCTGTGGCCTTTGCCTCGCTGTGTAGGCCAACAGACGGTACAGTGTGTCCACTCTGCAGAGTGCGGTCAGTACCTGATGTCATTGGAGATCTCTTTCTCGTGGCGCTTTCGTTCCCATCTGAACACCAAGAGCCATACAATCATAGCGATGATTATGATCAGAAGCAAGCATCCACACACAGTGCCAGCGATTACCCCTGCCCTGTTTGGAGCTATACACACACACATGCACACACAAACACAAATGCACAAACACACACACACACGCACACACATACACAAACACACACACACACACACACACACACACACACACACACACACTTAGACGGTAGTCATGGCATAACAGATATCAGCACGTAGACTAACAGTTAATAGCAGCACAACAAGAAAAAAAACACATTGACTGTGTTTAGTGTTAAAATATATATTTTACATATATATATATATATATATTTTTTTTTTTAACGGATTATTGTGTGGATGTGTGACAGAGGAAGGATATATATAAAATATCATTTGAAGTATGCAATATCATAGCACATCAATATCATCACAATATACAGAAACATACACTATATCGCCCAGCCCTGGTGTCAGTAGACTGGGTTTGATGAGGATGCAGGTAACTACTCACGCTTTATGGCTTGTAGATTGAGTCGACAGCGCTGTTTTCCAACAGCATTGGCTACTTCACATGAGTAGATACCAGCCAGTTCCACAGAGTGGTTGCTGATGACCAGTTCTCCAACAACGGAGTCTGACAACAGGGAGAAAGCCAAATAAAATCAAAGCAGATGTTTGGCCCTCAGAGACCCTCTGTTTACAGCACTCTATTTATGCCTAGATCTGACAGAACTACTTGCTCCAAAAGTCTAAACTGTATCATAGAATCATTTGTAGTGAAAAAATAATAAAATATAACAATAATAATAATAATGATAATAATAATAATAATAATAATAATAATAATAATAATAATATTGAACAACATATCTGCCTCCCATTGACACCCTTGGTCTGTGTTTTGCAGCTTATTTGGCAATATTTCAAGCAGTTTTTCTTTCATGCCTAACGTGGATAGTAATAAAGGAGTTACAGCAAATACATAAACAATGCTTGCACAAAATATTGAGACAATTTTTGTTAATGTTGTCAAAAGGCAATTATGGGCCTCCATTTACATCCACTTTGAAACATCATTCACACAGCCTTTATTCCATTACAGACAATAGGCCTCCAGTCCTGCGTACCCCCACCCTCCGACTCACATTATTAGCTATTCTCCCAACCATCAGGTAATTATAAAGCTTTTCATGAGCTGGGTCAGGTGTTTTGAGTTAAACAATACAGTGCTTGGTGCAGGCTCCCACATTATATTTAATATATAAATGAACACTGTAATACTGTAATACTATTAATACTATAATATTACGAATACTATAGTACTATAATTAATACTGTAATGTAAGTAATACCGATAATATGCCTAATACTATAAGACTATAAAAAGGCTTTAATGTTTATATACTTCACATTGTGAAGACTCTCTAATACTAAATACATTCAACGTTTATCCAAGTTTGCAATATTTTCCCAAAACCCACCCCAAAGAAAAGTATGTAAAACCCACACTGTTTATGGTCAGCAGCTTCCAGTTTAAAAGAAACAGTTTAAATGAAAGAAAAAAACACATTAACAAAATCACTGCTCTGCTTTCTGAAGGTTAACTCCATAGATTGCTTGTTTAAAAGTTACCCAGTTTGTTTTTGGCCTTTAGATTAAATTCTAAGACCTTTGCTTTAACAAGTGGCCTTTTCAAGGTTGTGAGTCAAATGTCGACACCTTGAAGCAAACTTTTAAACCATTTAGAGTGAAATTTTATACATTTTAGAGACTCTTGCAAGCCTACTTATACAGAAGCTCACTCTTCATTGTCAGGTCTGTGTGTGTTACGGCCACTAGAGGCCGCCATTAGTTTTAGTTCAAGTTCACTTGTGTTCTGCATGTCATCAGGAGTCTAACAACCCAGGTGTTATTAGTGAGCACAATAGCTGGGTTGCTAGGCACCTGATGACATGTCCATGTGTTTTATGTTAAGTCTTGGTATAAAGGGCTAGCTACCCGGAGGATCATTGCGTGGTCACCCATATCCAACACCAAACCAGCAGCTAACACTCTGCTGTGTTGGTTTCGGGTTTGTATGTGCCTTTGTAGAAGTATCTAACCTCTGTGTGTGTCTGCTAACAGCAGCTGGACTGGTTTAAGGACCGAGTGGAGCGCTACGTGGGAAGGCTACTCCAGCCACAGCTATAGTGACACAAGGCTCAATTGGATCTACCTTTATACCAGTGACTGTTAACTTTCCATCTCTCTGTGCAGGCGTCAGGTGTTTACAACCGTGACCTCCGCAGTGGTTCAGTGGATTCGTTCGTTAGGCTGGTAAGCCTGTGAGACAATACCCCGGCTCTGGTTCTCTCATGCAGGAGTGACAGATCTCCTGGAACCTCTTCGTAGCCGTCTGGACTACAGTGTTTGTGTTTGGAGCTCAGTGAGCTCGTTCTTGTGTTTGACTCATTAAAGACCTTTCTATAAAACTAACGCTGGTTCCTGCAATGCGTCCTTACAGCATACACGAGAGTCCTGACATGACATTCATACAGTATTTTTAATATATATTGTTCTATAATACACTATTCATATACATTTCTTAATATATATTATTCAACAATACACTAATTATATAGTATTCTTAATACACAGTACTGTGCAAAAGTCTTAGACACCTGTGCAAATTGTTTATATCCATTTTTCTCAGCGTGTGATAAAGCGTCTTTCTGCCAGCAAAGTTAAACATTAGAATAAATGCACACAAACAAGAAAGCAGTAAAAAAGTATCAAGATGATATTGGTTGATATTTTGTGAGCTGGTGAGGAGAACACAGGTTCGGTTCCAGATTTCTCTTTGGTTCCTCCAGCTGTTGTTTGGATTTGTGAAACTCCATCAGCAGCTCCTGATTGAATTTAATGAAGGGCTGATTGAGTCAAACAAGGTTTCTGATTGGAACTACAAGTAACACTGGACTTCCACAAGGAACGCACTGATATACTGAACATAAAATCACTATTTACTGTATTATGTTGTTTGTATTTATTCTTTTTAGTTTTATTTTGTATATTTTGTAATATTCATGTGCAATAAATCTCACTGCTCATCTATGCAAGTTCTAAATATTATTTTCACAGGTGCCTAAGACTTTTGCACATTACTGTCCATGATTCTATAATACACCTTTCACATATTACTCTTAATATATATTATTCTGTAATATACTATTCATGTATTCTCATTTTGTAGTAATGAAACTAACTGCATCCCTGATAGGAGGTATTTTAAGTTGTTTCATTAAAGGTTCATTAAGTTTTTTGGAAGCAATAAGTTAAAAAAAGATAGATAATATACTGTAATTGTCTATTTACATGTATTTTATGATGCCTGGGATGTGATTACCAGGTTTCAAATGAGAGGTACTCTGAATATTCATTTTACTGTAATTGCATTTACTATGTTCTACAGCTTCCTCAGATGTTTCAGACCCGTCTACAGATTTGCTTATGATTCTAGTCTTATTTGCTGGTCATTTTTTGCAGATACTAATTAGTTGATAACTATAAAGTTGTAGAGCATCATAATGGAATCATTTTATACACATATCTTAACATAAACTGCCTAATATTATTGAAAACATAAGTCATTTGCTATGAATGTAAGTTCTAGTACCTACTGACGGGTCTTTGGAGTTTAAAGAGTTAAAAGTCCATGCAACGTTGACCTGCCCCACTGATGATGAATTAGTGCAACATTCCATCAGCACTAGAGGTCGCACTCACTCTGCGTGACGGAGGGAGGAATGGGACCGCCGCTCTCTCTCCTCCACTGATACTGGAGCGGCCCGGACCCCTGGTCAGACTTACAGTGCAGGGACAGTGGCTGACCGACGACCTCCTCACCCTCCACCCAGCACCTGGGCACCGCTGGGCTCTCTGACACAAAGCGAAGAGCAACAAAACTCGAAAAACAAGTTCAGTAACAACACTTCACACTACAACAGATGAATAGGAAACACTCATTAGAAGAGAAAAGTTGTTATGGAAAAAAAAGGGCTGTCGGCTCCCTCCAAGAGTTTTGCACAAAGAACCAGAGGACAGACTCAGCAAGGGTAAAGGAAATCACATGCAGAGCGAGAGATTGGAGGCACTATTGGGTTGGGAGTGAACGCGAGGTGGCTGGTGGCCTAAGAAAAGTAATACAGAGGGAGATTGAATTACACAAGCGAAATAAGGGAAATGCTGAGTGTGGCGAAGCAAAAAAGCAAAATCAATGCTGTGGATGTTCAAAGAGCATAGACAAAATAATGGAAAAAGCACATGTGATGGATCTACGCCATTCTACTAATGCTCTCTAGACTCTACTGTGCCCTTGAGAGGGGCATTAAAAAAAAAAAAAAAAAAGCATTGTTGTTATTGTTGTGTCATTATTATGTAAATCCAAGTAAAAATGTGCATTCTTATGTAAAGTTAGTAAGAGAAACCAAGCAAATTCTCACAAACCCCTTCTGAGTTTGTAAAATAATGGCATTTTATATGTTTTAAAGGCTGAACTGTTTTGCAGATTGTCAAAATAGGAGGACAGAGTGTGAGGTGAAGTGCTAATGTATGCCTGAAAAGAACTGCTGAGGAAGAAAATACTCATTGCAGGCTGTTAGCAGAGGTGGTTGCATCATGGAAAGTTGAATTATTCCATGTACCAAATGTTTTTTGTTATTAATATACTTCCAGTACATATATCCACTTACACATAATGTCTTTTGACTTTGCAATCATAAATATGAACAAAAACTGTGTATTCCTAAGCATGAACATAGATTCAAAAACAAAACTGATATGAAGAAAGGGTTCAGACACAATGTTATATATTTTTATATGTATATTGAGTGGAAAACGTTATAACCCGAGGAAAGATATCCTCACAATAGGTTCAACAGAGTGCAGGTGGGAAGCTCATGGGACTGTCCCTGGATGGGTGCACCAAACAAGATTTCTCAACACATTCTTAGTTGTATGATAGGGAAGGTAAAGGAGAAGCCAGCAGTCTCTTAAAAAGAGTTGGAGGACCTAAAAGCAGCAGGATTAACAGTTATACAGAGAACAATAAGCAATGAACTGCACCGCAATCACCTCCACTCCTTCTCCCCCCTGCAGAACTCTTCTGCTAAACAAGTATCTACCAATTACAACTTTGAAACAAAGTACTAATGTCATGAATTTCTGAATTTCTGGATACTTTTCCAAAAAAAAAAAAAAAAAAATAATAAAAAAAAAAAAAAAAATATATATATAATTTTTTATTTTTCTATATATGAACAGGTTTGTCTTTGGAAGCAGATGGTTGAAGCCTCCATTCTTTAATACCTGTTTCCTTGTACAGAAAAGTCTGTTTTACTTGTTTAGCAGCTTCTCAAGAAAGAGATAAGAAGAGATATGCAAATGCAAAAAAGCTGCCTAACGTGTTTTATTGTAAGCTCATTATTCCGCTGAGTCTTTGTCAAGAACAAATAAAAAACACCTAAGAAGAAAAGTATAGGTGTTTCAGTGTATGCGTTACTGGGCAATTCCTGCCCACTGTTATTACTTAAACTACTTCAATTGGTATTAAAGTGTTAAAATAAATGATTATTAGATGGTCTGCCTACCAAGGAAAAGTGCATTACCTAAAACCACCAGTGAGACCTTGTGCATGTCCACTCCAGGAGATTTCTTCACTTTGCACTGATATGTTCCAGCGTGGCCCTCGTTCACAGAGTCGATCGAGAGAGAAGCATCACCCTGAGAGGGGTCAGTGGCCGTAAAGTCCAATCCTTCTGTTAATGGAGGGGCGCCATGGAAATATCTACTTCCACCTGAGTATGATATGATCTGATGGACAAAACAAACACGTTCATATTTCCAATTTTCTACACACAGTAAAATTCTAGTAATGTGCACATCATAGCAAACTCATTTCTGAATATCTGAGCTACTGTTAAAATGCCCCTAGCCTACATTACAGTCTTTTAGTATCCACTAATTATATTTATGTGTGTCTGTCTGTGTGTCTAAATTAGTGATAATTCACTTTTACATGGCAATTTTCCAACCTCTCTAAGCCTTTAAGACTGATATACGTAAATGAGCTCTGTTCTGATTGGCTGTTCTGTATCGTGACACAACCAAAAAAGTAGTCCATGCTGAAACACTCCATATAACTTCACATAAATGGGTGGAGCTAAACTGGTATAGGCTGAATAAGTGGATACATGTAAATTGTTATTTATGATACTACAAAAACATTCACTACTTATCATGACTTGTGTCACTACTTATGCAATAGTGTGCAATACCACTACTTATGTCACTGTTATGTGTGATAACAGACTCGTTATAGAGAGCAACTCCAAACCACTGTGTTACTAGTAAACTACCTCAGCAGCAATTTTATTTATTTATCTATAATATTTATATCCACTTCTCATACTGTCCAGCATTGTGGATACAGCATTTTGCGTATATAGCATAGTGTATTTATAACTAAGCATTTTCACAGTATTTTCTGGAGCATTTTATTCTGACTTGATATTATATTTTAGATTGTTCTTGTCTCTGCGTCTCTGTGTGACTGTGCAGTTGTAGCATAAGCAGTTTCCTCCGGGATCAATAAAGGTTTCTGATTCTGATGACATTTTTAACAGGCTTTTTTGCAGCTTAACACAATTGGATTTAGATGACAGGGGTCCTTAAATGGCATTTGGGTGAATGCGCCGACAACCAGCATAAAAACACCCAAGCACTTTTCACTGTATTCCTAACAGTGCCGCCAAGCTGGGAGGGGGAGGGCTGGCATGTGCTTCCTCCGAGACACTTTCTTGAACTGCTGTTAATGCAACATCATTGGACAGCATGGAGGACAACACTAACTGCCAATTTTGTTACGTCAACTAACAGATGCCAGCACTGACCGGGAGGAGAGGGAAGGCCATCCTACCCAGCCAGAGAGTTCAAGGCTAATTATGCCCTCTTAGAGTCCTGGCCAGACGGCAGGGATTGAGCTCTTCCATTGATTGGGCTTTCACGAAGATGGATACACCACTTGAAAGCCTCATTTGCATATTTTTAGTTATCACAAGGGCACCTGGCCTAAAGGTGCCCAAACCCAACACCCTAGGGTTCCAAAAAAGAGGACCTCGAGAACCTTTTGAATGGGTGATTTCATGTTCTTTGAAGGAACCAAAAGTGGTTCTTCTATGGCATTGCTCCAAAGAACCCTATTTGACATCTTTCATTTTTAAAACTGAACTTGTGAGCTGTATACTCACCAACTGATCTTTCTTTGTGGTGTCTGGATTAACCAGTGACCACTCGATGTCCAGCTCTCCTATGTCTTCATTGTCTGGAGTGTAGATGCATTCCACCTTTGCCTTTTCCCCTTGGGCCAGCTGTAAGGTCTGAGGCCCACTGGAAGTCACCCGCATCGCCAGGGTCACATCTGTTCACCATCGGAGGAAGACATGGTTCAGTTCATGCAGTGAACACAACTGCATATTTACATAACAACCATCATCTGATGATGCGTTTACACCATAAATAAAGAAACTTTTATCAATACGAGTAAGAAAAAGAAGGTCAGGGACAAATGAGAACGTACCTGAACCAGGAGACAGGGTTAGCAAGCAGAATATGGCAAGAGAGAACCAGGACCACCGTGTTTGACCAAAGATTCTTTCCATATTTCTGTAAAGGATGAGAGATTTAGGCCTCTGATTTGGTGGACTCTTTAATATAAAGCATACCAGAAAGGGTTCTTTAGAGAAAAGTCATAGAAGAACCACTAATTGTTCCCTAAAGACTTTTTAGCTTCATAGCTAAACATTTACATAGACATATTAGCTTCATTTAGCCTCAAAGCGAATCTAGTGTGCAAGTAACAAACTTCAAAAACCAGACATGTCTTGGCTCATTGAGCATATTTGGGACCACTGGGTGAATTTGATAATGGATTATTCCTTTAAAGAAACATTGTTGTGAATGAAATGTGAGTGTTAAAGACCTTTTAAGAGTTTAAAGAACCTCCACATATCGTATAGGTTCAATACTAATTAATTTCCAAAACCTGTACATCCAGGTCAAGAACCCGTCCCTGATGGAGCCCTTATTCGTAAGATTATGAGCGCAGAGAGAGTTTCTAAGAGGCACAGTGCGATCTGAATTCATGCTTGGGTGTTCTTTTGTGTGAGACTCCATCCCACTCAATCGCTCGGGGATCTCAAGACAAACGCTTATGCCTGGCAAAGCGGAGACACCGGGTAAAAAAAAGAGAGAAAGAATGAGTTTTCCAGCATTGTTCAGAAACACAGTGAGTCAGTGTGTGCTGCTGATTAGACAAAATGCCTGTCCAAGCACATTTCCATCACGATGGAGATTCCACGTTAGCGTGAGGAACGACCATCAAAACACGATTACAGCAGAGGCGCACAAAAGGGCCTCTATCTGCAGGCTGACTGCTTGCACTTGTTATGAAACAAACTCAGATCTTATCGGGCCTCTGCACTCACCCCGGCTAAAATAAACGCACCAAAAAGGGTTTAGTGGAGAAATGCCACAGAAGAGCCACTTTCGGTTCCCGGAGGAACATTTCAGATGATGGTTCTTTGATGAAGGACAGACACTGGCTACTTCATTAGGTGCACAAACCTTTTATCTACAATCATCGGCCATTTATATTAGGTGCAATTTGTAGCACTGCAGTTATTGACTGTAATGAATGTCAGTCTGTTTCTCTGTATCATTTGTTAGGACCCTTTTTATCAGGACCCTCACATGAGCACCAGTGAGCAGGTACTATGGCGCTTTTTTCACTGGCACAAGGAACTGTGTCGTACGGTGAACAAAAGTTTTTCCATTACAAGTAAAGCGACCCACACCCGGGCTGTACCCGAGCTACTCGGCGGCAGGGCTAAAAGTGGCCTGCAGCTGAGCTGGCTGCATCACTGCTTTCTGATTGGTCAAAATGTTGTCATCACGACATGCAAAGAGCCCATTGTTTTCTCACTGTCCACACAAAAAAACAACAACAGAGATACAAGCTAACAACTGGGGCGAAGAACAAGCACTACTGTCTGTTTGGACTGAAGATAAATTTCAGTGAGAGGTTTCTATGAAGCAGTACAGTGGAGTTTAGACACAGCGTGGTTCCTGTATACCTACGGAAAAGTGCCTTTAGTTGGTCGGTGGATCATTGTCAGCACAGTCATGACAGTGACGTAGCAGTCTCATGTTAGTGTGTGTGAGAGAGTATTCACACGTGTATTCATCTCCAAATGTCCTCATAGTAATAGGAATTCTGATCAATATATAGAAGTGGGGACATTTGGCAGGTCCTCATACAGAAATGTACTGTTTTCACAACAAAACTAAAGGATCAGAAAGGTTGCACTTTGTTCATTGAGTTAGTAAGTAAGTTCATGTCTAAAGTGATTTTTTGCAGACAGACGTCACAAAGCGCTGAACAATGAAATTCCATACAAGTTGTAAAATGTATAAAATAGAATAAAACATAAAGATATACTAATAAAAGCTACCCAGAAGCTTGTCTAAAAAGGTAAGTCTTAAGCTGGGCCTTGAACTGTTGGTGGAAGACCGTTCCACAGTCTTGGAGCAACAGATTGAGATGCACGATCCTCACACGTCTTCAGATAGCAGGCCTTGTTGGGTGGATCTCAGGGCACAACTAGTGGTGTAAAGCTGCAGGAGATCCACAATGTATTGAGGAGCCTGACCATGCAGGGCTCTATAAGTGAGAATGAGGATTTTATACTGCATCCTAAATTCCACTGGGAGCCGATGCAGAGAGAGCAAAATAGGAGAGCTGTGAGTCCACGTATGGAGGTTAAGGTTATTGAGGTTTAGGTCATGGTTTGGTTTAAGTGTAGATATAGTATTACTGAGGTACAGTATTACTCAAGTAAATTGAATGTCCTCACAAATGTAATAATACCATCATGAATGTGTGTGTGTGTGTGTGTGTGTGAGACTGAGAATAGTCCACCAGCCAAAAATAATGCTAACCTTTACCTTAATCCTACACTTATAAGACCTCTATAAGTGGGTTGTTTAATTAAGAATAAATCTCTGCTGAACAAAGTGCTGGTGATTGTGGGGGTGATGGAGGGGCTTTCCAACCACCCAATCACAAATAATCATGTGGGAACATGGGTGTTCTTTATCTGCCTAATCACAGTTTGGGGATGTTAGACTGTGTTCACACTGAGCTGTTTCTGTAAAAGTGGTGTTAGGATTACCTCGCACAACATGTGCACAGTTACCATAACAACACTGCAACCACCGTGCCTTTCACTCAGCGCTTTTCTGAATGGTTCACCTTTCTTTAGCTTTTTAAAGTGCTCTCCTCTGCCAGAAAAAACACTTTTCAGACCACCTTGCAGGATCAAAAGTAAAACGTGCATGCCGAAAAATGCTTAGCATGTTTCACAAACAGTGATGGTAGAACGCTAAGCTTCCACCTGCTTGATGCCTTTTACAGACTGTGCAATTTCAGCAATGTTATAGGATCACTACAAATCACACTGTGAGATACGGATCTAACTTGGGTACGAAGGTGTGTAGATATACGATGGTGTGTGTGTGAAGGTGTGTAGGTTTACGATGGTGCGTGTGAAGGTGTGTAGATGTACAATGGTGCGTGTGAAGGTGTGTAGATGTACGATGGTGTGTATGAAGGTGTGTAGATGCACGATGGTGCATTTGAAGGTGTGTAGATGTACAATGGTGTGTATGAAGGTGTGTAGATGTACGATGGTGTGTATGAAGGTGTGTAGATGT
>JBBPCZ010000037.1:1245723-1265871 GCA_037974445.1 Brycinus macrolepidotus
ATATAAGAAATAAGCGAGAGGACTGGTTAGTCACCAAGATGCTCCTTGAAGAGGTGGGTCTTCAGACGACGCTTGAAAACAGCGAATGACTCCGCAGATCTGATCGCAAGAGGGAGTTCATTCCACCACTGGGGGGCCAAGACTGAAAAAAGTCTTGATGAATGTCAGCTGAGTGTGTTTGTACAGTATATGTATACATTGGACTACAAAGGGTTTCATACTTCTGGTTAAATTAAATAAATTTGCGTTTTTGCTAGACTTATCATACTGGAACATTGTAAATGTGCCATAACTTTTGTTTAATTTTTTGTTCAACTTTTGTTCAGAGTGTTTTCTGTAGATGATGTGTTGTTATTTACACTTTAAAAATCAACAAAAAATGAACATGTAATTTGATGTAATCTGAAGTATGCAATGGGTGTATACGTGTATGTATGTGTATATATATATATGTATTTGTGTGTGTGTGTGTGTTTGTACATAACATTAACTTTAATGTGCATTAATGTTTTTTTGTTTTTTTTTTGCTCCATTCAGCGCCATTTAACTGATGGTTTCAAATGACAAACAGAGTTGTGAAGCTTAATATGTATATGTGTTTGGATGTGTCTGAATTTGTACGTGTGTGAAAATACATGCGTATATATCTTAGCCTGAATGTGTATAGGTAGCTTTATATTTGAGAGATCTGGATGCACTGACCTTTCAGTTATAGTAATAAAATTACATGTGTGTGTAGGGGGGGCCTGGAAATATTAGTGTGTTAGTGTGTGTCATTTTTAGCTTAACACGCTCTGATTGCTGCCCACGCTGTCTGTAGTGTGACTTTAGCCATCTGTGCTGTCGTGTCATGTATTTCTACTGGAGAACTGAGGAAACTCCATCTCTTCTCATGTTAAAACTTCATCCACTCCTCATACAGACAGGACATACACACACACAAACACACACACACACACACACACACAGCTCCTCTGACCCGGCCAAGGCACCACTCACATACACACATCGCCATCTGGTGGCAGATAGAGACAACGCATGCTTCAGTTATCACATATACTGCTCTGTGTGATGTTTATGTCTGTGTATATCGTTCTATCTATGTATCTGTCTATTTATCTGTCTGTCTCTCTCTTTTTATTAGTCTGTCAGTCTGTCTTTCTATCTATCTATCTATCTATCTATCTATCTCTGTCTGTCTATTTAATATACAATACATCTGCATGAATCTGATTAATCTGAGCTGAATTACCAGTAAAGAATCTGCTGTAGTTCTACATGCTTTATTTCACAGCTGCATCTTATGGTCATATATATTTCATTCCGAACACTCTTTGTGTGTGTGTGTGTGTGTGTGCGTGTGTGCGTGCGTGTAGGTGTCAGAGACGCTGGTGTTGCGGAGTGGAGATTTCCTGGTGCGTGACTCTCTGGCCAATGCGGGTGATTATGTGATCACCTGCCGCTGGCAGCAGGAGGTGGTGCACTGCCGCATCAGTAAGGTCCTGGTGAAGAGTGGACAGACCCGGGTTCAGTACCTCCTGGATCACGAGCCGTTCGACTCCGTTCCCACACTGGTCCGGCACCACGCTGGCACCGGCCGGCCCGTGTGCCCGCGCAGCGGCGCCCAGTTGCTGTGCCCGGTGAACCGCACGCTGCCCCTCAGGTACCTGGAGGCCACCTTCGCTCTGGCTAGCAGCCGGGCAGGATCTGCACACTCACCCTCCAGCCCCAGGGGGGCTCACATCAAGAGACGCAGCGTCACCATGACGGACGGGCTGACCACCGAGAAGATCATACCACACAGGTGAGCAGTGATGATGAGGATGAGGATGATGATGATGATGGAAGGACAATCATCTCACTGATCTGTTGCTAAAGATATTTAAGATGTTTTATGACTGATGTCAGCCTGTGATGACCATAATGATGATGATGATGATGATGATAATGATGATGATGGACGGACAATCATCTCACTGATCTGTTACTGAAGATATTTATGATATTTTATGACCAATATCAGACTCTGATGATGATGATGATGATGATGATGGTCACAAATTATTACGATACTGATGGTGATTGTGATGCCTGAAAGTCTTACTGATCATTGTGCAACCTTACTTGTTTCTTAATATTTAATGAGCATCATCAAAAATATATATTTCACTTTAACCATGTTGCTAAAAACCCAAATACCAGCCAGATTATTACAGCTGGAACATGAGTTTTTTGGAGACTTTTTTTTATAATCAATTCATATTGACAGATGACATTACACTTCTTTGTTGCTGATGCCATTATCAGTTCTGCAAACTTCCAACAAATGTATCACCAATGCGAAATGATTTTTTTTCTCTAAAAAAAGATTTTAACTGAATCCCATCACTTTAGATGTAGTAGATCATTCTCTAACTGCTCAGACTCCACTACCCCACAGGAAGAAAGACGCCTTTAACAGCGTGACGTACACAAAAGCACACATTAGAGAACCGTTCTCTTTCACACAGGTGCGTTAATGATGTGTGTGTCAGCTGTCAGATGGAATCTTTGAGAGCAAATTTTCACAGGAGATAAAGATTAGATTTGCTTTCATTGTTTCCATACAGAATCCAGTCCAGCATTTTCTAATATTGTCTCAACACTGAAACTGGGTATTGGATTTGTGCCACGTCTATTGTCTATATAACTTTTGGACAAAAGATGATCTTTTTCCTCTTTAATTATATTCCAATTAAGATCTGGACAAGAGCTAAAGCCATAATTCACTCTGTACAGTTTCTGCCAAACTTTTGTTATTGTTATGTTGTTGTGAAAGTTGGAGGAATCTAACTGCTCGTCTTACGTTATCAGTGACGATGCGCCGGCAGAGCCAGCTGAGCCTGTAATGTCAGAGACCGAAGTGAAGATGGAGCAGGGATGCAGCTGGTGTGTGTGTGCGTGTATGTGTGTTTGAGTGTGTGTGTGTGTGTGTGTTTCAGCACAGATCCCTCATTCTCACTTATCCCGCTGAATCACTGGTTCACACCTTTCTCTCCACAGTGACTGTTTTGCATGTCAAGTCCCAGCATGCAGTGCTTCCTCCACTGGGCACTGAATATGTCCACTGAGGCTGCAGTTTTTTATTTATCAGTCAAGAGCTTTTTTTAGTCACTTTCTAGTCACTAGACTTCAGCTAGAAGTGTGTTGTGCTGGTTGTAGTTGCACTCTTTTGTAAACTGTGTTTGACTTTACACTGCTGTTCAAAAGTTTGGAATTTTCTGTCATACTAATACTTTGTTCTTACAATATACAGTCGTTTGCAAAAGTTTGAACACCCCCAGTTAAATGTGCGGAAGTGTGTCATGACATGACTGTTTTCCAATCTCACTATATCCCTTAGAATTAACCATTAAACAGAAACCAGAAGCATGTACTGTGGGCTGTACAGGCAGATGAATGCAAATACATAATATCATAACCAGTGGATTCATAACTGCTATTTTTGCAGCTTAGTTTCCATATATGGACTGTCTGATGTGGGGAAGGAACACTGCATTACGGAGCCTAACACTAATTACTTAATACATTAAACTGTGGATATTTGATAAATGAGGCATTCTGGATATGATAATTATAATTTCCTTCTTAATGTTCTGCAATCATTATAAAACATCTACAGCTCTGCTCATAATATGGGACACATGTAACATTTTTCTCATCCTCCCTCTAAATATGTGAAAGCTGTGAATTTGAACAGGGCTAGAATCTCTTTGCATTCAATTTATACATTTATCTGTGACGTGATTGGTTTTATTGTATTTAAAACATTGTTTCCAGACTTTTGAACAGGGATGTCAGCTGAAAGCTCTTTCTTTGGCACTTGAACAGCATTTTCTGGATAGTGTGTGTGTGCCGTGCTGTGTTTTGAAGCAGTGTGTGTGTGTGTGTGTGTGTGTGTGTGTGTGTGTGTGCGTGCTCCTTTCAGCCCCTCCACTGTTCACCATAAGGATGCCATGAGGAACTGCGCTCTCAGCATGGATCAGATACAGGAGTTCCGCTGCCCTCTGAGCCCTGTAGGGGAAACCCCACTGTCACCTGCTTACAGCTCCAGTGAGTACACACACACATACACGCACACACACACACACACACACACACACACACACACACACACACACAATTGCAATGGCACAGCTGGGCCCTCATTTATCTACAGATTACGGAGATTGCACAAGTCATTAGACACAGAAAGCTTGGAAAATTTTGATTAATATTGATGAGGTAATTCCCCTTCCCTCCTCTCCCTCTGTCTGTGTCACTTTTGATCACTCCCACCCTCTTTTTTTCTTTCTCTCTCTCCCTCCCAGTTTCACGTCACAGACATGGCTCAGGTGGGCGTGTCTTAGCTGTGATCCCGCCTTCCCCGGTGATGCGCCGCTCCAGCGAGCCCCACCTCTCCCCGTCCTCCTCTAATAACAACCTGCCCTGTTCAGACACGCCCCCTGGCCACGCCCACTCCACACCCTCCCACAGTTACCCCTCAGACGGCTCAGAGGTGGGGGGCAGTTACTGTGAACTTCACCCCGGTCCGCCCCCGACCCCGCCCTGTAAGAGCTACGTGGAGAGGCTGAGAGTGGAGGAGTGCAGAGCTCCAGGCTCCGCCCTTCCAGATGGCGGAGAGGGATTCACGCTCCCCCTGGTGGAGACGAGCTCCTCCTTCAGGCCAGGCAGGTACCAGTCTGCCCTGCTGCCAGCTGAGAATAAACCCCTGGAGATGGGAGTGTTGAAGAGAGTGAAGGAGCTGCTGGCCGAGGTGGACCCCAAAACGGCAGCCAAACACATCACTAAAGCAGACTGCACGGTAGGACACTCAAAAAATGTGCATGGGGACAAAACGTAAATCTTGTGATTTAACTGCATCAGTATTAGAATTTTAATAATATTCAACAAAGCATGAGCTAGTTTTTGGCTAAAATGAAAGTTTTGGGCTGTTTACACATGTAAACCTCTCCCTCAAAAATCCTTTATTTTGAAGCATCCCAGGGTAATGTGTAGTACTGTGCAAAAACTCAAATTGTGTACAGCCATTTTTCTCAGTGTCTGATAAAATCTCTTTCTGTTAGCAAAGTTAACATTAGAATAAATGCAAACAAACAAGAAAGCAGTAAAAAGTATCAAGATTTGTTTTGTTTGTAAAAGTAGTTGATATTGTGTGAGCTGGTGAGGAGAACACAGGTTCGGTTCCATATTCCTCCTCGGTTCCTCCAGCCGTTGTTTGGATTAGTGAAATTCCATCAGCAGCTCCTGATTTAATTTAATGAAGGACTGACTGAGACAAACCAGGTTTCTGATGGGAACTACAAGTAATACTGGACTTCACCAAGGAACACATTGATTTACTGCACATAAAATCACTATTTACTGTATAGTTATTTGTATTTATTCTTTTTTTTACTTTTATTTAGGAATAGTAATGTGAAAAAAATAATCTAAATGGTTTTTACATCTTATTTTCACATGTGCCTAAGCCTTTTGCACAGTACTGTAACTGAATCAAAATGTGGTAGAATTTAAAATTTTGTGATGCACTGAATCATTTCCAAAAAAGTGATCAAAATATTCACTCAGACAGTCCTAGTATAACACAATCCAAGGATAAGGCAGTTTACACCGTGTGTTTTTGGTGTTTTTCCTCGTCTAACACTTTATTCTTTTATTCATGTTATTAAAAAAGCCCCTGAAGTGAGAGTGTTAGATCAAACGATGGAAATGATGAAGCATGCAAGACAGAAATACTCCAGGAACCACCAGTATAAGGCAGTTTTATTACAATGGGCCTGTTAGAAGCTCTTTAGAAGAGGGAACTATGCAGGATACAAACACACTCACCACAAATTCTCATATACAGTATTGATTTCTTAACTGTTCTGTATACAAAAAGTTCCATATGAACCACCCACAACACGCCCCCAACAGAACCATGTATGTAAAGGGGATTTCCATGCCTTAAAAAAAAAGGTGCATAATTAAGTATTTGAGATGTACACAAACCATACTGCGTGGTTTGATGTGAATTGCTGTTTATAGAAACATGTCAGAATTATTCACAGTGGAGGCGATAGGAACCAGACATCTTTTAGTCTCTAAAAGCTCCTTCACAGAAAGTTATTACATGAAATGGTTATGAAAACATTGTCTGATGTCTGAGACATTGTTTTACAGTAGTTTTGAGAAACTTTTGGCTTAGAACAAGTTTTTAAAATACATGCATTAGTACAATAGCAAAAACATACCCAATAAAAAACTCATTTTTTCAGATTTATATTTAAAATCAACATTACTTATAAAAAGTTGAATATCAGATAAAAAGCCTGTATTTGTGCTGTAGACATCACTCAGTACGTTTTTCTACAATCCACAGTTTCACATAAAACCACCCTGAATGACTACATTTGACTACATCAACAATTGAGTTGTGCAGAAATTTTGAAATATGGGAGGATTTCCCCTTAACTCTCTCCTTAGTGCTGCGGGGTAATGACTGGGGTTAGTGAACTCACCCCTTAATTCCTCAGTCTTCAGTAGACTTACAGATGTTCAGGCTGCCCCAATTAACATCTGCTCCGAGCTTATAAAGAATCCGCACACTCCTCCTCCGCGCAGTTCATCATTAACACTGTCATTATTTGATAAGGCCCGAATTAAGGTCTAATTAAATGTCTTTAGTCCTGAGTATGAATGCAATGTAAAAAAGAGAGAGAGATATGGGTTTGTTATATTCCTTTTCTAACCGTGTGGCCATCTGCAGGTTGCTAGGATACTGGGCGTTACCAAGGAGATGCAGAGGATGATGGGAGTGGGCTCGGGGCTGGAGTTGCTGACTCTGCCACATGGCCATCAGCTGAGACTGGATCTGCTCGAGAGGTGACGCAAACACACACGTACACACACGTGCGCACGCGCACACACACACACACACACAGACATTGAGACGACCATTACCTAAGAGGTGACGCAAACACAAACATGCACACACATCCACTTAAATACACACTTAGATACACTCGTATGCTTTCAGTCGTCTCATTAAAGGACCAGTCCAGTTTTTTTTTTAACTAATCTCTATCAGCTGAATCTTTGGCATATGGGTGATCACCACGCACAATAATTTTAAAGGATTTATGTGTGTTTAATAAAAGAACAATAAAGCTCAAAACACACTTATAATAGTATCCAATGGGCAGCTGCTGAAATCCCTTCCCAATAGCTTCCATTATAAATGTTTAAATAAATGTTTTGACTTTCTAAGTTTGCAGAAATCCATTAAAAAGATCATCTATAGTAACTGACTGTATGCTATAGAGGCAGCAGACAGACATTGGGGTGAAAAAAGCTGAAGTATTCTTTTAACAGGTGAATTCAGTATTATCAGTATTGATATCAATGACAGTTCCTTCAACATAACATATTGCCAATTTCACAAACACAACGTGCATATACATACGCACATGCAGGAACACAGACACACACACACATACACACACACACAGTCTTGTACAAATTTTGGGCACCCCAGTCGAAACAATAATTTGGTTAACTTTGTGATTGCACATCCTCTACAGAGAACACACTTAAATGTGGTATTAAATATCGTATATAAGAATGCATATAAGATGCAGATAGGACACAACTTTAGTGCACAACTTCTATTTATCTGCTGACTTTAACATATTGGAAAAAAAATGTACATATAAATGTTGGATGCCCAAATACCCCTCTGTAGAGGATGTGTACTTATTTTAACTTCATTTTAACACACTCTCACTTAGAGGCATGAATAGAAACATTCAAGGACACATATGGACACACACACACACACACACAGAACCATAAAAACAAATAATTAACATGGACACGTTTATTCTGTACATCAGAACGCTCATACTGCATCATACTGCTGAAAACACACAGTCATCCTCATTATGTCTTACACACACACACACACACACACATTCACACTCATACAGATTTTTCTTTGTGGTTTGTGTCTCGTACACACACCTATGCACAGTCCCTTTATTTCTGGACGTTTTCTCCTCTGTGCTGCGTCCTTCAGCTTTCTTATTGAGAACATTCTCGATACGCCGCTGTGAGCTGACCTGATGGCCATCTGTGCCACTTTAGCGTTTAACTCACTAGCGGTCTGCTGGACACCTGCTAACATTTCCTCTGGCTGAAGAGTGGCTTAAGAAATGTATTCAGGATTCCAGAGTGAACATTTTTAACCATTCTTTATAGGGATAGGAATCGTTTAACACCCCACTTTACAATGATTTCACAATACATGAGCCACAGTATAATGCTAGTGCAGTATTTGAAGATTTGTAATTTGCTAAAGATTGCTGTGCGATATATTGCAGTAAATTGTAGCTGTCTCTCAAGAAGAAGAGTCTGACGTTTTGTGAAGTATTTAAGTAGACTAGCATAACAAATATGTTTTGTCCTTACATTCCTTCAAAACAAATGTTTTATAGAGAGAAATTTATTATGTGAGTCTAACTGAGTCTCCCAGAGTGCCTGATTTGTTGGGATCCTGCCTCAACTTTGACACCACAGGCCCAGGCATTCCTGGAATCAGCAGAAACAGCACCACCTAGTGGACAAAAAATAGAAATGCAAAATACTGCATTATAGTACTTCATCCATTTTATCTTCCCACACCTAATATAGTTGTTTAGATTAAAACATATATATTATTAATATTTTTAACATGAGTTAAAAACCCTTGTTAAATGCTTGTGTGCAGTTACGTTAACTTACACTAAAAGTTAGGGACTTTTTTTGGATGGTTGTCAAATTGCAGATACAAGATTTTGGTCTGACAGTGACAATATTTCTATATATTTCTCTCTCTCTCTCTCTCTGCAGGTTTTACACCATGTCTATAATGATGGCTGTTGATTTGCTGGGCTGTACGGGCAGTACAGAAGAGAGAGCTGCTCTGCTGTACAAAACCATCCAGCTGGCCGCCGAGCTCAAGAGCACCATGGGAAATATGTTTGGCTTCGCTGCCATCATGAGGGCCCTGGAACTGCCACAGGTGTGTGTGGGTGTGTGGGTGTGTATGTGAGCGAGAGAGAGAGAGAGAGAGAGAGAGAGAGAGGATGGGGGATGGAAAAACTCACTGCTCATTGAACAGTTTTTAAAAATCATTTGAAGAGATAAGAAAATACAACTGTTTATCAGTCACACAGATGAGAAATGTGCATTGTTACAGCAGCAAAGTGGACAGAACAAAAGAAGACAGCAGAAGCCAGAACGTACACAATACAATCGTGCACGATAATGGGTTTTTGGTAATGAGGGATTTAACCAAAAATAAAAGAATAAAACTAGGAAGAAAGCAGAAAGCTCGACAATGAGCTGGAGCTACTGTAACAGAGAGGCTCTCTCTGGGGGTGCTGGAAGCATGCTTAAGACTTTTGTACAGTACTGGATTTCTCAGAAGCAGTTTAGAAAGAGCTGTCCAGAGCTGATGGAAACCTAATTCTCATGTTTTGTGGCATTTCAGTTCTTCGGCTGAATATAATCAGACAGCCGGCTGATGATTTCATGCTTAATTTTTTCGTGTGTGGGTTTTTCAGATCGCGCGGCTGGAGCAGACATGGATGACGCTGAGACAGAGACACACAGAGGGAGCCATATTGTACGAGAAGAAGCTCAAACCCTTCATGAAAGCAATGAATGAAGGCAAAGGTGGGGGTCATCACTTTAAAGCAGCAGCGTGGACAAATTCACACTAGCTGAATTAATGGGCGAGCCTGCAATTTCTTATTGTGTCCTAAATCATTATCATTACATGCAATATCTTTATTATGTGCAATATTATTATTATGTGTAATATCACTACCTGTGTCACTATTACTTGCAGTAACGGACTCGGTATGAAGAACAACTCCAAACCACTATTTGTGTTACTTAGTAAACTACTTCAGCACTAATTTTATTTATTTATTTATAGTATTTATATCCACCTCTCTTACTGACCACAACATTTTGTGTATATAGTATAAAGTATATAGTGCAGTACAGTATATATAGTATAGTATTTTCTGGAGAGTTTTATTTTGAACTTACATTGTATTTTATGTTGTTCTTGTCTCTGTGTCTCTGTGTGTTTGCGCAGTCGTGGCATAAGCGATTTCCTCCGGGATCAATACAGTTTTCTGATTCTGAGCCTCACAGCCATGAATGACCTTTAGGGAATTTACATAGTGCTAACTGGCAGCCGCTACTTGTCATTCAGTATTAGCGGCAGTTGTATTTTTGACAGTTATGTTAAGGTGGCTTTAATGGTATTTAATGCTTCTTCAGCTTCACAAAAGCATGACAGTGTGGATAAAAGCATTGAGACTGAAATCTTTTTAAACATCAGCATGAGACGCCACTTTAGAGAGTAACATACAACATTGCTACCTGTTCTTAAAGCAAAATTTACACAGTTGTCATTTTACCACAGATGGTTCAGCCAAGACATATTTCAGAATCAGGATCAGAAAACTTTATTAATCTCTGAAGAAATTGCTTATGCAATGACTGCAAAGACACATAATGACAGAAAGAACAATATTAAATATACTATGTCAAAATTAAACTCTCCAGAAATACTCAGAAAATGCTTAGTACTAAATACACCATGCTATATATACAAAATGCCGTGGACAGTAACAGAGGTGGATATAAATACTATAGATAAATAAACAAAATAAATAAAATGGAGGCCAAATTTTGCTTCTTTGTTTTGGAGCATTTTACATTTTACAATCAGCTGTTTCAGACATCAGGGCTGGTTTTCACATAGCAGACGTAGGAAGATCCAAGCAAAGAACCACTAATCTACATAATCACTAATCTGATCAGATTCCTCTGTATTCATGATGCCCATAAAAACTGATCCTAGATCTGTACTCTTACTCCTGAGGTAGTTTATGAAAACAGACTCTGCTATCTAAAAAGGCATTTTTAAAGATTAAAGTAGATCTGTTTCCTAAACCTTGTCCACATTTCTGCACCACCTTAATGAACAGCTGGATGTGATTGAGAGAGGTTTTAGGGATGTATTTATGGAAAAAGTAGGTATCTGTTGATTATTAGTATTTGCTAGCAGCATACCATCAAAGTTCCAGTACTAAACTAGGGCTGAATGAATTGCAGAAGATGGCTGCAGTTTTTCCAGCATTGTGATTGGGATTAAAATTTTATGCTTTTCTATAAATTAAGCTCCAGACTTTTCTTTGCAAAGAAGACCACAAGCACTGTAAACCTACTTAAACACTTGATGTAGTGAGCCAGACTGTCAGTTTACAAGCTCTGCATCATTAAGTAACCTTTTCCCACGATTAAAACTTAATGAAAAAGAAAAATGTAGAATCTCATTAAAATTGCGATTAAAAGTTGTGTAAACTTACTGACTGTGTGTGTGGGTCTGTGTCTGTAACTGTTGTGTTTCCTCATTTGTGTGTGTGTGTGTGTGTGTGTTCACAGAGAGTTCTGTCCTGTCCAGTACCTGTTTCCCCCATGTGGTTCCAGTGCTGTCTCTGCTGGAGAGGGGTGTGGCTGTGGGGGAGGGGCTTGAGCCCTGGGAGAGCTCTGAGTGCGGAGTGGACGTGGTCATGAGCCACTTAGAGGCCGCACGCAGCATCGCACACCACGGGGGGCTGTACCGCACGAACGCTGAGAGCAAGCTACAGGGTACGTGTAGTATTTATATGTCCTTTATTTTAATTTAGAAAACACTTTAGGTCAACGTCACAGAGACTCAGCCATGAAAAAAGTATTATTCAGTGGAATCTCAAATCGACTTGTTTATTTGGTTTCTTGCACTGTATGACACAGTTCTCTGTAAAAAGGATCAAAATTACAGACAAAAATTTAATCTTAAAGATGGCAACTACTATTCTGTCAAGTTTTTTATGTAGTTTATAACAAGTGTGGGATGATTTAGGCATGTAGGCGCAGTGGTGTTGTTTACGTTTACGTTTACGGCATTTAGCAGGCACTCTTATCCAGAGCGACGTACATCAATGCTTAGGTAGTCCACATCTGTTCTTCATTCCTGTAAAGCTAGACTTAAATCAACATCTGCTTTTAACCAAGTTACTGCTAGCTAGGTTACACACCTTAACAAGCCCTGTCAAAAAGAAAAAAAAGTCAGAGGTTAATACACAAGTAAGAAGAAACAGTTAAGAGGGTAGGTGCCAGAGGTTT
The DNA here is from genome assembly GCA_037974445.1 of Brycinus macrolepidotus. Taxonomy (NCBI): domain Eukaryota; kingdom Metazoa; phylum Chordata; class Actinopteri; order Characiformes; family Alestidae; genus Brycinus; species Brycinus macrolepidotus. The sequence goes on from JBBPCZ010000037.1 coordinate 1,257,973, forward strand.
TTTTTTTAAATATATAGGAAATTATGTATAAGAGATACGTGTTGTGATGTCTGGATAGGTTAGGGTGTACTGTGCTTTCTCACTGACCCCCTTCTCAGCATGCGTGCATCTGTCTGCACAATAGGGGTTGCAAAGACTAGTTGACTTGTCAACCAATAAGTCCACTGGTGGGCTTTGTGAGCAGCCCAGTGACCATGTCTGAAGTACAGCAGTGGTAAAGAATGTAGTGCACATTTAGGAGGAGAGAAGATAAATCAGTTTTGCTAAACACAGTTCCCAAATTGGTTTATTTGTGTGGAAAAAATACACAAGATGAAATTCCACTGTACTCATTGTAGGATGTGTTATGCTACATTAGCCGTTCAGCTCCAGAGTAACACTACAGAAGCAAAATACAAAATGTGGCTGATTGAGTGCATTATAGGTAAGGGGCAAATTATTTGCAGTAAATTGCTTCACATAGTCCCAAGATCACAAAAAAAGTCTCGGGGCGCCAGGGCTTTCTCCATTGGAGCTCTCAAGCTTTGGAATGGTCTGCCTCTTGAAATTAGGTCTTCTCCCTCCACTGACATTTTTAAATCTCGTTAAAGAGATTTCGAGTGTGCGCAACGGACTGGTAGTGTTTTTTGTTTTAAACCTTGTTTACTTTTTACCTTTTTACTTTGTACAGCACTTTGGGACAACTTCTGTTGTTTTAAATGGTGCTTTATAAATACATTGACTTGACTTCACTTGACTTGTCAGATTTTTGGCTATTGTTTTAAAAGCTCATTGCATGACTTAGCACAGCCATGGTGACTTTGCCCAGAAATGATGAAGAAGGTTCAGTTCGTCCAGTCCACACTGTGCTCAAGTCATCTTTTCTTTTGTGTGTGTTTATATAGATTTCCAAGAGAGGGAGGAGGTGCTGGAGATTTTCTGTACCGAGTTCCAGATGAGGCTGCTCTGGGGCAGCCGCGGCTCAGAGGGCAGCCAGGCTGAACGCTACGAGAAGTTTGACAAAGTCCTCACGGCCCTCTCTCACAAGCTGGAGCCTCCTGTGCGCCACAGCGAGTTATAGCCCCCCCCCACATCCACACATGAGACGATCCATCACTTCGCTGTTACCCCAACCCTGGGAGAGACCATTATGAAGACACAGAGGAGGACACACTTTGAATCCCAAAATGAAAGGCACAACAGGGGGGTGGACTTTACCCAGGCATTGTAGCCCCCCTACAGGACAGAGCTGAGAACTACAACTAGAGTGTAGTTTTTTATAAGCCTGAAGCCAAAATCTCCTTATGTTGGATGCTGTCACAAGGGGCTTTGCAGCCATTGATTTCAGGAAAGAGGGAGATGAGGAAAAACAACCAGTGCTTCACCCATCTTCAGCTTGGAGAGATTTTTGTGTGATCTCAGACTGCATGGTCATCACAGCGTCACCGCTCAGCGCTGGGACACTCGCGGGGACTAAACGCTCACTTATCAAATGTTTGAATGTATGTTGCCAAATCTCAATAACCCAAACGTAAACTTGCTAGACAAAAAAAGTTTATTTTTTATGTTTTATAATGATTATGTTTCTGTTTTCACTTCAAGGGGATGATGTGTAGTCAGTTGTGTGTGACAGTTTGATGACAAACCAGTGAAATAATGACACTTAACCTACAACAGGAACATTCATGTGGAAACACTCTTAAGAATGAAGGTTCCTGAGTAGCTCATTGCTTGGATGCATCCTTTAAAGGACACATATCCTGCATTTATCATGTATTTGTAATTCATTTGCAGTCATAATTCATTTTTACATGACCTCTTCAAAGTCATCCATTGAGCTGTTTTTATTGTGCCTTTAAGACTTAAATATGTAAATGAGCTCTGTTCAGATTGGCTGTCCTGTATTGTGCCTCATTATAAAAGTAGTCCAGCCTGAGACTTTTGTTATGTGCGGGTGGTAGGCTGAATACGCAGATACTTATAAATGTATTGGTTTTTCATGACATCACAAAAACGGTGGATTTAAAACAGGCTTAGTTTCCATATGTGAACTGAGTGTTTTGAAACGGTATGTGTTTACATCCGCATATCAATCAACAAACAAACAAAAACTAGGGAAAAAAATGTTTAATCATGATACGGGTCCTTTAACTGGTATAGAAGGTTTACATTCAACTTTAAAAAAGATTCTCTTTGCTCGTTTACAAATACGGTTCTTTAAAGAAAGGTTATTTAGGGCAGCATTTCTCAAACCGGTCCACATTTTTTGCTCAAACACCCAACACTTCTGCACATTTTATTACACAAATGTGGGCTGTGCAAAAGTTATGTCACCCTTCATGTTTTACCATTTTCTAATATGTTCAGCTCAAACAAAGCAAATAAATAGAAATTATGCGCTAAAATTAGTTGCTTAGGTTAATTTGCTGTGGAAGGTGTGTTGATTTATTTTCACCTAATAAGGCTCCCTAACTTTTACGTACAGTTGAATGCATTGGGAGTTTGAATCGAGGGTCCCTGAGGACTGGTTTGTGAATCACTGCTTTAGGGAATCATCGATTCTGAACCAAAGAACCTTTATTTTTAAGAGTGTGGGTTATTATTTGCAGTCGAAGATCTCACCTTGGTTCCTGTTGAGTAGAAACGTGAGCATCGATGAGCCAGTAACATTCAACACAAATCAAACTGACACACACACAAAGAAATGCTACACATCGGCCCTTTAATCCTGTAATGGCTTTACTGAGTGAAGGCTAGAGTAAGGTGTGAGGAGTTTGGACATTTTTGACTTGATGTGTGTTTTGGTCTTTCCATGCTTTCTTTTGTGCTGAATATGTACGATAGACCATGTTTTATATTCTTCATTCTGTATGTGTGCGAATGAATGTGCGCGTGCTCGTGTGTGTGTGTGAGAGAGAGAGAGGGATGGAATTCTACAGGATGTGTGGGGATGAACTCCAGTGATTAGTTGACACAAGTTGACATTCATGAATGTGAATGTGTATAACACAATGTCAGTGTGGATTTAATCCAGTGTGATGACTTTAAAAAAACACCCACCTATTGAGCCCATTTAATTTATGTTTTATGTGTAGGCCTGTGTGGCTCAACATGCACTGACCCCAGATGACATCAGACAGCAAATGTGGGGCTTTTCCGATGACAGTCCTTGTGCTGGCGCAGTACAAGGATTGTTATCGTCATTTTTATCTTTCATTTTAGTTTTAATATTTATTTATTTGGCTTGAAACCCAATACTATTTCCAATGTCAGCAAGAACCTTTGTTCAGGTACCAACGTCAAGTAATGCAGGTTTCAGTAGACAGATACTGAATGACACAACTCAAAGATACCTCTGTCAGCAAGCTTAGTGTAATTCAATTTCCTAATTCTACTTCCCACCCAACGACAACAACTAAAAAAAGATATATTTATTTCTTATGGAAACCAGTAACTCTGACATGCAGGCTGCCACTATTTACAAGCAGCCTATTCAAAGATTATTACCAGGGAAAACTGATTCTGGAGGCATTATTTCAGGTATTTTTATAGAGGCACACATGTTCGAAGCAATTTGCGCTGTGGAGAGCTGGAAGTTTGGAGGATTGGAGGTGCTCCATATGCAATTCCAAGCCAGCAGAGGGCTCTGTTTAGCTAGCAAAAAAAATAAACATAAAACAAGAGGCCTGCGATGTTTTGGACTGTAACTTTGTTTTTAAATGATGCCTGCTGGTCTGGGACTGTAAAGTCTGCTTTCTCTTTTTTTCGTGTACAGACGGACTGATGTGTGCTCACTTCATGATGTAAATAGTGACTGGACTCTGGTGAAAAACAGGTTTAGGTTGTTGTGGTTGCATCTTCTTTCTTATGTGCTGTACATATGAGTATGTCATATGTTTTTCAATCTTTTTTCCAGGAAATAAAATACAGTAAGCTTGTGTCCAGGGATGATTTTGTCCTCTCTTTAAAGGGACCTTATGATTAAAAAAACCCTGAAAAGTCCTCACTTTTTTCTATAAAATAAGTGCACAGTCTTTACAGATACACAACCTTACTATATATGTTTGTATGGCTAAATTAGGAACCATATATGTTTATGTGGTTAAATTAAACAGGCTGTTATAATGCAAGGCAGGAATCAGAATTTAGACACATTAATCTTACACAGTAAAAAAAAGAGAGACTGAGGCTGAATTATTACTAAGCACAAATGTCTCAAAAGAGGGGGGATAAAATAAAAGTAAAGGAAAATGTAGGATATGGGCCCTTTAATCTTTGTTTATGTTTATTTTCAGATCTGATCAGCTTCAAAAGTCTCTGAACTGAGTATAAAATCAGTTCATCTCAGTTCATTTACTTAAGAAAAGAGCAAAAACACAAACTGTATTTGATTTTCTATATTCAGTTATGTCATTTCATGAATTAAGCCATATGAAACTGCTTCTGGACTGCAATATTAAAATATTTTCTATAAAGCTGATACTTTCCATACAGTTGATATGAACATTGTGTTAAGGTCAATAATTCATCACCTGCAGTTCCTCATGTTGATCAGATGGTGGCGAGAGCATCTCACTGTAGCAGTGGTGAGCAGAGCTGAGGCTTCAGAGAGCTTCTTCAGCCTGCAATGATAGAATCAACCATAGTCTTATAGTGTAATCCGTTCCTACTCTTGACCCTGTTTGAATGCTTCATGTTTCTCATGCTGGCTGATGCAGTCACAAGTTTAATCACACAATGGATTAATCCTTCTTGGCACTTGGGGTTGAGCGAGTACATAGAGCCGCACTGGTGGCTTCTAATGCTGGATGGAAAGTAATGGGGCGGATGTCACTTCTGACCAAAAGACACTGAACTTGGGTTGAACTCCTGTGCCTTTCATTTGTCTGTGTAATGTGTGTGAGTGTGTGTGTGTATGTGTGTGTATGTGTGCATGTGTGTGTGTTGTGTGTGTAATGTGTACACAAGCAATGCACACAAATGCATAGGATAAGCTAGGCTACATTTTCTGTGATGCTTGGATCGATTGTTCTTGAGGGCACCCATTCATGTCTATTGCTAAACAAATGTGTATTTGTGAGTGTGTGTGTGTGTGTGTATGTGTGTGTGAATGTGTTTGAAAAGCACTGCAGTGCTGAACATGCGCGCTGGCACCCTAAACCGAGTGCATCAGGCTATAGTGACTTCAGAGTTAAGATGGTGGCTGTGGGGGGGCAGCACGACTATGATGCAACCTGTGTGTGTGTGTGTGTTTAGGACAGAATGCCTCATTTCTCTCACAGCTGTGCATTCAGCCAGCTGTGTGCCAGCCAGAGACAGGGCCTCCTGGCACCACTGGCAGAGTGGGCACCCCAGTACACTGTACCAGCCCTGGAGCACGGCACAGAGGGGCACAGAGGGGCACAGAGGCACGGACTGAGGTCCCTGCGTGCCAATTGGAGGCGAAAAAAGACACAGCAGAGCTGTCTGTCACACGTCATCGTGTTCAGGAGGTCACAGGATGAAGCAGAATACTGGAGTCCAGTCTCTGATCACAATGGATTTGCGATACCACTGGTTTTCTTCCTGATCTGAAATTGGGTTACAACAAAGCAATGTCCTGATACTAATATTACGTACAAATCATAACAGTTTGATTCCAATTTCTTTACAGCTAAACTGGCCAAATGAGCCAGTTTTTATTTATCTTTTAGCCACAATTTAAATAACATTTGCTGGCATTTTAAATCTCTTACGAAAAATCAGTTGTCTTTTTATATGACATGAACCACAGTGTTATACTAAGAGGTGACTGGCTATGCATAATTATGGCTATGCATACCGCATTAAAATTTCAACTCAGATCACGCATCAGCAAAAGAAAAAAACTGGCTGATTATGTGTTTGGAGCAAAACATCTGTTCTGATCTTCTGATATTCTGATCTGACTTTCTTGTTCACACATAGGATTTTGTGATTTTTACAGTGAAAACTGGAAATTTATTGCCCATTTCAGAATTTATTCTTTATATGGATACACATATATCACATTACCGATATGGTGGAAAGGAGAAGGAAAAACATTCTTAACATTTCAAGAAATGTTTACACAGAGAAAAGGGCAGCTGTAAAAAAAAAAAATTGATGCAAAAAAATTAGTGCTACTTATTAGCTGTAACATATTGGGGGAAAAAAATATTGCATTTTTTTCCCCCAATATGTTAAATTCAGCAAATAAACAGTGATTGTGCATTAACATGAGCAGTTGTGGGTGTTCTCTATCAAAGATGTGTACTTCTTTTCATTCATTTACAGAAAATCAACAAATGTCATTTGACCAGGGGTGCCTAAACTTTTGCATATGACTGTCTATAGAGTGTGTGAGCTACAGCAAAAGTAAAAGCGATTTCTAACCACCCTGATTATTTCAGCATCCAAAATCTATTCCTTTTCATAGAAAACTGTTAATTTAATGAATAATAAGATGGTTGGTATGCTTTTTACATGAGAATGGATTCTCAGTAGAAATATCAGAATGGCCAATATCATTACTTCATTTTTTAACCAGAACCTTGTAAGAACCAGCCACATATCGAATTATTTCATACACTGTGCTGCTGTTTTTCTCTGCTGTGCACCATCATGTTCGGAAATTGCACACTGGGAACAAGTAAACGTGCGCATCCCCGTAGTCTGTTGCATTTAATAAAGAAGTGCATGCCAGTGCTATTAAAATTCCCCTCTATGTGTGGTTTTCTAAGCCTTTTCAGCAGAAAAGTGCTGTATCATTCATTAGCATTCAAGTGTCACGCGGCCCCTGTTAGTGTCAAACAGCAGAGAGCACATATTGACGTCTAAGGAATACAACTAATTCACATTCACTGCAGTTCACGTGTATCTGACACAAAACAAGGTGAGTGTGTAGAAGTGACCTGGTCTATTCATCTTCTGGTTTTCTAAATTACGAATATGAACATAAATACATTGTTTCTTATGAAACAATATCTCTTTAGCTGCTTGGGGAGTGTACTGAAAGCCCTGTTTATCTTCTGTATATTATTCCTAGCTTTGAAGAGGAGGGGTGTAGTATTTTTGGTGCTTTAATGCCTAAATACTGGTCATTCACCACACGCACGCATGCACACACACACAGACATACAGATTAGGGATAACTGACGATCAGGTGTTGAGAAACCACAGCATCTCCAGTTCCATTTCCTAATATGTTACAAATGCTAATATAGACATCATATCTATTTTGGTGCCGTAATTAGTGTCCTATTAAACTGTGAACCTTGAATCTTGATGTCCGGTACACGTCACATACAAATTCAAACGTACACAAAACCGTTCTTCCCCTTTTGCTGCTTCCGTCTCCCGGATGTCAATCCATGGTGGCCCCTCGTGTGACTCTCGCTGGCCCCTTGGCCCCCCTCAGCCCTCTCCAGCTCCTCCTCACACTCCACATTACCACATGAATGGCCGGCTGCAAAGGGCCAGTGCGGCTTCGGACGGCAACAGAAGGCACGAGATTTGCAATTCAATCTGCCCACCCCCGATTGGGACAGACCTGTCAGTAATATGATGGAGACTCAGGGAGTTTGAGGACAGAGAGACAGAGAGAGAGAGAGAGGAAAGAGAGAGGAGTGTGTGTGTATACAACACATATGATATGCATCACCATATTCTGCACTTTGCTCTACATAGGCTCTGCGTACATACACACACATACATTGTGTGATAATATGTATTTTGTAGTCAACAGCTACAAAATACAACTGTTGAACACATTAATGACACACTCATGTGTGTGTGGTGTGTGTGTATATGTATGAGTGTGTGTGTAAAAGGGCCATTGAATGTGTTCAACAGTTGTATTTGGCACATATATATATATATATATATATATATATACACACACACATATATATGTACATATAT
>JBBPCZ010000037.1:1267722-1281567 GCA_037974445.1 Brycinus macrolepidotus
TGGAATCATCTGCACCTGTTTCTTCACTGGTTCAGGACTTAAGTTAGATGGCCTTTGTTCTGCTTGAATGATTCATATGTAGGTCACTGGGTGGCTTAACAAACAAAAAAACATTCCTCTGAAACTGGTCAGGTTCAGGGACTGGACTGAAAATGAGTGTCTTTGAAAGTTCTTCAGGAAGCCTGGAGAACTGCTCCTCAAGACTACATTAAAAAATAAGAAAATCTGGCTATTTGAAAGCAAAATATGAAGAAATGAGGTGTGGCTCAAGACTTTTTGCCCAGTACTGTGTGTATATAATGATTGATAGGTCAATAATGATTTATAATGATCTATAGTGATCTCAGTTCTAATTATCTGCCCTGTATTGAACCCCATTCACAAAGCGGAGCTGAAACACCTCTTATAAGCAGAATGGATGGGGCTTTAATGTGAAGTTACAGTAATGTGTGGTGTTTGTGACCTCACAAAGACAATGAATTTCAAATGGGCTGTTGTTTGCAATCTATCTTAAAGTCATACACTATGTAAAACCATGAGTAGATCAGATTAGATTAGGAGGTTTGCTTCCTGGGTATCTTGATCAAATTTTAGCCGAAAGTGTTTAGACTTGGTAGTTAGATGCATCTCCGGTCAGGCAGAATGAATCCGACTGCTATGTAGTGATCTGCAGTTCAGCTCATATAAAAAAAACAGTCACAGTTACTATTTCTTGTTTTTCTGCTCTTTTTAATATAAAAGCACAGTTTTGCATAACACAGTAAGTGTTCACAAGAAGAGGCTGTTAAGGATGTTGTGGTTCGTTACCATCACAAACCACATGTGTTTAAACACAGTAAAGTTTAGCTAAACTGGTGCTTAATTGAGAAAACTGGCTCATTTAAAGTGCATTACGGAATTAAAATTAAACTCACCTCAGCAGTTTTGTCAGGCTGCCAGACAGTGAAGTGTGATTATTTTATTTATTTATTTATTTTTACCGAAAAGAGTCCCGTAGTGGCATTCTTTACTTCTCTAAGATGGCCCTTGGCATTGCACATAGTGATCTTAGTCTGGTGTGAAGCTGCTTGTCCATGGAAACCCATTTTATAAAGATTTTGATGCATCGTTCTTTTGTTGATGTTGCTTCCAGAGGCAGTTTGGAGCTCATGTTCTACCACTGGTAGAGCTGCTGGTACTCCTAGATGCGTCTGTGTCACAGTGATAGCTCTTACTGTTGGCTAGGGCAGCTCTAGCAGGGCAAAAAAATCTCAAACTGACTTGAGGCAAAGGTGGTATCCTGTGTCTGTGGCACATTTAAAGTCAGAGCTCCTCAGTGCAACCTATTCTACTGCCAATATTTGTCTATGGAGACTGCATGCTTAATTTTATACACCAGTGGGTGTTGCTGGAACACCTGAACTTACTAATTAGGGGTGTCCACATACATTTGGCCATAGTGTAGGTTGAGGGCACATAAGCTTTCAGGTGCTGAACCAGTAGATGATTGTATTACAAGCTTTATGGATTAGTAGGAATTAAACTATGTCATGTAGAAGGCAGATAAACGCGTGTTAAGGAAACTTTAATCTTTGACTTAGGCATATTCCTGCAACAGGTTGGAATATGCTGTTGGACATTTCTAGGCAGATGTTTAGAAAGCGGATAGGTCTTATATCAGAAACTGTCCTCAGGAAAACAACAACTTCCACATACCACCATTTGTCTTCATGCGATGCACAACGTATCACATTCATTCGGACAGTGACGGCCAGTGAGACTAGTCACTACTTGTTACCCTCAGAACAAACCACAGATTGAGGTCAAGCATGAAGTAAAAAGTTAACATTTGGCACCATATAAAAGACCTCCCAGCATTTAAGTCATCACAGAATCCTCTGTCATTCTCTATGGAGAAAAGAGAAATGGTGTTTGAGGGTGGCCTTACTGACCCTGGCGTGCGGGCTTGATGTGGCAGCGTCTCTCTGGGCCGCTCGAACGCGGGCGGCCGGCCAACCCTGAGGATCTGGAGGACAACTGTGCATTCTCCAAGAGATGTGAGCGCTCTTTATGGAGCCTGCACCTGCTACATGAGTCTCTCGCTTGCTCCATCTCTTCTGCTCTCTCTCCCGCTGACGTGCTGTTTCACCAACATCAACACCATCTCGCTTTCATAAACGTCTATCCACCTTAAACTGGATCCGTTTAACCTCATATGGTGCTTTATTGACAGTGTGTAGAGATGGAAAAAGGTCCACATATGTGAATAGCTGTGAATACATGTTTTCAGAATGTCTCTGTCTTTTTATTTCTCGTTTGCTACCCTTCACTCCACCTCGGTAATAAGGTTGTGGAATTGTCGAGGCTGATTTGTCCTGCTTCTAGTTACCATGTGTAGCTCCACTGGTTCCTGATTGAGGCTTTGTTCTTGGACATCATGTAGAAGTTGGCAAGATTGACATTTCTCATGCAAAACTCCGGTCTTATGATGAATGTAGTTGGTCTTTCTCCACATTTTTTAAGTTTTCCGATGCTGTTTCATGGTCAGTGGCTAACAACCTTCCACTGAAAGTTCAAGTCCAGCTGTTCCAAATCACAGTAGATCAAAGTTATCTGCATCAGCAGTGGTGGATTAGGCTTGACACAATTGTTAATCGATAAAATTAACCATACTGATTATGAAGAAACGTAGCAGGACTGGTATATACAAAATGCCAACTTTAAAGGAGAAGATAAGATAAGATAAACCTTTATTAGTCCCACAAGTGGGAAATTTGCATTGTTACGGCAGAAGGCAAAACCTTTACATCTAATGTAAGCTAATGTGAAATATTTGGATTCCACGTCATTCTGGAGCATTTCAATAAAAGATAGGAAAAAATTGAGATGCATGTTTTTTTTCCTGGATAACTATATAGTCTTTAATACTGGTTCTCAGTCCTGGTCCTGGAGCACTACCCTTCTCCCAACATGCTTGATGCAACTACTGAACTAACAAAAGAAGCCGTTCCTAACGTGGACTAGCTTTGCTTGGTCAGGGTTAACACTACAACTCAGAACGATCCTGCCAAACTGCTTCGCTCAGCCAGTGATCCGATCAGCCCCCACACCCCCAGTCAGTGCTCGGTGGCAGTAATACTAGCATCCTACTGCCCAGAGTAGGTGCTGAGCAGATAAAAATGTATAAACAGAATGTTCTAATAGCTTATGTTAAGCTATTGAATGTAACATATGAATAGGCATAATAACAGGGCAGCCAATCAGAATAGAGGTAATTCACATATATTAAAGTTAAAGGCGCAATAATGAAAGCCTGTTCTAAGGGATAAAGAGAGGGTGGACATTGGACATATTTAGTGAGTACAACCACACAAATGTCATAAGTTGACATACAAAAACAATCGAATGCAAAATGCTGAATATGATCTTTTTAAGAGAATATCTGAGGTCTAATTAAGATTTTCTTCATTTCATTTAAGAACATTCTTATGAACTTCTTAGTGTTTGTCCCAAGGTCCTTCGTAGGCGTTGTCTTAGGAAAGTTTAAGTGACTCTAGATCTTGATACAGGCCTCCAGCCAGGTGTTTTGGATGTTGTGACAAATTGCAGTACACTATAGGAAGCGTAGGTGGCAGCATGGCTTCTGTTGTTTAGAACCAAATAGATGCCTTTTCACCTAGACAGAACTTTGAATGGTAAAAGCGGCAAAAGTAATGAAACCAAAGATGATATAATGGCTTGATTAGGTTGGTTAACTGAAGAAGAGTGGGCTGGTTAGTAGATTCTATTAATAAATGTTGGCTGCAGCCCTGGTTGCTGAACACTGCAGGAAGGTAGATCCAGGAGGGGGGTTTAGTGAAGGGATCTTCAGGGTCTCTTCTCGGAGCAGATGGAGCTTCCTGTTGCGTAACAACAGCCAGAGCTAGTCTTCCTAATGACTGAAAGGACTAGGGGACAAGGGGAACTCATCCTTTTGTTGGATGATCACTTCTTCCAATGAATCTCAATAACTGTGCTCTGCAGGGGAACCAGTGATGCTTTCATTTGCAACTTTCTCTTTATCTAAAGCTCCGTAACTCATTACCTACTCTTTATACATCACTACAGTTGTATTTAGCATTTTAGGGACACTTTAATACAAGGTCAGGGAATAAAACGAATGTTTTCTCTCTGAAGGTTTGATGCATTTTGTAACCAAATGGTTTTTTAGAGGTTTAAAACAAGAAGCAGAAGAATGCTAAACCTTCCATGTTTCTGAAGGAGAGCTCGTAAGCGTTTCAACCTCATTAACGTTCATCTGATTGACGGAAACAGTTTCTTCACCCTAATTTTTCCAATAATAATTCTTCTAATGTTTTCTTCTTGTCAGGGGAGGAGCCGAACTGCTGTTTGACGGTGTGAAGGAGCACCATGTGACCCTGCCTGACCAATCAGATCCCTGTGAGTACAGTCGAAAATACACCAACCCATTTTTTTTGTCACACTACCAGATGGCTTATGACATTTTACCGAAATGGAAGAGTGAAGAATGAAGTAGGCAACTCCACAGGATCATGCAGACTTGAGAATAACCTCAGAAAGGCATGGCATCAATTCTCTTGTGAGGTCATTGGACTTCTTCATAACTTCAGAAGTGACTGGGCAGTCTTCTCTATCTTTCCCCAACAAATCAATTCCTGACAATTCCCAGTATTGATCACTTAATTAGTTCCATACATCTCGACCCCCGTCTCTCCTGGAGGCGGAATAAAGGGTGCAGGAATGCCAGCGCTCCCCTCGTCCCCTCTGGAACCAAAGAAAGCTTTTTCTACGCCTTTTACCAGCACAAAACATATTAAATCATGTGGCCGTTGCATACAGCCATTTTTTTTCTGCGGTTCTCCCTCTCTCCCAAACTGTGCTTCTTTCTCTCCCTCCATTTCATCTTCTCTCCCTCTCTCTGACCTCCACAAGCCCTGGTTCACACGCTCCCCTGGACACCTGCTCTTCAGCCCAGCTCTGTCTGCTTGGCCTCTTTTCTGCACGCAGCCTTGGTTTGCCATCATCAAACAGGGGTTTGAAAAATAATCATCCTCTCTCTCTCTCTCTCTCTCTCGTTCTTGCTCTTGCTCTCATCCTCTCTCTCACTTTCCTCCCTGTTACTTTGCTTCATCTCTCTCTCTTTTCTCTTTCTCTCTCTCTCCCCATTTTCTCTTACCCTCTTTCTCACTTTTTATAGTTTCCTTTAATTCTCCCTCTCTTTCCCACTGCTCTCCTCCACCCATCTGTTTTATCCTTCTCAATGTCTATTTTTCTTTTTCTGCTTTTCTTCTTTCGTCTTTTTCTCATCCCTCTATTTCCTCTTTCCCCTTGTTCCTCTCCTCTCTTTCTCTGCCTTGCTCATTCTTGCTCTCATGCGCTCTCTTTTCTTCTGTTACTTTTTCATCCCTCTTTCTTTTCTTTTTTCTCTCTCTCACTGTCTCTTACCCTCTTTCTCTCTCTCTTCTTTTGTGCTTTCCTTTCATTCTCCCTCTCTTTCTTGCTCCACCCCACCCATTTTATATCCCTCCATTTCTTTTTGTTTCTCTTTCTTTCCTCTACTTTTTCTTCTTTTCTTGTTTCCTCTTTTTCTCATCTCCCTGTTTCCTCTTCCCCCTCTTTCTCTCTCTCACACTTGTTCTTGCTCTCGTCCTCTCTCTCTTTCCTCCCTTTTACTTTGTTTCATCTCTCTCTTCACTCTTTCTCTCTCTCTCCCCCCACTTTCTCTTTCTCTGTCTTTTCATGCGTTCCTTTCATTCTCCCTCTCTTTCTCGCTCCTCCCTTCCTCTCATCTGTTTTATATTCCACCATTTCTTTTTGTTTCTCTCTGTTTCCTCTGCTTTTTCTTCTTTTCTTGTTTTCTCTTTTTCTAATCTATTTCCTCTTCCCCCTCATTCCTTTCTCTCTCTCTCTCTCTCTCTCTCTCTCTCTCTCTCTCTCTGTCCAACTCTTTCACTCGTTATTGCTTTCATGCTCTTTCTCTCACTTTCCTCCCTGTTACTTTTTCATCGCTCTTTCTCTTCTCTGTCTCTCACTCTCTCTCTTTCCACAGTTTCTTTTACTCTCTCTCGCTCTCTTTCCATGCTTTCCTTTCATTCTCCCTCTGTTTTGTATTCCTCCATTTCTTTTTTTGTTTCTCTTTCTCTCCTCTACTTTTACTTTTCTCATCTCTCTATTTCCTCTTCCCCCTCTTTCTCCCCCCCCTTTCTCTCTCTCTCTCTCTCTCTCTCTCAGCAACAATAGAGCTCAGCCCTCTCTCTCCAGCCTCCTCCTCCCTCTCCCCCCCGCCCCGTACACCACCAACATCTGTGAGCCTCCTCAGGCTTGGCCATTCTCTCTCTAACTGCTCCATTATTGGCCCTCTTTCACTTGTAAATGCAGCCAGTGATACTGTTGATGGGTCTTTTATGCCCAGCGCCGGGGTCACTGGAAAGGTATGGAGTGGGGTAGGGGCACTAGGAGGCCTTGCAAAGAAGGGAGGGATGATGGTGACAAAGCACCAAGGCCTTTTTTTGTGTGCAATCATTTTTTGGGGGGGTGGCAGGACGAATGCCTCACTGCCCCCTCCCTTTTCAGATTCCTCCAGGCTTCCTGGTGGGGCATCGGGGGTGAAAGTGGTGCCGGGTGTAAGGGTAACGTGGCCAATAAATTCTGCCTGGAAGCTAAGAGGGATTCTAGAGGTGGTTAGATTAGCCTAAAGCCACACTCATGTAAAAGAGTACTTTCTCTTGTTCTCGAGTAGAGTAAAAAAAGTACAAAAGTAGCAGGTTAAACAGTACTTAGAAACTTGTTGAAATGCTGTAGCACTTCTTAGTACTTCCAGTTTCAGAGGAGCTGAGGTTTGTTAGACTCTATTCTTCTCCTTTTGATTAACTGCTGGTCTAACAAATTTCAGCTTCTCTGAAGTTGGAAGTGCTAAGATGTTCTACATCAGGTCAAAAAGTATTTAAGTACTTGTTGAATATGCTTTGGAACATCTTAGTACTCTGTTAGACTCTGTTCTTCTCCTTTTGATTAACTTCTGGTCTGAACACAAAGCTGTTATTAATTAAATGGTAGTAAATTACATAGTAAAAGTAGATTATTTTCCTTAGCAAGATACTTCAGTATTATGGTCTGGAAAGTACAAATCCATGCAGACCAGTTTTACATTTAACTAGTTATTGCCTGCCTCTGAGGAGACTGGAGATTTTCCACTGCTTGATAGACATTCATGGTTGGACATGTCTGGTGACTCAGTAGTTTGGTTCCTAACTAAAGTAGCATCAACTCCTTAAAGTTTGTACGTAGGCCCATGGTTCAGTTCCTCACTCACATAACTATGTATCTTACACATTAGTTTCATATCAGTTACATAATAATAATAATAATGATAATAATAATAATAATAATGCCATAATAGATTAATAGCTGTATAATAAGACTGCTTTTTATGGGGTTCGCTGGTGACCTGAAAGATCAGGCCTACAGTCGTATGCAGAAGTTTAGTCAAATGACATATTTTTACTATTCACTAAAATCAGTGAAACCTGTAAATTGACCAGGTTTTCTTAAGGTGAGTGCAGAAGTATCTGGGTTTGAAGTCTCACTATAGAAGAGGTTGTGGATCCATTTGGAAGTTATCCTGTTTGACCATCTAAAACCTGAAGTCCATAATCTTTTTCTAGAGGCTGAAATGTATATGTAAGCATAACTGTTCAGTTTGAGGAAAGTCTAGTATTTAGAAGCATTAGTGCTGTTCTTAAAATAGAGTCAGCAGTGGTCAGAAGTGCCAGCGCCCTCCTTTATTTAGATGTACTATGTGATATGAATTGTGTGTGTGTGTGTGTGTGTGTTTGACCTTTTCTCAGCCCTTAGTTTGGGAACACTCATAAGCGATTGTGCTTTACTCTGCGTCCTCACCTCCATAAAACAACAGCAGCACTAACAACAGCGGGGTCATCTCCATGGCACTGGAGTCTCCACGACAACCTGTCCACAAAAGTGGACCGAGGGAGGGAATGTGGCCACGGAGACCTTACTGGGGCCAGGGGATGACCTTGTAACTCCTGTGTGTGCATGTGTATATGTGTGTGTGTACATATATATATATGTGTGTGTGTGTGTGTGTGTGTGTGAGTAAGAGATATTCTCTGGTGTCATGGATGACTGCCTGTGATTGTCCAGACTGACATTAGGGGTCCAGCATAATCCCCCCCGCCCACCACCCTTAAATTTCTGTCTTATCCCTCTGAGTGATTGATGAGTGAGGCTAAGTCCTATAATGCTGGACACACACACACACACTCATACACAACACTATTGTCATAGAAACGGAGGCGTCTCTTATATCGGTACCAAGATGAATGGCTTCATCCCCTCCCACCCACAGATAATAACGCTAATAATGCTGGTGATGCAAAAAAGGAGAGAAAGCAAATGCTAGCTAAGTCGCTACGCTATACCGCACTACACGCTATCACCCTCCCTCGCAGCCGCTATCCCAGCATGCACCTGATCGCTGTGACGCAGACCCTTTTTCCTCCTTCTCTCTCCTCCCCTCCATTCCATCCCTCACTCCTCCTGTCCTTTCCCCTCTCTGTGATGGATGAAGGACTGATGAAGATGTTGGACGTCCTGTTCACTGTTACCTCTTAGCCCAGCAGAACCTCCTCATTGTTGGGTGTTAATATTATCATCATTTTAAGTTTAGAAGAAGAAAGGCCGGTTCTAGCTTGCGGTTTTTATTTCATTTTTTATTAAAAGTTGCCCCCCGCAGAGGAACGATGAGTGCAGAAGTGATTGCTTCTGTTTTTAGCCCCCCCTGATTTTTGGTGCAAGTCAATATTCATTGCCTGGACGTTGCGCTGGGGCGAGCATCACTCTTCTTTATAGGTGCCGGAGTGTGGGGCTCGCCGGCCTGCGAGGTATAGCGATCGTTACACAACTGAGGAGGCTGACAGCGATCCAATTAACCTGAAACAGCCTCCATTGCTCGCCCCCTGCCTTTCACAGCAAAGCAAGGCGGGCGCGCGCACACACACACACACACACACACACACACACACACACATACAAGCGTGTACACACACACCCCAGTGCTGACGGTCTGCCCAGTGAAGAGAACTGTACTGATGCCATTACTACATGTGGTACGTTTTATGTCCTGCAGGTGCCTATGAGAGTCCCATGAATATAGTTATTGTATAGTTGGATGCTTTTGTTTTATATTGTTCTTCCAAGCTAATAATGAAGAAGTATGTTTTAGCTTGGAATTTCTGTATAATTAAATGGTTTGATATGAAGTGTTCTAGAGACACTGACCTGTTCACAATGGTGGTGATAGGAACCAGACGTCTGAAGAGTTTAACACCTCACAGAAAGTGCCTGTAACATTGTTTCATGATAGCTTTGAGATTTGAATATGAAACCTAGTTTTAAACACATTGATGGCAAAGAGGTACGTTCAGGGTGTTGTAAGGCAAAATAGTCTTAAAAATCGTAATTTTTTTAAAAGAAAATTTATTTGATCTTAATCAGTATAGCCTAAACTCAGAATAGATGTGTAGCTTCGCTGGTGGGTTTGTATAGTAAATAAAATGGCTATATTTGTGTTGTAGACATGGTGATCCCTGGTTCCATTCCAGAAATCTGACTCTAAGCTTCTCTACAGTGAACCATGTCACATCACTTAGAATGACTTTGTTTGTCTCCTTATCTCATTGACTTATGCAAACATTCTGAAAACCAGTGTCATTCCCCTTTAAGCTCAACCGCAGCAGACCACAAATATTCCAAACTGCTTCCATTTTCGAGCTTAAATGACGTAAGATGACTGCGCAAAGGTAGAGACACAAGCAGCCTTTTATTTTGCCTGAGCAGGAATATACAATTGCCAGAATATGTGTGACAATACAATTAAATCATGTTTTATAAGCAGGGTTTTCATTATTGCCCTGACGTCACGTCATACTGAAGTAAATCTGAATTTGGATTGGCTTCCTCTGTCTAGAGCAAGAGCATAAATATCACACCTAGAAACTACACTCGGTCTCATAGTTCATCATTGCGTCATTAGGAAGACAAAGGGAGGTACCGTGACAAATCAGACGTAGTAGATGCAACCACAGTTAACCACTCAGTTAATGCACTTTTAAGCCTTTGTACTGTTTATAAGACACACATTCTGTACAGTCGGAGGCTCCACACAATGATGAAAGCTTAAGCCCACAAACTACAGCATCAGTGGCGGATTCTCTGTTGGAGCGATGGCGCGTCATCATGTCTCCTCAAACACACGAAGGCTTCCCGCCCGCCCCCACCCGCTTGTGTTCCCCTGGTCCACTGCAGAGGCTCCACAGCCCTCTAGATACTAGAGCTGTCCCCTTCTTCTCAGACTACAGGAGCCTGACAGCCTGCAGGCGAGCGCTGGACGCTGCATGGCTCCGTTAAGACATTTACAGAATCAGAATCAGAAAACTTTATTGATCCCGGAGGAAACCGCTTATGCTACGACTGCACAGACACACAGAGACACAAAGACAAGAACAACATTAAGTCAAAATAAAACTCTCCAGAAAATACTCTGTACTAAATACACTATGCTATATACACAAAATGCTGTGGTCAGTAAGAGAGGTGGATATAAATAGTATAAATAAATAAAATTACTGCTGAAGTAGTTACCACAAATAGTGGTTTGGAGTTGTTCTCTATACCAAGTCTGTTATTGCACATAGTAGTGACATAATGTGAGTGCTGAGTTTCAGCTGAAGTGGAATAAAATAGTGCTGTGTATCCTGAAGGAGGTGTTATACTGCCTCTTTAGGTAAGCTTTTAATTAAGTTCAGTTCAGCGTAAGTGTGGACAGTGTTTTATTAAATGAATTACATGAGAATTGTTGATGCCGTCAGTTTTTAAAGGACACAAGCTTAAGGCGAGAGCATAATCAAGCCTGGTTAATTGCATAAAATCATTGTAATCTGTTTTTGATATATTTTTCAAATGTGGCATTGTGTCTGTTCCATCATATCAAACCTCAGAGAAGCAAAACGTCATGATACATATTGTCTGTTTTTGGATTGTATTTTTGACACCTTGTCCACCCTTAATTCAAGTCGACATTCATTGCAGCATCACAAAACACTTTCTCAGTTTTGCCACTGGTGCCTTTTAAAATTGCGAAACAGAACACTGACTTGATATAAAAAGGCTTCGTCCGGCAGGACCGTTTGCTGTTTCTACCGTTGGGTGGAAGTGCTTATAAAATAGTAATAATAATGTCATAATATTTTTGGTGGCCGTTGTAGGTCGTTTTCGCTCAAGGTTGACCAAAGTGCATAAGATATGCATAGAAAAGCAGCTGTCCACACTGGTGTGTGTGTGTGTGTGTGTGTGTGTGTGTGTGTGTTTGTGTGTGTGTGTGTGTGTGTGTGTGAAAGGTTGCTATTTGACCACTGACTGATCTGTGTTTCAAAGCTTAGGCTCTGTTGTCACACTCCTGATTAGGCTAATTGCTTTTCATATGGATGAGCCCTAGATCAGCCGTCAGAACACACACACACACACACACACTCGCATACACTCTCACACCTATAAGGACAAATAACATACGTCACTGTAAGCAAGCCGTGCCTCACTGCTTCCTCTTCGAACCCAATGAAAGCAAATTCATTCGTAACGTATAGCTAATTCTATTCTATAGGTTCTTTTTTTTCTCTCCTCCCCACCTCTGTCTCACGCTCTCTCTTTTGCTCTGTTACTCCTCCTGCGCCTCCCTCACCCCTCTTTTGAGGAGGAAAGTGGTTCAATCCGGAGATGGAGGCTGATGATGCTGTGTTGATGGTAAGCTGGATGGATGCTGGACCACGGACTTACTGACTGTTCCGCCATTGTTAGTGGAAAAGCCTGAGCGTGCACACACACACACACACACACACACACACACACACACACACACGCATACGCATACGCACACACATTCAAGTCATTGCCGTCAAAGCTCGTACTCTCCAATTTATAGTGTTTACATTACCTGCGTTCAACATTGCTGTATATTGTCGCAGCCTCAAAACCTTAACTCCTTTTTTTTCTCCTTTTTTACACCATATGCAAACAGCTGCTGCCCTTTACATTTTATAATGAATGGACCAATAGAAATGCCCCAAAATGACTTGAAATAACATCTCCTAACTTTAATTTATATTAAGGGTTAAAAGTGTGAGATTTTGTTGTACAGATATTGAAAATTGGTCCTCCTCTGGTTAATTTTTTGCCTAATTTAGTTTCCATCCCGAAATCGAAAAGCCCTGCATTTTTGCATCCCGCCAAAATGGGAGGAGATGGCCGAAACGCAGCTCTTTCACTGTAAGGTCATGAACCTCGGCAGCTATCATGTTTTGGGTGGGGGGTCGCAGACGTCCTCCGTTTCATTTGAATTTCAGCGTGGGGAGCTGCTGCGTTCGAACCCATCAATCATTCCTGCCCTCCTCCATGCCGCCGGGCAGCATGGGACACTGCGCTCTCGCCCTGTTCTCTTAATAATAATAAAAAAAAAAAAAAACACAGATTTCGGCCCCATTCTCTTAAAAACGCTGATTTCAGCCCCGTCTGCGTGTTTTTACTGCTCGGCTGAAAGAGCCACAGCGAGCAAAGGCCTCCTGTATCTGGACAGCGTCAGTGCTGAACGCTGAAGAGGTATTCACACCACAGTTGTCCTTCGCCTTGAATTTTCTTAACCTCCACACACACACACACACACACACACTCCGTCGCGCCACTTCGACCGCAGGGCCGTCTCCATGACCTCTGACCTCTAACCTTTGACCTGTGCTGGCGCTTTTGCAGGGGACATGAAGCAGCTGCTGGCGTGGATACGAGGAAACCTGCTGAAGGAGAGGCCCGAGCTTTTCGTACAGGGGGACACTGTGTGAGTATAAACACACACACACACACACACCCACACACACACACACACACACTCACACTTACAGACACAATCACAGGCATGAGCTGGAGATAAGCATTCATTCTCTACAATGGAAACACATCCTGCTAAGCGGAATACACATGCACACACACACGAGATACACATGTGTAGCTCGATGCACCTGCAACGCGCACCTCAACCTGAACGGAGTTTAAAGCTCTGTTAATTATAAAGCTGAAGAGAATGTGTTTACACTTAGTGTTTGGTTTTCTTTTCTTTTTTTTTCCTTTTTATTTCTTTATTTTGTAGTTTACTGAGCA
The DNA here is from genome assembly GCA_037974445.1 of Brycinus macrolepidotus. Classification (NCBI taxonomy): domain Eukaryota; kingdom Metazoa; phylum Chordata; class Actinopteri; order Characiformes; family Alestidae; genus Brycinus; species Brycinus macrolepidotus. Next base: position 1,280,947 of record JBBPCZ010000037.1, read on the forward strand.
CTGTGTGTCTCTGCCATATTACTAAAGCTGAAATATATTTGATGCATTTGATTGTTTCCGCCCACTGCACTGCAGTCTACAGCTGTTTATTGTTTTCTGTAATTAATGTCTCAATATCAATGTGCAAAGGAGGAGAACTGCAGAATATTTTTTGTCTTTTTTGGGGGTTATTTACTGTGGGGATGCCGATTAGTGCTACCAGGTGATGCACAACCTTCGGCCGAGCGCCGCTCCCTCACTGACATCACGACGGAGGAAAGCCGTGTTTGCTTCTCTCAGCTGATGTAAAGTGAAATTCTGCAATCTGTGCTGTTCATCCCACCACTTAAACAACTGGAGGGGTGGGAATCCCCTCTGTGGAGCATTTCTTTCAACGGCTGTCCGTTCAGAACAGCGTCATATTGTTACACGTGTGACATTTCTAAATCGACAGTTTAAACGGCTTCATACTGAGTGTAGTGTGAGCTGGTTATATTGTTAGTATACACCTTGGATGCACATTTCATTTATTTTATATGTATTTGAAAGGACACTCTGCTAGGAGTCCTTGGATGTAGTTTTAACAGCAGGATAGCAAATTTGTTGCCGTTTCTAATCTGCCAAGTTTTAATCAGCTTCAAC
>JBBPCZ010000037.1:1298637-1316144 GCA_037974445.1 Brycinus macrolepidotus
TGGTGGCCTAGTGGTTAGGGTGTTCGCCCCGCGATACACATATCTGTTCATTAGGCCTAAAGCAGATCATCTCATTCCATTTATGCTGAAGTTCTAAGGAGTGTTTCAGCATGAATGGGCAGAGCTAAACTGCTGCAAGCTGTTTAAAGGCAGATATATGCAAACGTCTTGTTTCTGTCACCGTGACATCACAAAAACAACACATTTGCATATTTTTGCCTGTAAACAGCTTACTATGGTTTACCTCCTTCCATTTATGCTGAAGTTGTAAGGAGTGTTTCAGGATGAGTGTAAGCTGTTTACAGGCAGATACATGCACATGTGTTGTTGTTGTGATGTCACAGGAATGAAGTCACTGTAAAAAACAGGTTTTTTTTTTTATGTGAAATTGAAATAAAATGGTCATGTAAATATGACATCTGTTGTGATACAAACATGAAAGCGGAAAGGAGAAAAGAGGTAACTCATCAAACATATAGGATAAGGCCTCTTTAAATTAAGAGATGACCCATTTATCAATCTGAAATTCTAATCTAGGATTAAACCCTCATGACTGCAATAACAAAAGGGGAGCTGACTCTTGATATTTACGCTCAGATTAACACATCTGGCCATTTTTTTTTTTGCCTTTTCACATTTCAGCAAATACAAGTACAGTAAGTCAGCTGGGAGCTGATCTTGAATCAGCACTCACACTCTGAAGGCTCGATAACTGGAGGCCCCGGGAAGCCTCAAGCGCTTCCCTGCTCTCCAGCCCACTTTCCCTCTGTCATCCCTTCTGCCGTGAGGGGGAGAAAAAAAAAAGCACAGGAATTCTTTCACCGTGGCTGGCCGGTTGCCAGGCAACTAGGACAGCAAGAGAAGCAGCGGTGACTTAGGTTAAAGAGTCTTTGGGGAGATATCCGCACAGTCCCTATCATAGGTCTTCATAGAGCTGGTCTTCAAGTGGTGGCCGCTACAGCTGATCTCAGGTTAAAACAAAACACGGCGGAGAATAAAACAAGCTTTCCTAGGGCTGTTTATCCGCCGCAGACAAGGTGAGGTTTTTTTTTCCCCACATGGACCAACCACAACACCTGCAAACCCAAAATCTATCAGCCTGCTGGGCGTTCAGCATCAGGAGAAAACAACACGTCCCTGAAAATCTCTGTGGCGGGACTGAGAAATTGCCCTTTAATCCCTTCAGACATCAGAATGCAACTCAGAGTTCTGCTTTTGACATAACAATGCCAAAGTTCTACTTATGAAGTCACAATGAAAATGGCCTTCTATTCGTGATGCAATAAAGACAAATCGTCCTCAGCAAAGGTAAATAATAAAATTCTGGAACCGCATAGAGAACTGCATTTTCTGCTATTTGTGATGTCACAGTGAAAATGACATTCTAACTGTGATGCATAAAAAAAAATGATGGAACTGCATGGAGAATTCTAGCATTATAGACTGCAAAGAGAGATAGAATCAGGCCTAATAAATGTATAAATACCTTTAATTTTCTGATCATGTCAGAGTTCTCAGAATATCTGCTTTGGATTCAAATAACCTCATGTATATTCTTTGTACAAAATATTTTTCAGTACTGTTTGTGGGCGAAATGATTTGTTTGACCTGCGAAAGCTGGAAACACACTGCAGGTTTGGTCCGGGCCTAGCAGATCGAAACGGCTGCCTCTAACACAGTGACTCAGGTTTTCAAGGGCTTAATTACCTGACTATTAATCAGGGGGTGTTCCAGGTCTTTTTTAGTGTTTTCGCCCTCCAGGCTTAAAAATGCCCAGGGAAGACCAAGGGCTTTTATTTTGACATGCAGGCCTGTGACGTTGAGCAGGACACAAGTTTGCTTCTAATCCACAAATCTAAAGCTGGGTTTAGACCTTAGGACCTCATGTTTGGTGTGAATTTTATATTTTCCTAAAATATAACAGTTTTTATTCTGATTATGAGTACATTCATGCATACAACCATCTGCTCATCTACAGTGTCAAAAAATGTACCTTTCAGAGTACACACACAGTCACTTTGTGTGTGTGTGTGTGTGTGTGTAGGGAACATAACTGCACTGTATTCCACTGCAGTTATTATTTTTTTTTGTTGTTGTTATATTGAGTCCATACACCTTGTCCTGACATCCTCAGCCTGCCCTGATTTAAATTATAAAAAGGTACAAATACCTCCCATGAGAGAGTGAATGTTGTGTACACCTTAAGGACCATATTGTACCATTGAGAGTATGTTTACATTGTTTGTACCTTGGGGTACCATGGGCAGTACCTTTTTTCAGACCGCGTACAGTGTGTCTAAATCCTCCCCACTGTTTTAATGTAATCCATAAAGAGGTCAAAGCACCAGTCGTCCTCTGTCCATAATAAGCAAAGCAAAAAATCTGAACTCAAAACCTGAGACATGAATGCATATTTGCTCCAGGATACTCAACAGACTGTCATCAAGCCCTAAATGAGATGTTGGGTTTGTTTCAGCTGTTGGCTTTAGTGCACACAGCTGGGACTTGTCATAAGCAGGTTTACTGTATCTGTATTGAAGCTAAAAAAAGAAAGTACCTTGGTCACCACTCAAGGTGAACTGCATTTTCTGCAGGTGTTTAATGGAGCTCACTGTCATGTCAGACAGAAGAAAAGTTACCTTGCTGTGCTGATATTGGGATGATTTTTTGAGGATACACGAACAGCTAGCTGGATTTTGTCGCACAGAAAAAAGGGGCTTGGCTCTTTAGAATCCATTCTATTGACCAAACAGCATGACACACTACACTTGTATAAGTTTACTGGGGCTGTTTTATCTAAGTGCTTTGGTCAAGCAGTAGTATTGGCCCCAGGGGATCAAAAGCTGCTGATGTTCTGGTTAGGGGTCAATTCATCTATAAAGACTGCCCATACCTCTCACTTTCTGTAAGTGTGTGTGTGTGTGTGTGTGTGTGTGTGTGTGCGTGTGTGGCCTTATGAAGACTTTTAACTTCCCATTTTAACACTAGACAGAGCATTTGTAGATTTTGTCAACCATTTCCAGGCTCTTAGATCTCATTATATACACCCGACTTCATATTTATTGGCACCCTTGGTAAATATCTTTAGCAGGTTAGAAGCTCAGTCTTACACTGATAAGAGAAATCTAACCTTTAACTGAAGTGAATTTAATCTGATGATCTGTATGATCTGAAGGTCAACACATTTTTTTTTACTTTTTTTGGGGGAGCCAATAACGGTGGCACGTAGTTTTCTTAAAATGTTTTTAATGTCAGTTAAAAATGAGACTTTCTCTCATATTTTCAATGTGAGATTAAGCTAATTAACCACAAAGACTTTTTTCGTGGCTTTTTTTTTTTTGCCCATCTTTACCAAGAGTGCTAATAATTATGCACGCGACTGCACCTTGCACCTTGCTCACCACCCATATTTTCCTAATGTGTTTCTGTGCGAAGGCAGCTAGGTAAGTGTTTCCTCTTTAACCTACTGTATCAAATTTGTATCAAGTCTTTTTCTCTGAATTAGGAGGAACATATGATTGAAAACTTCCCCAGCATTGCAAAGTGACTTACTAGGTCACAGTTGTGGTGAATGGAACCAGATGTCTGAAGCATTTATTGCATCTATAAGCTCCCTCACAGAAAGTTATAACATGAAATGTTTATGAATATGCAGCCTGATGCCTGAGACATTGTCCATATTTTATGATAGATTGAAACTGCTCTAAAATATATTTGTAAAATCCATTCATGGTGAAGAGGCAAAATAGTCCACAAAGAAAGTTTTTGGTTTTTTTCAGATTTATCACCATCAACATTACAAACCTCAGAAGACACATGCACGTTTTAGATAGGAGACGATGGCTATATGTGCATCACAGACATTGCAACCCCTGCTTCCATTCACCACCACAGTAAAGAAATCTGAGACAGTACGTTTTCTGCAATGGACCAGAAAAAATGTTTACCCTTTTCAAGCATAAAAATGCTCGGAAGGAATTTGTTTACACATATACAGGTTGAGTTATGCAGCATTTCTTTAAGTTAATCCTTTTTTTCCTTTCAGGGATGATTTTTCACAATCCAAATCCGAATGAGAAACCAGAAATTGCTTATGCTTCGACTGCACAGGCACCCAGACACCCAGACAAGAACAATATAAAATATAGTATGAGTCAAAGTAAAAGTAAAAATTAAACTCTCCAGAAATACTCAGAAAATGCTTAATACTGAATACACTATTCTATATACACAAAATGCTGTGGCCAGTAAAGAGAGGTGGATATAAATAAATAAACAAAATTATTGCTGAAGTAGTTTTCTAGTGAACACAGATAGTGGTTTGGGTTCTCTATTCCGAGTCTGTTATTGCACATAATAGTGATATAAGTATCGATACTGCACATGATAAGGCTATTGCACATAAAAATAATAATAAGACATTGTGATGATTTGTAGAACTGTTGTCATTCACAGGTTAGAATGAGGCACTTCTTAATTAATTCACCATTCAGTGCATAGTTAACTGAAAAACAACCATGGAACTTTGTATACATATTTTTATAATCTATAGATTTATAGTTGAAACTCACACTATATAGTTTATTTAGTTCTATAATAGAGAGCAAATCTGATCCTTATCTGAGGTGTTGTCCTACATCAGACTGTCCAGCTGAGCCTGCTGAGTAAGTTTGCATGGGCAGGTGAACCGTGGTAGCCAGAGTGACACTTATTGAACTGAGGGGGGGTGCGATGGCTGCATGGGAACGTGTGCATTGATTATTTTGCGTGTCCACTGAAAGTTCCAGGCTTTCCCAGAGCATCCCAGCTGCCCTTTAAGGGATTTGGGACTAACCCAGCAAAGAAAAGGGACAGAGAAGGGACAGCAGCGGACATAATGCTGCGGTTGAGCGCTGGACCAATGGACAGCGGCGTTTCCCTTTGACCCTGCCCCTCCTTCAGTTTCTAGCCATTGTAGTCCCAGTGCTTAAGAAGCTATATCAGTAGGTCTATAGCAGACCCCCCACTAGTGCCTCGATAAAGTATCCCAATCAGGGTTGTCCAGGGGGGGAAATCACCCCCCCTCCTACTTTCTCGCTTCTGAATAAATGTTTGAGCCGGCCTTAGTGGTCTGTGAGCCCCGAGTGGTCTGTCACACCCTGCCGCCCTGCTCCTCTGACCTTTGGCCCAGCTGTGAAAAGTTACTAGGGAGGTGCATGAACTCTCTCAGGCCTGTGTGTGCAGGGGTTGCTGGGAAAGTGCCCTGGCAGGGCCCCGCAGGTGCCAAAAAGACGCCCTCTTTGACCCGAGAGTCCGGCCCAGGTTGCAGCATGGTCCTGCTCCAATTGTCCCATTAAGTGCCATCGTCCATTGATAAGTTTGGTCGTTAAAAAAAAAAAAGGCCCCTTAAATTTAGTTTAGCTGGTTGTCAGCTCGGTTTCTGTTTCCCTTTCTCTTTCTGCCTTCATCTCTTCATCCTCAGCATTCATCTGCTTTCTGTTTTCTTTTCTAATTAGGCTCTTTCACACCATGCTTTGTGTAAGAGCTCTCCCTCCGTTTCTCTCTCGTGCACACACACACACACACACACACACACACATACACACACACACACACACACACACTAGCGTCTCAGCATTCTTTAGTGCAAGACTTCAATAGTGTGGATGTTCACTGGTCAATTCTTCGTTGCTTTGCGAATGGACAGCCTGTGATAAATGTGAGGCCCAATCAATGTGGAGGTTTTTTTTTGTGTGATTGCTCTGGGAAAATTAAAATGCAACAGCACTTTCCTGACTTTCCTTCCAAAAGAAAAGACAAAAGGGAATGGATCACCGGTTGATACCTCCATTACAAGTGACTGTGCATTTGCATATGGAGATCAGAGCAGAATTACATCTTGCTTGAAAGTAATGGGCTCTTTTAATACCAACTCCCTACATGCATGAGGCCTGGAGGGAAGCTGAGCCTGTTCAAGCTCAACAGCGACCTCTTGTGGTCGTGAATTGAAAGCACATCTAAATAAAACGTCACAAGTTAACCAGACGATTTACCTCTGTATTATACACTATATATATATATATACACCTGTTCAGGGCAATCTTAATGCTTCAGCAGACCAAGACATTTTGGACAACGCCATGCTTCCAACAAACTGGACACAGTTTGGGAAAGAACCTTTTCTATTCCAGCATGACTGTGCCCCAGTGTACAAAGCAAGCTCCATAAAGACATGGTTGGATGAGTTTGGTGTGGAAGAATTTGACTTGCCTCGTCAGACCCCTGACCTCAAACCCATCCAACACCTTTGGGATGTTGTGGAAGCAGTTAAAGCTGTAAAGGGGGGATGTCTATGTATTTGAATGTAATTGAATGCAATGCCAAAAAAGTCCCTGTTGGTGTAATGGACAGGCATCCCAATACCTTTGTAACTATAATGTATTTGTCTGTCTGTATTATATTATATTATCGATTAGCTATAGTGGAAAATAGTTTCACTGGGCAAAAATTTTGTTCTGTGATTTAACTATATAAAAAGAAAGAAAAAATGTTACATTGAATAGTAAGATAGGCCAGCTGGAGGCCAATCCTTATGTCATTTCTTTATCAAAATAAATTGCAGCATAGCTGTCGTTATTAAATGAGAATTTTAAATAAAACAGTGCTGGGTGTGGAAAGGAACCAGCTAATGTTTCACTAAAGTGTAATTCAGCCTTCAGAAAGAATTTCGCCGATGTTTGAACAGAGATACTACTTTTTCCACGTTTACTGCCAAAGTGTCACCATTTGGCCGTCCTCTAGCGGAAGCTGTGATGTTGGGCTGCCCCACGTTGGCTGCTCTGGGAGTTGGGAAGAGCCCCTGAAGTGCTGACGCGGATCAGGGCACGAGTGGATCCGAGCGGAGCCGAGTGGAAACGAACGAAGCCGAACGGAGCGGAGCACGGCCGAGCGGAGCCGAGTAGTGCCGAGCCACCCCGAGCTGACCCGAACAGAGTCGAGCGACTCAACCCGTGTTGAAGGAAGATGTTTCCCTGGATTCTGTCGCTCTTGCTCACTTTTACGCGCTCATACTGCTACTTCTCGGAGGAAAACTACACAGAAGAGTCCAAAATGCAACAGCCCACGGTGGTGATAGCGATAATCGCCAGAAACGCAGCCCACTCCCTTCCTTACTACCTCGGAGCTCTGGAGAGACTGGACTATCCCAAAGACCGGATCTCCATTTGGTACGTGACTTCACCCCAACTCCTTTTTGTCTTTTTTCCCCGTGTCGCGTTTCCTTTCTGTCTTCTTTCACATGGGGAGTAAAAGTCTGATTAAGATTCCTTTACGCCCCTCTAATGTCCTCCCCATCCCCCACTGATGAACTAACTTTTCACTCACTTAACCTTCCCTTGCAATAAATCCACTTAGTCTGTAGTTTTGAAGCTCAATAATGGAAAGAAAAGTTAGTTTTGCATGTTATACATACTTTCTGCTGCTTTAAATGGCATTATAACTCAAAGGAACGTGATATCAGGGCTGTTCCTGCATCATCATTCTCCATTAACTGAGATATCTCAGCTTCTTCAGTAACTGGAGGAGATCCCAAAGCTAGGTTTTCCAGTTCCAGTCTTGGACTGAACACCTGATTCTGCTTATGGAGGCCTGGTGATGAGTTAATGCCTCCTAATGTATCAGAGCAGGGGAGTGCAGGGATGCTCATCCTGGACCGGAGATAGGAAATATTATCACGCTTATCTTAATCCACGTATTGTAAGGATCATACTGACATCACACAGGTGTGTTTGGTTTAACCCCTTGAACTCTTAAGATATTCGGTTCATCTTAGAATGCATTATTCAGAAAGGACTATCAGTTACTTGGAAAGTGGTAGGAAACCAAGATCTAAGGTTTTGTAATTGTAAGAGTGTTGAAAAGTGTGGCCCTTTGGTTTAAAGGAGCCTAACTACCCCTCCTGTCTTCTCTGTATTCATCCAACAGGGCGGCGACAGACCACAACATTGACAACACCACAGCAATTCTGCGAGAATGGCTCACCATCATGCAGCAGCATTACCACTACGTGGAGTGGAGGCCTATGGACAAACCAACGTAAGGCTGCATAGTTCATTTAAACTGAATTTGATAGTGCAGATGATATTCAAGTGCTTTTTTTGGGGGCTTTGAACCGAGAGTCAGACTCTCACCACATGTGTTCTGCTCGGATTCAGATTCAGAGTTCATGATGGACATAGAAACACGAAAAAAAAAACTCAATAAGGAAGACTGAATGCAATAGTTATGAAACATGTAATAGTTTTATAAAGATGTATATTAGATTAGTCTGTTGTTGATAACTCGTCTCGTTACAGGCTGGATGGAGTTTACTGAGGACTGTTATTTATGCAACTGGCTAAGCGGTGGTCTTAGGGGAGTCCTAACTAGTGGTTGGAATTGGGCATGACAAAATAAATTGGAAAAATCCTCCAAGAGATGAGAATACTAATTATTCAATGGAATTTAAGTGGAAAAAAATAGCTGAAGGTGATTCTCTATTAAACTAGAAATATATCAGTTGTAATGTTAAAATCCTTTTTGTACAGGTTAAGCATGGAGGCATCATAGAAACCTAGTTTCCCCGGGGCAAAATATTTCCCTTTTTCTGCAGTCACTGCTCCGTACTGGAATGGGGGAACAAGCTTTAGCTTGCCAGTCTATATCAGACTGCTGAAAGGTAGCGCTGGTTTTAGTCCAGTACTAAAGTCAGGCTTGTTTTGAGAAGTTTTGAAACATTACTTTGCAAACAGTAAACTACTAGAATAAAAGGACTAGTAAGAACATAATAGTTACAGTTACAGTTACCAGTAACAGTTTGATGTAAGATCAATACTGTCACAATTGCTTGATTAGAATTGATCACTCGTTTAATAACAAGTCAAGTTGCTTTAGTGTGCATCACTGAGAGAGAGGGAACCCACACCAGCAGGATTACACAAATGCAAAAAATGACATTTCATGTATGCTGAAAAACTACCAGTGAATAGAAAAGTTAACTGTGCAATTCAAATGACTTTTAAATAGACACTGAGATATTATAAGCAGGTGTGTAATATTATGGTTGGAGGTAAATTCAGTTGGAAGCAAACTCAGGACAGATCCATAGGAACGAGATGGGAGTTAACTTGCTTTTTGTTTGGCTTATTATTACTTTAGTTTTATTTTAACTTTACATTTAAAATTTGAAAGTAAACAAATATATGAAGGCAATTGGTTTCTATGGTGCCTTTAAGTAAATGCAACAAATGTGCTTTTGATCTCCTTCTGTAGGTCTTATGCTGGTGAGATGGGGCCCAAGCACTGGAGTAACGGCCGTTACGAGTACATCATGAAGCTCAAACAGGCAGCACTTAACTTCGCCAAGAAACGCTGGGCTGACTACATCCTGGTGATTCAAGATTCTTTATTTATTTAAGATTCTTTATTATACAGTTCTTCATTATACAGTTCTACAAGTACAACGTGTAGTGAAATGTGTCCCTGAAACGTCTGTGGGTACATTCTAGGAGAATGATGTGCTCTCTTTCCAGAGTCGTATGAGTCTTATACAGGTTCTATGTTGCTAATTTGCCCACTAGCTCTCAGTCATCATTGGTCTGGTTAGCTGTGTTGTTGGGTAACTTTATTTGTGTTTATTTCTCCAGTATGCAGACGCAGACAACATCCTGACCAACCCAAACACCCTGAACGTCCTCATCGCGGAGAATAAGTCTGTTATCGCCCCAATGCTGGACTCCCAGTCCGCATACTCCAACTACTGGTGTGGCATCACACCACAGGTAGGCTTGTGTGTATGTGTGTGTGTGTACACTGGGCATTTTAAGCAAAAGTACTATGCAAAAATCATAGATAATTCGACTATTATTCGAAGGTGGGGTAGCAGCGACTTAAAACATAGGAAAATATATTTTCAAAGCCAAGGTGAAAACTATTTGATTTTTTTTTTTACATTTTAATGACTATTTGAATATTCAAAAATGATGAACCTTCCCTAGTATGTATATGTGTGTGTGTGTGTGTGTGTGTGTGTGTCCAGCAAACCAATTTTTAGTTGGTGTTTAGGTGTGTGGAATGTTTGTGACAGCATGGCATAGTGTGGTTTACATTTTCAAAAAACAGTTTTAAACCATTGCTTTTACTAAGAATGTGTCCATTTTTTTATTCTACTATCGACAGACTATGATTCATACTGGATTGAAATCACTCCACAGTTGTTAGTGTCAGATACTAAACATGACACACACTGCAGATTCATACTGGATTAAAATCACTCTACAGTCATTACTGTTGGGCTGTAAAAACTACACAGTGAGAATTTATACTTGATTAAAGTGGCCCCTTATAGTCACTCGTGAACACACCACAGCACAGCACACAGTGTGAACAATGTGAACTTCTTTCTCTGCATTCAACTCATTCATCAAGTGAAGCAGTGGGCTGCCACCAACGAGGGGCGCCCGGGGAGCAGTGTGTGGGGACGGTACCAGCAGAACTAGTGTCAAGTGAGAAGTTTTTTTAATATTTGCCTGTTGCCTGTCTGCTGTGCCTTTGGGTGTGTTTTAGGGTTACTATCGGCGCACGGCAGAATATTTCCCGACCAGGAACCGCTACAGAACGGGCTGCTTTCCTCTTCCAATGGTGCACTCCACCATGCTGTTGGACCTGCGCAAGGAGGGCACCAAGAAACTCGCTTTTCATCCTCCACACAAAGACTACTCATGGCCTTTTGATGATATCATTGTCTTTGCCTTCTCCTGCAGAGTGTCAGGTTTGTATTCTGCCCATCGCAGTTGGTTTTAATTCTGTAGTGTAGTAATTAGTGGTAAAGTGTACTTTTCTCTTCAAAAACCTCCTGAAGACTCATCTATTTAGAGAGCATCTCCTCTCCTCTCTTCTTGCAGTACGTCTTACATAAAGATTTAAGCACTAAGATCTCTCCTCGGGTTCTCGCACTGTCCTAAACTTGATTGTTTCCTCAAATTTCAAGATGCTTTGGATAAAAACGTCAGCCAAATTAATGTAACGTAATGTAATGTAATATACTTTTAGACTAAAGATGAGTAGCTAAAGATGAGTAGTACTTAAGTTTGTTGTGTGTAAAGCAGACTTTGAGAATTGTGTTCTGTGCTCATCCAGAGGTGCAGATGTATCTGTGCAATAAAGAGCGCTATGGCTACCTTAACGTTCCTGCCAAACCACACCAGACTGTGGAGGACGACCGCATCAACTTCGTCCATCTCTACTTGGAGGCCTTGAGTGAGTTTGGCTCGTCCCCTCGACTTGTTTTATACATTTTTTTGAGGCAGTCTGTGACCTAGTCCTATCATTTACTCACAGGAATATAAGACATCACTCTGTAAAAATCTTTTGAAATCTTTTGAGCCCTTTAAAAGAATAAAGATAGTGATGTGAATTTCTGACACTATCACAGCACATCCAACAATAAAGGCAGCATGGAGCTTTTTATATAGAAAACATAGCACACAGGAAGGTCCAGCTACACACACAGACCTTTTATGTCATGGCCAGCATGGACATGCACGCACAGTAAATACTATGGGGGCAGAATCAAAACTCATAGAATTTACTGAAAACATCGTCAGGGAAAGTATAGTAGGGTAATTGTGTATACAGACCGGTGTTCAAGTAGTTAACAAGAGTTAGAGCTTTGTCATTAAATTTGTTGTTTTAAAACATTGGGGATTTTGTCATATTTGTAACAGTCTTTATATAGTTCTTATTATATACTCAAAATATAAATATCTCACATTTATACATAAATAAAGTCTCTTCATTTTGATCTTTGCTGCAGTTGATGGGCCCCCCATGTATGTGTCCCCCTACGTCCATGTTCCTCCAAAGCAGACAGACCTGATGGGTTTTGATGAGGTGAGTCTGCTTGAACCCTGCTCTTTTTTGGTACCAAACCCGGAGCTACAAATGCTAGAAGTCGTTTTCCTAACAAACACTAGAAGTCAGTAGTCACCCAAATCCTTTCTGTGAATACATCCATAAAACAGCTCTCGACTTCCTCAAACCACGTCTGGCTCTTCACTAAGGGGGCCAGACCTGGGGTTTAGGATACAGCATGACTTACTGTGAGCTATATGTGACCTTACATTGGCACATTACAGAACATTATGAAAACATACAGAACTATATTTTCTATCATAATGTGTGATTATATAGTGTGCCTATATAGTGTGAAAAATATTGCTAGAAACTACCGTATTTCCCAGATAGTGAGGGGCCAAACAGATGTCAAGAAACAAAACTGTCTGCCTCTAAGCTTATGATTCCTGTCTCAATCCAAGAAATGCCCAAATGGCACTTGTGGTTTTCCAAAGGAAGATAACAACTATCACAAGTGTTGTTCATATTTAAAATAATTGAGATGATGATATGGTATATTAGCTGTTTTCAAATTTCATCTAGTATAAAATTGAAATAGATTGCAAGGGTCAATATCAGCCGTGAATAATCCATCCATTGCTATTTAGCAAACAGAAAACAAGGGTTCATGAGGACGGTCAGATTGTGATTCGTTTAGGAGTGGAAGTTGGTTTGCATGTGTTTGTATGTGTGTGCAACAAGTGATACGCATGTCTGTATGTGTTCCTCAGATTTACCTGATAAACCTACGCAGACGGCCCGACCGCAGGGAGAGGATGCTGTGGTCACTATATGAGCTGGAGATCAACGCTAAAGTGGTGGATGCCGTGGATGGAGCGTCAGTTTTTCATCTTTAATTGTTAAAATGAGATTCCAAGTAGTGGTCACAGTATTGTGTTGTGGCTTGCACAGTGGCAACCTTTTCAAAAATGATTTTATAAGGAACTAAAGTGGTTCCCTCCCCAGCCCTGCGCTTTTAGTGTTTTCCCTGCTCTCACACACCTACTTCAACCCAAGACCTGTCAATTAGATGGATCCGGTGTGTTGGGAACAGGGTAGACATAACCTGTACAGAGCTGTGGGGCTTCAGGACCAGATTTAGGAACCACAGCTCTCTGGCAATTCATATTACATTATATTGTATTTTTGCAGTGGGCAGTGTAGTGCAGTTACTCTTTTGAATCCAGAATTATCCATGGCTGAGTCCCTTTATCTGCTTCCCCATCGCATAAGAAAACCCACAAAAGTGTCCCATGTGACCCTAGTCTTAACAGTAAATACAAACAGTGGTCAGCACTAATTAACCCCACCCACGGATACTCACTAGCTCCACCCATATCTCCCAGGTCGGTAGCTTTGTTATTTCTGCAAGAAGGGTAACCATAGATACTGTGGTACGGTACAACTCTCTAGGAAGCTTAATTGTAGACAAAATGTGTGATCTCGGATTATACCCAGCCATGCCATGTTTTCCAGTGGAAAAGTTCAGTAGTTTTGTAGTAGATGCCAGATAATTCATTGTACTAATTACATAAATGTAATAACTTGTATAACAATACCAATACGCCTACAGTTTAAGGGGTTAATTTGGCTTATAATTGCGTGTTTGTATGTGTGTTTGTGTATATGTAGAGCTCTGAACAGCAGCGATATTAAGATCCTGGGTGTCGACATCTTGCCGGGTTATAATGACCCTTTCTCCGGACGCTCACTGACCAAGGGAGAGGTGGGCTGCTTCCTCAGCCACTATTACATCTGGAAAGAGGTTAGTAACTTAAAGAGGAACAAACTCTCATAAGTGCATATTTAAACATTTATTTGGCCCTATATATTAAGACAAATCAAAATGTGAATATGTGCAGTACTGACTCCTACCAGCATGCAGCGATTTTGTACTAAATAGGGATGCATAAGAGAATTAGGGGCTGATATTCCATGTGTTTCTTGTACGTCTGCTGGTACCAGTGCTGATACATAAACATTTATAAAATCTGGTACTAAGTCTGGTGAATTTATTGTAGAAGTTTACAAATGCAATGTAAAGTTAATGTAAAACTATTTTAGCACTATTTTAGCCTAAACATCCCTATGGAATACAATAAATTGGTCATCAAATATCAGTCAAACATAAATGATCGGCATGGAACGTGTGTTTATTTTAAGCAATTGTCTGCCAGTACAGATATAATTCTGTTATTATAGTGCTAGAACTAAATACACATAAATGTGCGTATGTTTCTAAGCACTACAGTAATGTGGTAAGGAGAGAACCTCGTCCTTAGAGATTTGCAGTAAGTGAGTGTAGCATGAGTAGTTCAAAAGCTTTAACTAGTAAGTCATAGCATTTCTGGAGAGATTCTAATCTTCAAATCGTTTAAATATTTTAATTCTTTACCATTGCTCTCCCTTTGAAATGGTGGCCATTAGTCTCCCTTTATGATGCAGCAGATGATGGCCATTAATATGGTAACTGCAAGAAAATAAGTAGAATATATATATATATATATATACACAAAATACAAGCTTTTTTCAGCTTATTGAGTCTTCGCCACTTATTAGGATGTGAAGTAAAATAATAAGGGTATAAACCTTTAAAAATAGCCCAGGAATTTTATTTTGGCCCAAATATAAGTGCAAGCTTTATTGAATACTGTTATGATCAGTTGTATTCAATTGTAACATTGCAAAATGGTATCATAGACCAGATGTGTGTTTGTTATATGAGTTAGGAAGGATAAATGTGGTTTATGAGTATTATAAAGGCTTTTTTCCCTCTCAGATAGTGGACATGCAGCTGGACAAAGCTCTGGTCTTCGAGGACGACGTTCGCTTTCAGGGCAACTTCAAACGCCGCCTCATGCAGCTGATGGAGGAAGTGGAGCTGGCGGAGCTAGACTGGGACATCATGTGAGTGACACCTGTCTGTCATGATGTTACCATGGAGACAGGAGGGGCTCTGGCTCTAGACAATACATAACTTTAAAGACTTTTTAAAAATCTTTACAGTCACACCAGGTAAATGTGGGATCTTGAGACTCAGGGTGACCTGAAACTGCTCACAAAAAGTGCAGTTTTATTTTTGGCAGAGAAACATGTGATTTTGTTGTTGGCAAAGAAATATGCACACACACACACACACACACATTTGGCTTCTCATCCAAAATAATAAGTTTTTGCAATGTAACTAAATATAATTTTTTCCTCATTCAAAAATCACTGCATTCAAATATTTTTGCAGGTACATGTTTAAAATGATCTAAAATGAGAACGCTTAGATGGTTATGCAAGTTCCATACACAAATAGTTCTCTGTGCCAGTTTTTACTTAACCCTCAAGAAGTAAGTAATTTATCTATAGTTTTTAGACCCCAGCATTTTGAGTTTATATTATAGAGTTTTTATCTGACTTTTGATTTATTTTAGTGTCTGTTCAGTCATAGCTTAAGCAATTTCCTCTGATCAGTAGTTTTCTGATTCTGATTCTGAAGTAACAATATCTCATGTCTTTCTGTATAATCAAATACTTTGCCTTGTTTGATCAGACTACATTTTTTTAGCAAATGATTAGGCGTGTCAAGAAAATTCAAATTTTACAATGATTGAATCGCCACTTTCAAAGCAATGCATTATTTACACACTTAATGACAGCAGCATTGCAGCCCCTGGTGTTTGACTCTCTGCTTTTTGTGTGTGTGTTTGTGTAATTCAGATACCTGGGCAGGAAGCAGGTGAACCCTTCAAAGGAGGAACCGGTGGAGAACGTGAGGAACCTGATATTTGTTGATTATTCATACTGGACCCTGTCCTACGCCATCTCTCTTCAGGGGGCGCAAAAACTAATCAACGCAGAACCGCTCACCAAAATGCTTCCTGTAGATGAGTTTCTGCCCATCATGTACGACAAGCACCCCAAGTGAGTAACACACGCTTTAAAGCGCCGGCTTACATTCAGATTTCAAATTTACACAGTTTTCCCTTTTCCACAAATATAGTCAATCCGTCAAGTCATGCTTGGAGCCTCAAGGCTAATGAAAGAAACGCAGACTGCGTGCATAAATCATCACACATGTGCCTCTCACCACATCAACTTGCAAAAGGGGCATTTTGGCCTAAAACTAGTATTTAATATGTTATTTGTCATGCAATGTAATATTCTGTAGCAGAGCATTGCATAATTCATTCCTATCTGTTTGACAGAATTCACAATTTGTTTTATCCTTTTTGTGTTTTCGTTCATTAGTGTTCTCTCGCCACAATACCCAGAATGTATTAAGAAAATACATCAAACAAGCGCCTCAGTGGGGGTAAAGAAATCCACTGATGTGAAGACTAATAAATACAGACGTGATATTTGACTTGCTAACAGTATAGAGTGAAAAAAAAAAACTTTTCAGCCTGTCCTCATGTTGTTGCCTCAAAACATTTTTAGTTTTTCCAAACATTCCCCCAACTTTCAAAATACATCATCAGAAGGGGTTTTTCCCTCTTTCCCTTTCAAAATATGTTTTTTTCTTAAAACCACTCTAGAAACTACCGTGTTTCTACTGTAGAAGGCATATAGGGTGTGTACAGTGGATATAGTGAAGGTTTCATTTTTATACTGGAGTATACCTTTTAATTAATCTAGTATACTTGCTTATGTGGTTTCGGACACTCTGAGAAACACTGGTATCTATAAAAATGGACAGGTATGGACATAAAAAGCAGGCTTCAAGGTGGCTGCTGCTTGTACATAATGTAATCTACAGATTATCCTCCAAGCTGTTACCAAATCAGAATCAGAATCAGAATCCGAAAACTTTATTGATCCCGGAGGAAATTGCTTATGTAATGACTGCAAGGACACACAGAGACACAGAGACAAGAACAATATAAAAAATCTAAATAAAATCTAAAAAAAAAAAATCTGTAGAAAAAGCTGAATATGAAATATTATACTATGCTATATACAGAAATTCTACAGATAAGTAACACAGTTGCTTAAGTTAAATCTACCGACACAAATGGTAGTTTATGAAGTAGTAAATATATGAAGTAATAAAAAAAAGTAACATTAACATAGTGGTGATATTGCACATGAAGACTATTGCACATAAGGTATTGCACGTAATGAAGTGATTCAGCACCCATTTAGAAAACGTCACATGATATTGCACATGGTAAGACAACTGCACATATGTGCAAGATATTGCACATAAATGGTAAATGAAGGATAAAACTATAATAAGGAAAATGCAACAGTAGGTTACTGTGTTCAATATACGATTATAAAAATGCATCTGTGGGTTTATAATACTCACTTAACAGAACATAGCATACAAGCATAGAATAAAGTTCAAATTTGGGTAACGAAAATAATTTATATAGACTTTTTTAACATGTTATCAACTTGAGCATTCATATTAGAATCTTCTTCTTCTTCTTCTTCTTCTTCTACTTTGAGCTGCTCCCGATTAGGGGTCGCCACAGCAGATCAGCTGTCTCCATTTCCTTCTGTCCTCTGCATCTTCCTCTCTCACATCAACTGCCTGCATGTCCTCCCTCACCACATCCATAAACCTCCTACTAGACCTTCATCTTCTCCTCTTCCCTGCAGCT
>JBBPCZ010000037.1:1332726-1345434 GCA_037974445.1 Brycinus macrolepidotus
CTCTCTCTCTCTCTCTCACTCGCGCGCACACACACACACACACACACACACACACACACACACACACACACACACACACACTAGCACACACTAGCACATACATACACACACACACACACACAGAGGTGGTGGGCTCCATAGACACACACACTATTGTATTACTGTCTTAAAGAAGAATTCCTTGAGTTTTTGTTATTTCTGCAGAATGCAATGGCTGAGATGAGGGCTAAGTCATTCTGAGTGGTGTGATGTGAAGTGGTTTAAAATAGTGATAAGTCTGAATTTGAGTACTAAATTTGAGTACCATTTTACCCTACCAAACCCTAGATGTGCCAAAACCTTCTCAAAACTATTGTAAACAATACCTGAAGTATTGGGCACCGTATTAATGACCATTTCATGTAATAACGTTCTGTACTTTCTGTGAGGGAGCTTTTAGGGTCTTTAAACTCTGCAGACGTCTGGTTCCATTCACCACCATTGGAATAAATTCTAAAACAGGAAGTTTTTTCTGGAAGTTTTTCTAAGAGCTTTCACATCAAACCACTTGGAATAACATTATTTACACCTTAACAAATAAATTATGAAGGCATTCAGAAAAATCTGGGGAAAAAAGGATTTCACTTTAATGGCAGCGTTTCTGTGTCTTTCTGAGTGGGTAAAGAGACGCAGTGAAGGAGAGGAAAACCTTAAAAGAAAACAGAGCTAGAAGCAGGAGGAAAAGGAGAAAGAGAAATATGGAGGGATAAAGAGCTTGGAAGGAGAGCTGATAAGAAAGAAAAGGGAAAAAACAGTAGGAGAAATGAACAGGAAAAGAAAAAGGGTAAAGCATGAAATGGAGAGAGTGACAGAGATGAGAAGGAGAGATGGATGAGAGGGAGAAGAAAGAGTGGGAGTGATGGAGGAAACTGACAGAGGCACAGTTGGAGGGGAGAGAGAAAGTCCTTCTGTTGTTTGAATGGTTTGACAGTGAGATGGAGATGAAGTGATTAAGCGGTTTGTAACAGTAGCTCTTCGCTCCAGGAGGAGGCGGTTGGCAGCGTTTCTCTCTGTAAAGCAGTTTAGCGGAGAGGCTAAGTGCCCCTGAGTGGGGAAGGGGGTGGGCAGTCCAGACGCAGCGTCAGGAAGTTGTCTTGCCATGGGACACATTTAAGGGCTGCACAGTGTATCATATTTTAGTGCCGTCCTCATACAAATTTCCACAATAAACAGAAACATACACTGATCTGATGCTCAATATCATATCTAGCTTGTATTAACAATACGCTTGATCTGATACCAGAGGAAAAGGAATGAGTCCGGTTCAGTTTCATAACAAATGCAGCGAAAAATAAGAGAACTATTCATCAGAATCAGAAAACTTTATTGATCCTGGAGGAAATTGCTTATGTTATGACTGCACAGAGACAAAAACAATAAATAATATAAAGTCTAAATAAATCCAGTAAAAAAAATCTGCCTCTTTATGAACAGTATGAACCTCAGTATAAAAAACACTATGCTATGTACACAAATGCTGGGGATAAATACTAAAGATAAGTAACTTACAGTTAAGTGAATTACTAGTAACACAAATAGAAAGAAAGAAATCAGTAGTAGATAAGTAACATGGACACAAGTAGTGATATTTCACATGGCAAGACTATTGTACATAATACTAATAAGATGCACATGATGAAATGATTTAACACCCATTAGGAAAACTGCACATGATACTGCACATGGAGAGACTTACTACTAGAAGAACAGTTTTATTTTAAAGTCATTTATTTTATCAGGCCACAAACAGTAGAAATATCACTTCTTGGACTATAAAATAAATTACTTTAATATAAAACTGTTCTTCTATTAGTAATAATTAGATCTTTGTTCTTTTACACCGCACAATGTATCATATTTTAGTGTCGTCCACATACAAATTTCCAACATAAACAGAAATATACACTGATCTGATGCTTGTATCAGGCTGTTATTAGCAAAATGTTGGATTTGAAATCAGAGGAAAAAGGAGTTCTGTTCAGTTTTACAGCAAATACAACGTAAAATAACAGAGAACTTACTGTTACTGCTAGAAAAACAGTTTTTTTTTTAAGTCATTTATTTTATAGTCCAAGAAGTGATATTTCTGCTGATTGTGGCCTGATAGAAAAAGGCTGTCATGTTATGTGTATCTCTTCCTGTAATAGTAGAGCTCTAGGGCAGTTTGAGCCTGATACTTTTAGATTGGTTCCAGTTAAAATAGTTCCAGTTAAAAGAGCTTTACCGATACTCTCAACCCACAATTTGATTTGATTCATAATACTGGGTTCACAATTAAATATTCGCACAATATTTTGCATCAAGTTTGAATGAAGAAAAATGTCCATATTCACTTGTTGCATAGTCTACTAGTGAGAGAAGACCTGGGAGGCAGGAGGAGTGTATGTACAGTACTGTGCAGAAGTCTAAGGCCCTTATGCAAATTGTTTAAAGTCATTTTTCTCAGGCGTGTGATAAAGTGTCTTTCTGCCAGCAAAGTGAACATTAGGATGAATGCAAATAAACAAGAAAGCAGTAAAAAGTATCAAGATTTGTTTTGTTTGTAAAAAAGTAGTTGATATTGTGTGAGCTGGTGAGGAGAACACAGGTTCAGTTCCAGATGTCTCCTCGGTTCCTCCAGCCGTTGTCTGGATTAGTGAAATTCCATCAGCAGCTCCTGATTTAATTTAATGAAGGAGTGATTGAGTCAAACCAGGTTTCTGATGGGAACTACAAGTAATACTGGACTTCCACAAGGAACACACTGATATACTGTACAAACAATCACTATTTAGATAAGATAAACCTTTATTTACTGTATAATATTATTTATATTTGTTCTTTTTAGCTTTATTTAGTATATTTAGTTATATTACTGTGAAGAAAAATACTACTAAATATTTTTAAGACTTTTACATACTGCTGTATGACATGAATGTTCTGGAGTGGGTTGCTGATTACTGCTGGATGTTTTCAGTTTTTGGTGTTCAAACAATGCATCTGCATATCTTAATTGTTGCATAATTGATATTACAATGTTGCACTGCATTGTTACATCCAGTATCGGTTTCATCACTTTTACTGGAAAAGAGCTGGTATCATGCTTTGCCTACTGTTACTGTATAAATATACTATAAAAAGAGACTACACAGACCTAAGTGAGGTGGTTTTGCAAAATTTGTATTTTGGTACAGCAGAGCCATTCTCAATCCCAAGTGTGGTATGAAACATCTTGAGTAGGACAGTATTGTTCAGAACTTTTTACCACCATTACCTTGATTTTGACACAATCAAGGTACTGGTATAAAATCTGAATGATACTTTTTTCAGTATATAATTTTTAATTCCAAACCAAACTTGGTTTATGACAGTGAGGTGCTGGACGTGAGTGTATTTACTGACCACAGCACACCACTAATGAAGAAGTACTGAAAATAGAAGCAGCCAGTCAGCAGTCCAGATTGTCTAACAGGCATGCTTATTGGCTGACGGATGCTGATAAGACTGATTACTGGGGTATTGTAATTTGGTATTGAATGACATGAGCAGGACTGAAGTCATTTGTTTGTTACTGTGAATATATTGAATTTCAATACCCTCCCCCCAGTCTCGAGCAGCTGTGGCTTCAGGCACAGGAACGTTTTGGAGTTTCTTTTTTTTTAAAGCTCTTTTTAACCGAGGAAAATAATGAAATATACAGAATGTTATGGCCATTGTTAACTATGTGGAAAAACAATTATACTTGTTGCACATTCAAATGCAACAAATTGAAACTGCTTGTATATTTGTAATTGTAATATAATCACATTATCCACCATTACCTCACCATTTTACAGACCTAGACATACCGATCCCTCTGAGAGATTTGTGTGTATTGTGTGTTGTTCCAGGTGAGTCCTGACTTTATCCGCACTGGTGAGTTCACCCTGGAGAGGATGGGCATTCAATACAAGGCCAAAGCCCACCTGAAGTCTCCCTTCGACCCAGAGAACAAACGAGTGAAGGGCATCTACGGCACGGAGTAAAGATTTTTTTCTGGAGCCTGCAGGGTCTGAACGGAAACGGGCATTCGTGTTCAGCGGTCCACTTTCAGAAGCGTCCAGTGCAAGAAAGCAGCAGCTGCTGTTGGTTTTCAACCTCAAGACTCTAATGGCTGGTCAAAAAGGCCCCCTCAGTGCTACATCGATGTTTAATAACTACGGGAACTGAGCTGTGCAGGTCAGAAAACTGTGCCATGACTTTTGTGAAGTTGTCCACTGACCAAGTTCAAAACTAATAGTCTTAAGTCTCAAGTAGACGTCAAACGCACTACTGGTAATGGAATTTTCTGACAAAAATCAATGCGGTTGGAATGAGAAACTTGACTTAGTAAAGAAAAGTTGTTGCTTAATGGTAGGAGATATGGAACATGGTTACAGAAGCGAAGGTCTTATTTCAGAATTTGATCTTGGAAAAAATGTCTTACTTGTGCCATAGAGCCTCTGGTACACTGGTTACGTTCATGTCGATATTATTACATATTTCACACCAGCCTTTCTGGATGTACTGGAGAATACTGGTGTTGCCAGAGCATGTTCTTTCAAAATTACAGCGGATCAGCAATTCTCAACTTTATTCTTCATGTGAGTACTTTTAAGAACTTGAGCACAGATGGTTTTGCAATGTTATAAAATATTATGTGCTTTTTTTGGTTATTTCTTTCATACTTACTGTGAAAAATCTGTGAAGGGTCTAATATTAAAGGTGTCAGCATTCTCTATGTACCGACATAAAGTATCACCCAAGGAGCTTAAGCTGTGATAAAACTATCCCTTTCAATCCGCCTTAATCTGATAAACTGTCACATCTGCAGTGAAATAAAAATCAAACAGTAACATGCTGAAATGTCTTTAATGAAATGAGAGACTTGAGAGATTTTTATTTTTTTTATTTTTAATGTCATCATATGTACTTTGCATTATTTTTTAAAACACTATATTCTCTTTAATGAACCTAATAAGGACTCTAAATAATCTACTTACATAAATCTGTAAAACTGTTATATAGTTTAGATATTCCTTTCATGCAGTAGTTTGCAGGTGTTTGTGTGGCCCCTTTGCCAGAACTGGATGGTTTTAGCCAGTGTGGTCCGCCTGCACCTCTGTAGGTCCAGAGCTCCAGGCAGCTCTCCGGCCGAGCTCACAGGGGTACAGGCGGTGCTGGAGCTCCTCTAAAACCTCAGGAATCTTTTGCTTCTCCCAGTCTCCCTGGAAGAACAAAAACAGGTGTCACATCATTAAAATGTAAAGAAAAAGCCATTCGGAGTGGTGTTATGTGAAAAGCTAAGTTCTAGAGAAACTTGCAGAATCAGAACTGTTCACAGTGGTGGTGAATGGAACCAGACATCCAAAGAGTTTATTGTCTCTAGGAACCTGACGCCAGAGCCATTGCTTTATTGTAGTTTCAAGATCAAAATTAAAAAATTTATTTTTGAAATTGATTCACGGCACAGAAGTACACGTACGGCATTGTAATCAAAGTGGTTCCCAAAACTTATTCAAGATTTAACTCTAATTTATTATCAACACTACATATAAGATCTCAGAAGACGTGTAGGTTCACTGGTAAATAAAATGGCTCCATTTGCGTTATAGACATCACGACCCTTGGTTCCTGTCAAACTGTTCTCAGCCACTTTGTTTACATTTCAGTTGAATTATCTAAAAATGTTTAAAATGGCAGAATTCAAAATGCAGATTGGCCAAAGATCACTCAAGACACCACCACACAAACACACTTGTTAAAAGTTTTGAATAACTGTTTTCAGTGAAATAATATCTTTTTGGTTATACATATATACAATTATTTGATATTATAAAGTAATAGCACTCTAAAAAGTTTTGGACCATTTTTTTTTTTTTAAATAAAAAATATTAGATGAGTCTAAAATGCTGGAGCGAACTGTTGATGATCCAGTCAAGTCAAGTAAGTTTATTACCATTTCAGCCATATACACAGTACACAGTGAAATGAAACAACATTCCTCCAGGACCATGGAGCAACATGAACAGAAACAGAAACAACACAGGACTACACAAGTGCAGACAGGACAAAATATACAGAGTGGAAAGGGAATGAGAGAGCAAGAAAAACACAAGAGGTACAAAACAACAGGACAAGACACCATTTAGTGTAGTGGACAGCTACTGTACTAGTCTGAATGAATACAGTATTAAGACAGACTGTTTTCTAGCAGCGGAGTTGTTAGGTGTGGACAGCAATAAATAATTGGAAATAATGGCAGCAGCAGGGCAGAGAATGTGCAGTATATAATAAATAGAGGGTATTTACAGTGGCAGTTATTACTGAGCAAACTGTACAACACTGAAAACAAAATTCTTATTAAATTAACATCCATTCATTATCTGAACTGCTTATCCTTAACCAGGGTGGTGGTGGGTGCTGGAGCCTCTCCCAGTGGTCACAGGGCGAAAGGCAGAGAAATACCCTAGACACAGCGTTAATCCATCACAGGGCAGAAACACAAACACATGCATGCACACACTCACACCTAGAGGCAATTCAGCATCTCTAATTCGCCTGATCACATCTTTGGTCTCTTGGAGGAAACTGGAGTACCAGGGGAAAATCTACACAGACTCCACATAGAAAGGACCCTCAGCCGTCCGGCCAGGAATAGAAACCCATGACCTTTTGCTTTGAGGCGACAATGCTTCCCACTGCGCCACTGTGTCGCCCAGTTAACATCCAGAATCCCTCGTATATGAAAAGTGATCAAATCTTGAAGAAGGCAACTTGACAAGAAATGACTGAATTAAAAGTCTCCCCATATCTAGGACACACCTGTTTTTCAGGGTTTGGGCTAGGCCTCTTACTTCCATTGAAGAGCAATCTTAATGCTTCAGCATAACAAGACATTTTGGACAACGCCATGCTTCCAACTTTGTGGACACAGTCCCTGACCTCATAAATGCTCTACAGAATGAATGGGCACAAATTCCCACAGAAACTCCAAAATCTTGTGGAAAGCCTCCCAAGAAGAGTGGAAGCTGTTACATCTGCAAAGGGGGGACCAACTCCATACATAGTCTATGTATTTGCACGGAGTGTCATTAAAGTCCCTGTTAGTGTAATAGTCAGGCGTCCCAATACTTTTGTCCATACAGTGTAGTTTATAATATTTAAATCGAAACTTCATGATATATTATTGAATAATTGAACTCGTCAATGTTATAATAATGAAGTCATTCCAAACGTTTGATGGGTAGAGTCTATGATATTTTTCATAATCGTTTTGTAACCCATTCTTCATCACTACCCTATAAAATGATTTTTTTCTAGAATCAAAACTTTTCAGCTGACATGAACAAACTGGCTTTAAAAACAAGGTGTGCTAGCATGAGGTGCTCAGCTGCTTTACTCACGGGAAAGAGCTCCGCGGTGGACTGGTTGCAGTGCATGGAGATGGGGGAGGTGGTGTAGAGGGAGTTCAGCACCTGCTCACTGAATGAGTCCCAGGACACGGAGGAGAACTCTTCCTCCACACTTTTCTGGGAGCAGCTGCAGCCTTCTCCTCCGTTAAACCTGGCATGCAGAGCAACACAGGGTTTTAATTAATGCTCATACATTTCTGGCCCATGGCAGTTGGTGATGGTGGTGGTGGTCACACACTGTTTTTTGTTATCTGAAGTTACATTAGAGCCACAAAGTGAACTCAAACTATAATGTGCTGATTTTTATGCCCACACTCTCCAGACAGTTTGTGGTTTTATTGTTTTATTCCTTTCTGATTTTTAGAAGAACATCTTTAAATTACAGTATGTATATACAGTCAGCTACAGAATTATTGGCACTCTTGCTAAACTTTACAAAATCCACCTTTGTTGTTTATTACCAAAAAGCTCTATAGAACCCAGTACTGAGATTCTTACGTTTATGGTTAGAAAAAAAGGCGTACATGCCTTGCAAATAGTTTATTGGCATGGAAGTGGTGTGTTCTTGTAGTTTTGGAAATTTCCCATCTTCCTTACTGTGTGCAGGAGCGAAATAATGGCATCCTTTTCCAGGCAGGTTCACTACAGCTCCAGTTTTTTTAACTTTCTTAATTACCGCTATAACAGTGGATATGGACAATTTCAGCCATGTAGTTTTTTTATTGCCTGATTTGTGAAGGTCAACACACTTTTGCCTTATTCCATTTGTGCATGGTCAAGTCCTCCCCATCGTGATGAATGTTGGAAATTTGACTTCTGTGTTATATCATATTTATACCCCAGTGAAACAAGAAGTCATGGATGACTGCTTAAAGTTCCTGAACTTAAATAAAAGTAAAATATAAGAATTTCTAAAATGTATTACCTGATTTTGTTTAAAAAAAGGGAGGAAGGGGGTTGTTTTCTTGCACAAATTGTACATTAGAGTTCGATTTTCAGCATGAGCTAATCATCCACAATGTTTTTTTTTTCATTATTTACTTTCAATCATCTTTACTGAAATGCAAATAATTATGGAACTTACTGTAGGTAAAAATTTACATTAATAAAACACAGAGCACTGCAAGTGCAATGTAAATTTGACCGTACTTGCACCTGGTGCTCTAGTCTGTACCTGTTAATGAGGCTGAAGTATTTCTGCAGGTATCCTGGGTCTACGTGGCTCTTGCAAAGCTCCAGCTGTGTACGCGGGTAGTAATGTACATAGTTCACACACATCTCCTCCATGATCCCAAACCCACCCTAAAGGGCATGCAAAGGCACAGTTTCACTTCATGATCAGTTTTCCGCTTAAAAAAAATTAACATTTGGAGTGGCTTGGGGTGGTTTGAGGGTACTCTGGTGCAGCTGAGGTCATGTTAGAAGTTGTAATAAGGGGGTGATGCCTTTTTTATTCACTCACTCATATCTTAAAATGAATTTTCAATGCATGTTCACAGTGCATTACTAACTGACAGGCATGCCCCACGGATCTCTGATCGTTCTTTTACTGATATTTTTATCTATGGCCTGTTAAGTAGCGTGGATGAGAACAATGAAAACGTTAAGCCCAGAAGTGCTCACCATGCTGATACATGTTTTCACAGTGGGGAGTATTGTAGAGGGACTGGATCGTTTGAAGCTCGAGCTGTAATCTCTTCATGGGTGTTTACTAGCCATTCAGAGAGACTTAAATATGTGTGCCAGCTTGTAGTCTGGAGCCTAAGGGGTCTAACTTCTCAGAAGTGTGTGTGTCTGTGTGTTTGCTTATTTGTGCCTATTTTAATCCATGTTAACATTTTGTCTGCAGGCCTGTTAACCTTAAACAACTGGCGAGACCAACTAATGTGTGCATATGTAAAAGAGGGCCGTACCATATGTTACTGTTGTCGTGATAAAATGTCACAATACTCTTTGTGTAATATTCTTCCAAGTTCCCCAATTTAGTAATGTCCAGTTCCATACACTGGCTAGGACTCCCCAGTATCACAAAGCAAGTATGTGCTTCGTTTGAGACACATGAAGGGCCTTTTTTCAGCCTCTGGCATTGGACAGCTCAAGCTGACTGCCAGTTCTCTTACAGCAACTAATAGGCACCCACACTGGCTAGCATCTTGTTAAATGATAGTGAAAGAGGGAGGGCCATCCTACCTGGGCAGGGAGAGCGAGACCAATTGTGCTCTATTGGACTCCCAGCCACAAATAGCTGTGGCATCGCCTAATGATACGGCCTTTATATCTTTTCCTGAGTATATCATGAGTATCATCTGTATCTCCTGAACACTGAACTGCTAGATCATAAAAAAGACCTAATTAAGAGAGTTTGACTAAAAAAGGGGAGTGTCAGCTGTGCAGTAACTGCAAAACCTGCACAGTTCCAGGTACGTCCTTTTCCTTCCTGAAAAATTTATTTTTGCTAGTACTTAATAAAAAATAGAGCATGGGCTGGTGTCCTGTAAAGGGATAAGGAGTTGTAGATAGAAGCAATGGTAAGTATTGGGCTGTAAGTCAGTAGAACTACATTCTCTGGAGTGTTGAAGCTCCATCCACTGCCTCTGGAATGAATTGGAGTGGCGTTTGTGATCTAGAACTAATCACTCAACATCAGTACTTAACCCTTAACCTTAGTAATGCTTAATGTGAAAGTGTAGAGGCTGTTACTGCAGCAAAGGGGGGGCACTCTGCTTATATATATATATATATATATATAGAGAGAGAGAGAGAGAGAGAGAGAGAGAGAGATAAAGATAGATAGATATATATATATTATTTTAATGTGTGTGTGTGTGTAGTCACTACTACTGCGGCACTCACCACTGTAGGTTTGTCTCTGTCCTCTGTGTTGAACGTACATTTCGTCACAAGGGCATCACCCTGTGCGAAGAAAGAAGAGCCACAACCTCCTAATCAGCTTCAACAACGCTCTATTTGCAGAAGATTA
This sequence comes from Brycinus macrolepidotus, assembly GCA_037974445.1. Lineage (NCBI taxonomy): Eukaryota > Metazoa > Chordata > Actinopteri > Characiformes > Alestidae > Brycinus > Brycinus macrolepidotus. Next base: position 1,343,158 of record JBBPCZ010000037.1, read on the forward strand.
TTTAAAACCTTGTTGTTGCAGCCGTTTGGCAGGTCTGTATGAAACTGGCAGCTCTTGGTGTGTGTGTGGGAGCTGATATTGACAGTCTAAATGCAGTGGATCTGTTCTTTTGTTGGTGGCTTGCTGCCTCCAGGCATTTCCTGTGATGTCTGTGGTATCGCTCTTGTTTTTTTGTGGTCTAAATAAGTCACTTCTTTTAGTGTGCAACACTCGCTGCACTCTACATGTAAGCACTGCTGGCGGAGGAACTTACTGGCAGAACAGTCACCATCTTCCTCAGGATGCGGATTATCTGCAACAGCAACAGAAAGCTGTGAGTCTCATAATTACAGTATAATCTAAGCACCCTTTCCTTGCTTTTTTTTAGTTCTCTTCTGTTTTAGCCTCTTCTGTCGTAACCGTGAGGTGAAGTTGGTAACTTCAAATTATTACACAAGTGAACACAAAAATCTAACCTTCACGACTGATTTCTGCTTATTTTTATGGTTATTAAACTTTGAATAAAATCTGTGGGTCTGATGTAAACATCAGAAAAGTGTAATCAGGTGTATAGGCACATTAGAGAGAGAGAGAGAGAGAGTGTATCCACATATATATCCACATTACTGTATGTGTGTGTTTTAGCTTGATCTTTGGCAATAATTCAGCTTGTCATGTTTGCAGAATGAAGGGTTGCTCATATGCAATGAAGTACAAAGGCGGGAGCAGCATGATAATGGGGCTACTTCTCTGTAAATAGCAATGTGGAATTACAAACCAATTACAAACATACAAAAGAGGTATAAATGGAGTGATTTATAGTACCAGGACATATATTTAGAATATTCTACAGAATTTGATTTCATATGACAAGAAAGGGGAAAAGACTGACATTTCAACAAGACCCCAAACATACTGTCAAAAAACATACCGTTAAAAAGAGGGGTGTCTGAAAAAGTGCTTCTGTCCAGAGTTCTCCTCACTTAAATCCCATTGAAAACGGGCCACAAATATTACTACATACCATAGATATCCTAAAGCATATCAGTGTGCATATCCAACATACCCACATTTCTGCATATGTGTGTATATTCTGTCTCACCATTTGTGTGTATGTTTGTGTTACCTGATAGTGTGTGCTGTAGTGTTTGTCTTCTTGCACCACTTCCACCTCTCTGCCTCCTCTCACCAGCGCTGTCCTGACTGTTCTCCCGGCCAGGTGAGTGTGCAGCTGTGACGCAAAAATATGGATCCCCCCTGAGGGCAGAGCCTGGAGAAGAGACACCCACATTATCACTGAGTGAATGAGTTGATTGCACCTCATTTCCAAACATTCAGCCAAATTTAGAAGTCATTGGTGAGTATCTAGCCGCTCTGTCAAGCAACAAATGTACAAGTGAGGACTAAATGAGCCGTTGCGGTGGTTACTTATGCTTAAAACTAGATATTCTACCAATTATCAGCAAAGTTCCTTGAAGAGAAAAATACTGAAACCTAAATTAAACTTGTATGTGAAGTGCATTAAAGACCCAAATAAAACAGCCTAATAATCACTGCCAGTACAACAGTGTAAAAATGGCTTTCCATACAGATATTTCAGGGTTGCCCACATTTGGCTTTGGTGTGAGACTCACGATTTTGGGACTTTTGTCAAGACCTCATGCTGTGCAAAGAAATCTCAAGCCAAGCAACCTACACACTCAGAACAAACTTGCACTGCGAATGTGAATATGAGCGTCAGCCTAACCAGTGGGTTTGTGTCAGGTGGGAAACAGCAGAAGTTCTAAGAGAGGAATCACACTAGACCTGCTACATACAAGGTAAATATGTTAATATGTCTGATAAAAGCTTCAAATAGTGGAAAGACATTTACAAGCTTCAGATGTTCATGTTTAATATAGTCTATGTGCCATGCCACTGGTTTAATGTTAACATACTACTAGAATCCCATAGGAGTGCTAGCAGAAAGAATTACAGCAGTGAGGGCTCTAATAGTCACAGTTTTTCACTAAACAATAAATCTCAAAGCTTACATAAGTGTTATAATTTTATCTGTATTTAATACCTTCTACAGACTTTGCAGTTTCAGCAATCTTATAAGATTATTACAAATCACACTGTGCAACATGGTTCTAATAAACCATGTACGATGTACGATGGTGTATGTGAAGGTGTGTAGATGTACGATGGTGTGTGTGAAGGTGTGTAGATGTACGATGGTGTGTGTATGAAGGTGTGTAGATGTACGATGGTGTGTATGAAGGTGTGTAGATGTACGATGGTGTGTGTGAAGGTGTG
>JBBPCZ010000037.1:1377621-1394232 GCA_037974445.1 Brycinus macrolepidotus
AAAAGGTTCTTCCCCAAACTGTGTCCACAAAGTTGGAAGCATGGCATTGTCCAAAATGTCTTGGCATGCTGAAGCATTAAGATTGCCCTTCACTGGAAGTAAGGGTCCTAACCCAAACCCTGACAAACAGGCATGTCCCAATACTTTTGTCACACATAGTGTGGCTCTGTGCATATTTAACAGGATGTTCCTGATCGGCTGAAACATCCTTGTTGCTCTGTACTGGTGTCTTTGAAAACATCTTCTCATGAAGGAAATGTCAAAACTTCTTAACTTTCAAAAACAAGTTCTAAAATGATACTCCACTATGTTGCCCAGACACTAAGCCTTTGCCGATTTTAAGAATGTCAGATGAGCAGAAGAAAGAGTGAAGAGTCTTCATAATAAAATGTGCACTCATAAAAAATTCAGCAGACCTTTCACAGCCAACAAAACACCAGTGCTGCAGGTTTTTATTTGCTACGTACGCCAACATAAAATCTTCAGTCTGTACATGCTGCTCTACCAGGATTCACATTTTGATAATCCTTTATCACTGTTGCCTTGGTAACATTTAAGAGTCCAGCAAAGAAAAGACATTCAAGTCCTATCATAACTCATGCAGTTTACACTGCACTTTCATCGTGCAGGCAGAAAAGCAGTGTAGGAGCCCTAGACAGTTTAGCTTAGCATAGAACCCATGAAACTTACACTCAAGATATGACTTCATTTCAGATATAACCCTGAATGTTGTTCATTTGTGACTGTAAAGTTAATTATTTTACATAATTTTCTATTAGTATTCAGTATGGACAGTCTGGGTTAAATAGTTTTTAGTAGTTCACATTAAGCTGGATTTATGACCAAAAGGACTAAATTATCACAGCATCAAAGCCCGACTGGCCAGACCGTGTTGGAGCCACTAGTCTCCTCAACACATTGTCCCCCCCAAACATCATTCTACAATGCACATGCAGCTACATGCAAAAAAACAATCCATATTACACTTGTTCATGGATACTGTTCCAGAGTTTCTGTACTTTCCTAGATTGACAGTATATTTATTTATTTAGAAGTGCTGCTGATCTTCTGCACATATAAAGCACACAATTATATTCCAGCTGACTGCTGATGCAACATTTGCACAATTTTTGGGATGTTAATTTTATTTTATTTTTTTACCTTGTCCCAAATTGCACATTTTACTTCTTAGTTTAGAGTGTATATCTATATTTTATTTATACATGTGTTTTCTATGTGTCTGTTTTGTACTCTGTAAAATCTGGACCCACGCCGTCTCGTCTCACTGCATACATGTATATAGCTGAAATGACAAAGTTTACTTTCACTTCACACAAAGTAGTAGTAGTAATGGCTGTGTCTTTTATGTATTATTTTTGCATTGTTGAGCACACACACACAATAAAAAGTGGTTTTCTAGTGAATATACAGTAGTGATATGTGGGTCTTGTGGGTTAGGCTGGTTTCGGTCAGGTTCTTAGAAAATTTGGTGGGTGCGGGCAGGGTGGGACAAAAGTGAAGGCCGGGTCATTGATTAACAAATGTACTTACAGGTTGGAAGTTTGGGCTGGCTCTCATAATGGGTCAGGTGGGTGCAAGCCAGAAAAAACCCTGACCTGTGTGTGCATCACTAGTGTTCCTGCACTGTGGAAAAGTGAAACACAGCAGTATAACGCTAAGGGGCCAGCAACTGTAATGCTTTATGACAACTGAATGAACCTTTCAAGACAACTGACTTGAACCTACGTAAACATTGTGGTTTATTCCAGCACCAGTAGTCATAAAGGCTGCTTTGGCCAATTTTGATGCCATTTTACCTCTGAAAACCTTATGATACCTGATACTTGTTGGACTAAACCTATAGATTTTTATGTCGATTATGTCAGTTGTCACAAATCCTGGACTTAAATAAACATTCATAATAGTTTATTCCAACTTCAGTCGTCATAAAGGCTTCTTTAGCCAATTTTGATGTCATTTTACCTCTGAAAATCTTATAACACCTGGTGCTTGTTGGACTAAGCCTGTAGACTTTTATATGTTATATCAGTTGTCACAAATACCGGCCTTCAGTGCTACTACACAGATTACATCTCGGTAGAAAACTGGGTTGCGACATGGGCCTGCTATAATGCTTTACTCATAACTACTTGCATCATGACTCACTGAAATTTCACCTTTCCATTGCTCATGTCACCCAGTGAAACATCCAGCAAAGTTGTAGGCACACCATAAATTAGCCCTCTGGTGACCTGTGTGTGTGTGCATGTGTGCTATATAAATGTAATGTCAGACCCGAACCAGAAATAAAATATGGAGTGGGGGTTTGCAGGGATGAATAATTTAAAGCCATAATCAGTTCCTCTGCATCCAGCTCATGCAGTCAGACCCTTGGAGTATCGATGTTTTATGACAAGCCTTGAGTTATTTTTCTCCAAGATGTACCTTACTGTCCCATGAGTGCTGTCTCTCTCGCTCTCTCTCTCTCTGTCTGTCTCTCTCTCTCTAAAACAAATTGTCAAACATTTATGAAATAACCTAAATTACATTACAGTTTACCAGTAGTTAAATGGTCAAAAACTGTTCAAATGCTTTTTGGAGCTCATTGTATTCTTCACCTTAAAGGGGTAGTTTGGTAGTTTCTCTCATTTCCTCAAATTTAGCTCATGAGTAAAAACATATTTGCGTCTGAAATTTGCTTGCTTGCTTTTTCACTGGAGCTATCAGTTTTAGGATCAGAAAATCCTGGATCCCGGAGGAAATTGCTTTTGTTACGACTGCACAGACACACAGAGACACAAAGACAAGAACAATATCAAATATAAAGTCTAAAATAAAAGAGTCTATATAGAGTCTGACGGGTGAGTGACGGGGGAGGAGTTATAGAGTCTGACGGGTGGGTGTGTGATGGGGAGGAGTTATAGAGTCTGACGGGTGGGTGTGTGACTGGGGAGGAGTTATAGAGTCTGACAGGTGTGTGACGGGGGAGGAGTTATAGAGTCTGATAAGTGGGTGTGTGACAGGGGAGGAGTTATAGAGTCTGATGGGTGGGTGACAGGGGGAGGAGTTATAGAGTCTGATGGGTAGGTGTGTGGCAGAAGGAGGAGCTATATAGTCTGATGAGTGGGTGTGTTACAGGGGGAGAAGTTATAGAGTCTGTTGTGTGGGTGTGTGTCAGAGGGAGGAGTTATAGAGTCTGATGAGCAACAGGGGAGGAGTTATAGAGTCTGATGGGTGATGGGGAGGAGTTATCAAGTTCTGATGGGTGATGGGGAGGAGTTATAGAGTCTGATGGGTTATGGGGGAGGAGTTATAGAGTTTGATGGGTAGGTGTGTGACAGGGGAGGCCTTATAGAGTCTGATTGGTGGGTGACAGGGGAAGGAGTTATAGAGTCTGATGGGGAGAAGTTATAGAGTTTGATGGATGGGTGTGTGACAGAGGGAGGCATTATAGAGTTTGATGGACGGGTATGTGACGGGGGAGGAGTTTTAGAGTTTGATGGACAGGTGTGTGACATGGGGAGGAGTTATAGAGTCTGATGGATGGGTGTGTGACAGAGGGAGGAGTTATAGAGCCTGATGTATGGTTGTGTGACAGAGGGAGGAGTTATAGAGTTTGATGGACGGGTATGTGACGGGGGAGGAGTTTTAGAGTTTGATGGACAGGTGTGTGACAGGGGGAGGAATTATAGAGTCTGATGGGTGTGTGACGGGAGGGAGTTATAGAGTCTGATAGGTGGGTGTGTGACCGGGAGGAGTTATAGAGTCTGATCTGTGGGTGTGTGACGGGGAGGAGTTATAGAGTCTGATCTGTGGGTGTGTGACTGGGGGAGGAGTTATACAGTCTGATCTGTGGGTGTATAACTGGGGAGGAGTTATAGAGTCTGATGGGCGGGTGTGTGACTGGGGGAGGAGTTAAAGAGTTTGACTGATTGCAGAGGCAACTCCCTAACCACCAAGCCACCAGCTGCCCCACTATTTTCTGATACTGATTCTAAACTAAATAAGCAAAGTTCAGACAACATGTTTTGACCGTTCATCTGCATTTGAGATAACGGGGACAAAATTGTGTGAATTAGAATTTCGAACTATTGCTTTAATAATGAATTGATGCATTGAGTACTGGAGTGTAATCATGAACTGATTAGTGAACGGAATGAAGGAGCAACATTAGACTGTGCAGGGCTGCAGACTGGACTTTAAGTTCCCTGCGTCAGAAGCTCTGCTGTCCATTAGTTACACCTCTCTCGCTCTGCTGAGACCTAAACACTGGTGCCCAATCAGCACTCAGCATCTAAGAAAGGGAGAGTGCATAGCTGGTGAGTTATACATGAGGCTAGAGATGGAGGAGCCTGACCCAGAAGACACAGCAGGCTGAAGATAGACACACACACTCATTCAGCCTGCTAAGAGACACAGAAGGATATACCTGCACAGTTTCAGCAAAGAAAGAACATTCACGAGCTCTGCCGTAGTCATGAGATAATCTAGGATGCCCATTTTTGACGGTTATATAAACTGAAAAGCTGAGTGTCCTATTTATTCCCACTAGGCATTTTATTACTGTGGATGCTTAATAAAAAAAGAATCAGCTCTAAAGACTTTGATGTTTCATAATAATTAGGCAGTTTTTATCTCTTTATTGTTCATTTAAGCTCTTAAGCTGCTAAGGCTATATGTGGGACCACACTTCAATTCTTCATGTAGGCCTGTCATAATTATGACATTTGAGTTGATGATTAATTGCCAAATAAATATTTTTATACTGAAATTACATAGCAAGTTGTCTGTTTTTTGCTCATGCTTGCAACTAATTAAATTAATTGCTAATTAACTAATTAAAAACTAAAGTCGGCAAACTGACTGATTTGTCTCTTATCTGTTAATTCTTAGTAGCTCCCAACTAATGCTATAGACAAACATTGTTCACTGACACCATCTAAAGGTGTGATTAACACACATCAAATAAACAAACATTATTCACTGATGCCCCCTAGAGGTGTGATTAACAAACACTGCCGCCAGCACCAAGTGCGAATAAATGTATATTTTTGTTTTTGTATAAGCTATGACGTTTCTCATTGGAAGTGTTTAAGTTTTTATCATTTAAAATAAAAATATTATTTTGTTCTGTTTTTTTAAGTGTAAATTTGCTTTTGCAAGGTAACAGCTTGCAAACTCTAACAGTAATGGGAAATAATAGTGTTTGGCTTAAATAAATGCAACCATTTGATAACGATGACAGGCCTTTACATTGGTATCATTTTATAGCTGTTGACAACTTTATGCCTAAAGAACAAGCAAAAGCACCCAATACAATGCTCACAATTTTATAATATACATTAAAGATAACAGTAACATGAAGACACACACTTATAAAAGCCAAAAAAAGGGGTTCTTTGGATACCACAGATCACAGAAGAACTTTTTAAAGGGATGGTTCTGTAAATGAGATGGATGATATAGTTTAAAGAACCTCCTCATGACACAACTGGAATATTTTTCCCCTCATCTAGGCCTAGAACTTTCAACTAACTTTTCCACTGTGTCCCAATGCTGAAGAGATTCATAGAAGCCTCAAGGTCCCATGTTGATCCTGAGCCCTGCTCAAACATTTAAAAATAAAGGTGTCGAAACAGGTTCTTTAGGGCATAGAAGAGCTTCTGTTGGTTCCCTAAAGAACTTATCAGTGGAAATAAGTGGGGTGTGAGTAGAACTTCACAATAATCTCTACATAATGTAAAAGTTCTATACCAAGTGTAGGTTTTTAGAACTGTACAAGTCAGGACTCATAAATGAACCTTTACTTTGAAATGTGTAGATGTCTGCAAGCGAGTTGTACAGGCCCCATGTCTCAGTCTTTGAACCAGCAGCAAGCCTGATGCCTGTAGACACAAGTGCACACATACACAGTTCTCACTGATGCCAGAGAGCCCTCTCCAGACCCATTACTCCATGTGTGTGAGATGGGGGGCTGTGAATCTTTCATCCCGCACGTTCCTGTAGCACTCCTCGGGTGGACAGCATGAATAAAGCATGGCTTCAGAGGGCCGGCAGAATAGGGCAAATCTCTTCTTTCTCTTCTCTCTTTCTCTCGCTCTCTTAGTGGAATCTCTCCTTCCTTTGATAGTGGTCAGTCGTGCATGATCAGACAGCTCCCTGCGCTGCTGCTGTTGAAATGGCAAGCAGCACACAGACTGCATTTCACAGGCTCGCTTACTGCGCTGTCATCCACTCCCGATGTGTCTGTCATGTTCAATAACCTTCTCAAGGTCAGATCTGCTACACAGATGTGTCATGTGCACACTTACTCATAGCCTTAGACTGTCGAACGGACAGTAGGTCGCACTGCTGGATAGCAACTGGAGGGCTGATCCCAGGTGGGTGCCATGGGATACTAAGGGCCAGTTTCATGGACATGGATTAATGCCTAGTCTTTGGAAAAACTGCAAGTTGTTTAGCCATAAAAGGGCCTGTCGCATGGAAAACAAAGGGGTAATTTATGAACTTTCAAAATATACCATTGACTCCCTGGTCCAAAGAGTCTATTTGTGCAAATAAAGCTGTAAAAATGGCCCATTTCAAAATTAATGATGTCAAAAAAAACCAAGACACACTATTTGACCTCACCCATTCATGTTGAAGTTCTAAGGAATGTTTCAGCCTGGACTGCTTTTTAAATGTGGGCAGTCCTTAATACAAGGCAGCCAATCAGAACAGAGATTGTTTACATATGTCAAAATTAAAGACACAGTAAGAAAACAATCCTGTCTAAGTCTAAGGGGTAGAGGTTGGAAAATGGTGATGTAAAAATGATTCATGTCTGTTTTCGATACAGAAAACCACCCAACCTCAGCGGAAAAATAAAATATAAATCCAAATGTAGAATATTTGCCCATTCTCATTTAGTCTAGACTGAGGCTTAATCTATTTGCAGCCTCAAATATTCACTTATCCGAATTAGGAGGCATTTTTAATTGGTCGTTAACTAATGCTGATAAGTGCATATTAATGGAGGAATGTTTCCAGAAATCTACCACCCGGGCAGCTTATCGGTGGCTAAGAGGATGCAGTCAACAACTCCGCCTGTGGCCACTTCACCATCGGCAAGGAGACTGTGGACTGTGCGTTGGATCAAACACACAAAAATGGCTTAAACACGCCATATAAACCTTCACTGTAAGCCTCCTAAAGCCTTAGTCATCGAGAGTCTGTCTGGGGTGCCCAACAGCATGCCTTTAAGGTACAGGAAATCACAAAGTAGTGAGCTTATCTCTTAAAAAGCAGCTGAAGGTATCTGTTAGAGGGCTCCCCATGTGCAGTGGATTCGAAGCCTGTGCCACAGCCTGTGATCAGCCCCAATCGCCTTCTGTTGGAAAAATCCCCTGCTGTGGCGTGTGTTTGTGTCTCTTTAAGAGAAATCAAACGCTAGAACCGAAGCAGTGAGTAAAACAGATTCCTTGCGGCCGTCTATGTGCTCAAGTCTTTAGGAAAAACGAAAAAAAAACTTTGTCCTGGTTCTAATTCACATACTGAAACAGTGTTCTACATTTTAATCTGACCACCTTTTAGTGTATATTTTAGTGTACTACCTAATATACATTAGTGTGAGAATATTAGATTCATTGTGCTCAAAAGAGCAGTGTATTACTGAAAGGGGCATTTTACCCAGCATTCTGTAGCACAGCAGCGCATCCCTCAGCCCCATTATAAAATACCCTTTTTGCATTTTTGTCCATCAGTGTACTCTCATTACAGCATGCATTAAGCAAACAAGGAGCCCTAAAGGCCTTCTAGGCCCTTAGAGAAAAATGATTTCTGGATATTGAATAAGTATGTCTGTAATTTTTAGCTCATTTCCATTCAACTGAATCATGCTCGCACTTAAACACAGCTATAATCATGCTACTCTTATTATACTGTTAAGTTTTTGTTAAGAATAAATTCTTGAAAAACAGTCCAATCAGGATTTTTTGCTCCGCGGTATCTAGGTAGATAGAGCTAAGTGAGCTCTCCTATTGATCAGGCCTTCAGGAGCTGGAAGGAAGCCCGAACGTGTCTAATTATCCACCAGCATTATTACAAAGTGACTGAAATCAACTAATCACATTTTTATTTACAACGAAAGGGGCTATTTTTGGTAGAATAAACATCACTCTAGGCCATCTGGAAGTTGTAGATACGTCACTAACTATGAATATGAGCTGTAGTTTAACCAGATTTTAGTCAGTTGTTAGAAATGGAGAACAGCAGCTGTAGCTCTGTACCAGAGCTCTTTACTGAATGAGTGACTGTAAAACTGCAACATACTCAAATATATGTTAATGTCTGTTACAGGCTTCAGATAAAACCTGAAATGTGTTTTTCACGTTTTAAATGTCTACGTTTACTCTAGAAGAACCAATCAATAATTTGAGCTTAGCTTAAAATATATCCAGAAACCCAAAAGGGTGGTAGTAAAAATTATCATTATCATTATCAAGGTGTTTTTTTTTTCTTTAGTTTTTTTGACCTAGTGTTGATATTCACAGCCCAAACTGAAGGCCAAGGTCTAATAGTTATGATTCACCACAGCAAATATGTCATACAGGGGCAGCTGGTGGTCTAGTGGTTAGGGCGTTGCCCCTGCAACCAGAAGGTTGTGGGTTTGAATCCCCGGACTCCTAGTGGCACCACTGAGGTACCCACGAGCAAGGTACCGTCCCCACACACTGCTCCCTGCGCGCTGAGTTCCTGCTTGCTGCTTCACTTGGTGAGTGGGTTAAATACAGAGAAGAATTTTGTGCTGTTCACACTGTGTGCTGTGGTGTGTTCACGTATGACAAATGGTCACTTCACTTCATACAAACAGAAGAAATCTTTCCATGGCAATAAAGAAACCCAGTTGTGTTCCACTTACATAGAGGTTAATGACCTTCTACATTTGCCAGGTAGCAGAAAAACAAACATTTCAAACATTCACCCCAAAGTGCTTGCAGTTTTCAAAAGTTCCTCCCACTTTCAAGACATGTAATCAGAAGGTTTGCTGATGTTTAAAACAGAACATCTACTGTGGCACCACTGAAGGAGAGGAGCAGCATATTTATAACAGATGTTATGTTACATTTTTCATTTTGGTCGATGTGTCACTTTAATTTATTCAATTGGGCTTCAGTCTATGCTGCACATGACACTTTAGTGAATATTTTGGCAATTGAACATTGCAAACTGCCAAAAAACAATAAGCAAAACAATGAACAGGACTACTGTTTATAAAAATGCACAGTTCGGTGGTTTCCATGCCCTGGCAAACACATTTAAAGGCTTCACAATGCCTGATGCATGCAAGAAATCACAGAAAAGAGCAGTACATATAGCTGATCTCTAGGTTTGAAAATCTGCTTTAAAGAACTCACCTTGCACCTTTGTTGTAATCAGGCCAGAGCCGTGAGGGTCAGAATCAGACCTATAAGATGACAAGACAAGATGTTCAGTCTTTTTCAGCCATCTCTCAACCCTGAATAGAGCTTCAAGTGTTGACCTTAATCTGATATTTGATCCATTTCTTGAAGAGGCTTTCAGCTCTCCTTGTTTGCAGTTTTGATCTTGACCTGATCTTCTGAGCTGGAAGACAACTGTGCTGTGAATATCTGTGATCTTTAACACACCATTCAGTTCAGCTCTGTAGGGAGTTCAGCAGCTAAAGAGCTCTTGGAGCTGAGGTTCTTCTGTCTGAGACATTTTTTCATTGAAACAACTAAACATATACTTAGGAGAGTATCTTTATTCCTCAAGAGATTAGAGTCTAAGCAGAACACATAGAGATTCATAAAGAAAGGCATTGACATTGTAATGTTTTAGTTTTACCCTCAGCTCTTCTCTCAAGGTGTTTTGGAGTTCACACAGTGGACTCTGCATTAGTTAATGCTGCCATCTGCTGGTGAAGCGCAGAATCACAAAGTGTTCGTGTCTGGCCTTCACACAAAAGTGTGAAAGAGAAGAAGTGAACAGAGAAATAAAAAGAAGCACTAAAGTGTCTATGTTTAACGTTATTATACTGGGTTTAGAAACGGTCTGCGTGTGAATTACAGTGGCATGCCAAAAAGAATATACTCTATAGGTTTTGAGCTAGGCCCCTTACTTCCAGTGAAGGTCAATCTTAATGCTTCAGCATACCAAGACATTCTGGACAACACCATGCTTCCAACTTCGTGGACACAGTGCTTGGAAAAGGCCTTTTTCTATTCCAGCATGACTGTGCGCCAGTGCACAAAGCAAGGTCCATAAAGACATGGTTGGATGAGTTCAGTGTGGAAGAACTTGACTGGCCCGCACAGAGCCCTGACCTCAACCCCATCCAACACCATCGGGATGAACTGGAACGGAGATTGTGAGCCCGGCCTTCTCGTCCAACATCAGTGTCTGAACCTCATAAATGCTCTTCAGAATGAATGGGCACAAATTCCCACATAAACACTCCAAAATCTCGTGGAAAGCCTTCCAAGAATAGTGGAAGTTGTTATAGCTGCAAAGGATATAAAATCTATGTTTCTGAATGCAGTGTCATTAAAAAACCCCTGCTGGTGGAATGGTCAGGCGTCCCAATACTTTTGTCAATGTTGTGTATGAAGTCGTCAACAGTTGGCGTCACACACGCCCCGCCCCAATTCCTGTAACATCCAATGAAATGTGCCACCATGAGTGACGTTTCCCGTTCCAAAGCGGTGGCGCTAAATGGCGAGCTAGTGAGCTAACTGATATGAGCCTTGTTATCTACTAATTTCTCTTCGCTCAGGAAAAATGTCCATCATGACAAGATAGTCAGGTGTAAGTGTAATGCAATATGGATTCCGATATGCAGCAAGAAGATGCGAAGGCATGTTCTAACGCTGAAAACTCGTTAAAGTTCACTCCGCAGAGAAGGGGAGGACTGTTAGCAGCTCGAAAAAGGTAAACAAACACCTAGCTGGACAGTGAGTTTCTGTAGGGCACTAACTGTAGGCTCTTTAACTTCCAAATATTCAGATTCAGAATTCATTCAGACACTGACACTGAATAATAAGAGGCTTATCAGTCTGATGTCTGGATAAACACGAAAAATGAAGTCGTCTTCCAGTTAGAGTAACCTAAAATCTGTTCCCTCTGAGGAGACCGTGACTAAAAACACTGTGGCTCCACTACAGGGGCTCCTTTTGAAAGAAAAGCTGTTTATTACATGAAAGAATGAAGTCTTTTGAAACCCAAGAGCAGCTAAGAAGTTAAGTCTGTAATTCTTAATAGTTATATCAGTGCATCATGGACCACTCCCACACATTATCTAATTATTTGGTGGCCTGGTGGTTAGGGAGTTGCCCTTGCGATCAGAAGGTTGTGGGTTCGAATCCCAGTACTGCTAGTGGCACCACTGAGGTACCCTTGAGCAAGGTACCGTCCCCACACACTGCTCCCTGGGCGCTGTGTTACTTGCAGCCCACTGTTTCATAAGTGACATAAGCAATTTCCTCCGGGATCAATAAAGTATTCTGATTCTGATTCACTTGGTGAATGGGTTGAAAGCACAGAAAGAATTTCACAGTTTACACTGTGTGGTGTGTTCACGTGTGACTATAAGGGGCCACTCTACTTTACTTCACTTTATTTTATAATGCAGATTTAACCACTTGCACATCAATTCAAAGGTGACACTCACATGGTAGTGGGTCCAGGGATTGGTCCATCATACTGAATGTTAATGTTAACGTGGAATACAGTTTGTGCCGATAAAGATGGGATGTAATCACTATACACTTTCTAATAAAGTGACCAGTGAGTGTACACAGTGTGTAAAGCCCCAGCAACCCAGCCTAATACACGCATACCAGCACAATACACACTACCCTGATGCCACTGTCATGTCCATGTCACTACTGTTCTGGAATGACGTGTGGCAGTGGTCCAATAATAGACCTTTTCCAAAGTTTTGTCAGTTGGTTCACTATTTTAAAGCATGGTGTGCTACTACAGACGCTTCAACAATATTCAGTTTATTGTGTTTAAACACTGAGCAATGGGATGTTTATCTACTTTTGAACATTGTGCCACCTCAGATGTTTTAGGATGGAAAATGTTTTGGAATATAAAATAATTTATATCTGCTAAAATGTGGGTGGTGTAAATGTACATAATAAACCAGCAGCTCATTTTATATTGCTTTTAGATTCATAGATTAGATAAATATCTTACTTTTCAGCTGTTTTGATGTTAAGTGCTTGAATCCAAGTCTTATTGATTACTGATTTATGCTTTCTGTTGGGCAGGACACCCTTTTCGGGGTCAAAGAAAGTGAATTCCAGTTTCAAATCTCCAGTAAGTACTTCAATTTGTATGAATTCAGATTTTTAAAGAAGTTTTTTGCATTGGTTATGTATGCAGGTGCTTAACAAAACTATGTTCTGTTGCTGTTTGTCGTCTTGGCTATGGGGTATTTTACTGCATGACTGATCAGTTCTTTTAATTTTATAGTGAGCATTAACCCAAAGTCCTTATTAAAAAATCTTGAAAATAAAGACTAGATATTAAAATTATCCATTTTTTACCATTAGTAGCATTAAACTGTAAGATGCTTTACAACTTTGAACAGTGTCACTGTGTATATAAGGATATAAGGATCACTAACCATCACTAAACATCCAGTCAAGAGTTGTCTGATCAGAAACTGACTACTGATAAAAGGCTTCAGAATAACAGAACTGATAGGAGTAACACCTTGTTACTTTATGTGCAATCTGTTTGAATAAAATAAACATTAACACATGAAACTTTTGAGTTTATGCGAGTTGGAAATGGTATTGTTTTTAAAAAGGTATTAAAATAAATTC
Source organism: Brycinus macrolepidotus (assembly GCA_037974445.1). NCBI lineage: Eukaryota > Metazoa > Chordata > Actinopteri > Characiformes > Alestidae > Brycinus > Brycinus macrolepidotus. The sequence continues at coordinate 1,390,458 of JBBPCZ010000037.1, forward strand.
AATTGTAACAAGAGCCTTGTCTGCGTGTTCAGCTTTCATTTACAGCCGTTTAACAAGAGCATCACTTGACTTTGCTTTCAAGGTTCAGGCTTCCAGCACAGCGAGTTCTGCGATCTGTATGGAGGAAGAGATCAAAGAACTTCAGATGAAACTAGCCGAGCTGGACTCAGAGATCGCTCTGTTAGAAAAAGAGTGAGTTTGTGTGTGTGTGTTTTTCTGTTTGTCTGTCTGTCTATGCTGGGTAGATACCCAGTAGGTGGACATGGGTAACAGCCTGTTTCTAAGCATTCTTTTATGTTCAGTATTGTTAGCATCGTTTGTGGACCATTAAGCACAAAATGCTCCCCACCCACGACACTGCAAAAAGATGATCAATTACCCAAAAAGGTGCTTTTCAGTAGACATGTGGTACTGTTGCTTCTTCTATTTATTCCATTATCTTTCATGCCCTCTTCATTCGTTATGCATTTTTTACAGTAACTTGATACTGAATATGGCAAAAGCTCAACCTGCTCCTGAGTAATAACCTGAACAAGTCTTTATCTTCAGGATTTAAGACTGAACAGGGATGTTTTTGCTGTTTTTTTTTGTCTCTACAGAGGCATTGAGGTGGAGGAGCTGGATCAGCACATTGATTTGCTGCATGAGTACAATGACATCAAGGACGTCGGACAGACTCTCTTAGGCAGACTAGGTGAGGCTGGTGCTGGATTGCAGACGCGTTAGAGACCTGCCGATTTGAAGGACTTAGAGTCTTTACAATGAACAGCCACCTGAAACATGAAGAGAAGTAAGGGGGTTAAGCAAGAATCTCGCTATGTGAGACAGGCAAATTGAACTTCATGGGAACAAGATTCAAGAGATACAAGATCCTTTGTTACATACACAGTTATACAACATGTGAAATGTGCCCCGACACCTCTGTGAGATATAGTTACAATAAATTAAAGAGAAAAATAAAGACTAAAAAATGTATTCCAATAAGCATTACAGGTGTAAACAAGATCTGGTGTGCAAAAGTAATAGAATAGAGTTTGTACAATAAATCTCGCTTTGTGAGACTGGCAACTTTAACTTCATGGGAACAAGATTCAAGAGAGTCAAGATTCTTTATTTGTCACATACACAGCTACACAACAAGTAGTGAAATGTGCCCCTGAAACATCCATGAGACTGTGCAATATAGTTACAATAAACTAAAGAGAAAACAAAAGGCTAAAAACAAGATCTAAAAGTATAAACAAGATCTGGTGTGCAGATGTAATAGAATAGATCATGTGAACAAATAGCTGATAATGCCATTATGATTTTAAAACAGCTGTTTGATTTCCCTCTGCTCCTTATTACATTGATTAAATTTAAAAAAATTAAAGTTTTTCAGAATATTTTTTGTCTGTTCTAACCTTTGTTCATAATATTTTTCAGTATTTCCCACAACTATGGTATAGTAGACCCACACGTGGCTGTATATACATAACACTGGCTTATACAGGGTTGTAATGTCAGGAGTACAATAATGCCACCAAGCTGAATTAGAGATGCGATCTCTACATAAAGGGCTCATTCAGATACTGAGCCTGCCGAACGCCCTCTGCACAGCGGCTTGAGCATGACTCCAGCTGGCCTGGGGGCGAGAGAGAGCAATAGCAAGTGAGAGCAGACTTGTGCCATGTCACAGTTTTCCTCTGTGTGTCAGTACAACCGATCTTCTGTGTCTTTTTGTCACAGCCGGCCTGCGTGGAGTGACCACGCGCGACTTGTACAGCCAGTTCGACATGGAGCTGGACGACTGATTGGCTGGAGTCGTGGCTGTGGGGGAGAGAGGATAGTGTAACCAGTGCGGTCTCTGGAGCATGTGCCAGGGTTCAGGTGATATTTGTACAGCAGTTGTAATGACCAGCACACTTATTTGGAGTTTAAAGAAGTGACCTGGCTGCCTTACATTTTTTTTATTACGTTTAACTTTTATTTAATGAATGATCTGTTAAAGGAGAATATCTCAAAACTAGCGTAAACCAGTATCTCAGGCATCAGGCAGCATTTCACGTTATAACTTTCAGAGAAGGAGCTCTAAGACATTAAACCCTGTAGACGTCTGGTTCCATTCAGCACCACGGTGGACAATTCTGACTGTACATTTGTGTGTGCAGGAGCATTTCATATCGGACCACTCTGAATTCCCCTTTAACGTACCATTATTTAATTACAATGCTTACTTAAAGTTAAAAGAGCACACATTGTGTAAAAGACTTCTTTTCAAAAGTGACTGTGTTGAAAAAAAGTGTCAGTTATTGGGCACTGTTTTTGCTTTGCCCTGTGGTTGATCCTTATCCAAGGGCAGGTAAGAGTCCTTGGATCATCTCTAGAAGTGGTTTAGTTAATGCAGAGAACAAGAACTACCAATACTAGGTGTGGAAATGAAAGAACAGTGATGGTTGGTCCACTCACCTGGAAAGAATTTGCACAACAAAGGCAGCGCCCATAAACACGCCCACTGAAACCACCTCAACGGTGCAGGACTGAGTGACAGCTAGAGAATGTGAGAGTGACTTAGTCCATTGGTTTCTTGGTGAAATGATTTTTGATTGTTTTAGATTTTTGTAAATGTAATGAGTTGTTGTTATAATACAGGGGTGTTTAAAGAACATTTATGCACACCCCAGTCTTCTTAACATTTTGTTTGTGTGTGTGTCTCTGTATTCCTTGTAAATTAGAGTTTTTTGTTGCTATACCTTTACAACTAATACATGTGCAATTGTACATATAAATCCCTCTGTTGACCTTTGTTCTGATTGGTTTTCCTGCATTGTTCCTCATTCAGAAAACAGTCCAGGCTGAATCACTCCATGTAAATTCTGCGTATAACTTTGAAGCTGTAGCGTGTATAGATGGATGGATCTAACTGTGTTGTTTTTTGGGTTTTTTTGGACATCACAAAGTTTTCACCAAAAAGTTGATTTTATGACTTTTCCTATGTTAGTCAGAGAAGTTAACTGTACTTTTGAAACTGTATTGGAGTTTACATACTACATCAAATTCTTTTATTTCATACAAGCAGAACTGGAGGTGTCAGCGAAAGCTTTCATTCATAGCTGACAATATTTGTTGAACTAAATTGCAATAAACCAGCATTTGTCTTGTTTTGACTGATGTTTCATAATCACTTCTTAATCACTTGCATTATGACAAACAATTCAGGACAACTTGGTTTTAATCATAAGGCCCATCTAAAAGTACAGCGTGTTGCTGATAAAGAATATGATGGGTATGGATGTGGATTATAGCTCAGAATGTGGAAAACACTGATAAGGTTGTCTGTTTAAGTGATAGCTGTCTGGTTTTTTTTCCATTTGCAAAGGTGCTATCGCTGTTATCTTCAATGTCTCAATGTCTCAGACCATTCTCTTTACTCAAGGTCCTTACAAATATCAGTCATACACAGGATTGCAAAAGTTCTTCTTTAGCTAGTGCCATGTGTGCCACGTGATTTTTTTTCCTCCTCTCAAAAATGCATATTAGCCCATATTAAACTGGAAATATACTCCTACTGTTTACATTTTGATAGAATGTTTATTCTGGTCAACAGAATAAAAAGTGTGTATACATGTAAATACACTAAATGGACAAAAGTACTGGGACGCTTTGCACCAATAGGGACTTTAAATGACATTGCATTCGAACACACAGACTTTAATATGGAGTTGGTCCCCACTTTACAGCTATAACAGCTTCCACTCTTCTTGGAAGGCTTTCCACAAGATTTTGGAGTTTCTGT
>JBBPCZ010000037.1:1397081-1416592 GCA_037974445.1 Brycinus macrolepidotus
CCAGGCCTTCTCGTCCAACATCAGTGCCTGACCTCATAAATGCTCTACAGAATGAATGGACACAAATTCCCACAGAAGCACTCCCAAATCTTGTGGAAAGTCTTCCAAGAAGAGTGGAAGCTGTTCTAGCTGCAAAGGGGGACCAACCCCATATTAAAGTCTATGTATTTGAATGCAAAGTCCCTGTTGGTGTAATGGTCTTGCGTCCCAATACTTTTGTCCATGTAGTGTCTTTAGTGAGTCTTTGGGGTACAGATCAGGCAAAATTTAACATGAGAGGATGCTTCATTGAACAAGTCTGCCGCAGCCTTCATAAATGACTGAGATGTCTGAATCAGTGAATCTGATTCGTGGGATTTGACTCGAAAGTATCGGTTCGCGTTTGCCCGGCCCGCGTTTCCCTTCACTGTCCTCGGAAGCCCCGCCCCCGGCTGTAAAACGTCAGTGTTCTACGTCGCTTTCTGGGACGTGATTGGCCCCGGCGGCCGTCAATCAAAGCGCTTAGAGCCGGGCAGAAGGGAGGGGGTAAGGAAATTATAAGGTCATGAATTAGAGCGTCGGTAAAATGGAGATAGTAAAACGGTGACGGGGCGGGAGGATGTGGACCGAGAGGATGAATTAAGACGGCTAGAGCAGTTTAACAGATCAATTTGAATATTAACGCAAACCAGGGCCGGTGTTAGAGTGTGTGTGTGAGTGTGAACGGGGAAGAGGCTGGAGAGGAGGTTTCTCTTCTAAAGCCGATCAAGGTGGGATTGAAGCAGAGTCTGAGACCCATACGCTCTAGTCAGAGACTGTGGACACGAAAAAACAAGGTATTTGGAGACTTTTGCTTCATTTGTGCTGTTTTACATTTAATATCGCAATATCATCCTGCTTGATGGGTTTAGAGCTGAGGACAGTGCACTCCTTTCACATGCACACCACATGGACAAAAGTATTGGGACGCCTGACTATTCCACCAACAGGGGCTTTAATGACATTATATTCGAACACAGACTTTAATACGATCCCCCTTTGCGGCTATAACAGCTTCCAATCTTCTTGGAAGGCTTTCCACAAGAGTCTGGAGAGTTTCTGTGGGAAATTGTGCCCGTTCATTCTGTAGAGCATTTATCAGGTCAGGCACTGATGTTGAACGAGAAGGCCTGCCTCGCAATCTCCGTTCCATTTCATCCCAAAGGTGTTGGATGGGGTTGAGGTCAGGGCTCTGTGTGGGCCAGTCAAGTCCTTCCACACCGAACTCATCCAACCATGTCTTTATGGAACTTGCTTTGTACACTGGGGCACAGTCATGCTGGAATAGAAAAGGGCCTTCCCCAAACTGTGTCCACGAAGTTGAAAGGATGGAGTTGTCCAAAAATGTCTTGGTATGTTTGATTTTATTACACTTGTGGCAGTGGGTGTGATCTGAAACATCTGAATTCAGTAATTAAGAGGTGTCCCAATACTTTTGTCCATATAGTGGACTGGTCTCCCTGGGTTTTTTTGGACGCAGCGCGTCTGTCCCTCCCGCCTCTGTCCTCTCTGCAATCTTGTCCATGTGTGATGAGCTGTAATGAGGATGTCGATGTGCATTTATTGTAACAGATCCTGTTTTTTTTTTTATCAGCCTCCTTATGATCTGATCAGTGCTCACCTGGATGAAGGGGAGGGGGGTCGCTGCTTTATTGCCTAAGCAAAGGATCAGATAATCTGTTCGTGTTATTTACTATTACGCACAGCTAAAATCACTAAAATCAGCTAAAATGAAAACATAATTACTTGGAAATACAGCCACGAAGAAAGCTAAATAAGGCAGTTAAATCGCCTTATTCAACGCTAAATCGTGTGGTTGAGGAAGAGAGTGGTGGTGCACATGGCTGCCTTGACTGCAGTACTACAGTATGGCTGATGGTGTGTGTGTGTGTGTGTAACTGCTATGCATCACTGTGGACACAGCAGCCAGCCTTCGAGCATAATGAAGCATGCAAAGCATTTCAAAGCATGAAAACAGGCATGATTTTATATCGTCTGTATAAATATCTCGACGTTATAATTGTAATAAATGCTTATGGATGAACAGAAGGGTGTATAGAAGACCCCCTCCCTCTCCTGGCCCACCTTCCTTATTCAGCCGAGCATTACAGGCAGGATTTCCCTCCTGGTTGCATGATGCTTTGCACAGGCTGTTTAGGAGGCAAAAGCACACTAACCTTCATTTTTGATCTCCAACAGGATGTAACGTGTCCCTGTCTAGTCATGCAGGATGGATAAAATTCAAGAGTTGTAATATTTTGAAAATAGTTAAGCATCTAGTGATGTTTAGATTAACATTCATGAACCCATCTGTCCTAAAAACTGGTCAAAGGAGTGATTACATGGAATATACTTAATATTTGGGAGATTTGTGCTTTACTTGGGTACTGTTGGAATTAAATACTTGTGCCTTTATTCAGTTACACTTTAGAGAAAAAGCATACTTGTTATTTCTTATATTTTCATTTAGGCATTCAAAGTACAAATTTCAATGTACAAAAAAAAATGCTGGATTTTTTTTCTTTCTCTCTTGCCAATGAGTCGTATCACATTTTAATAGATACAGTATCAGGCCTGTATCAGCTGAATAGACTGGACTCAAAGGGGAAAAAAAAGAATATATCTGATCTGTTATAAATCTGTCTATCCTGAAACGGCACACACTTGTACTGTACTGTCGTGTTGTTAGTAGTACTTCTTCGTGCGGAAGATTTCAAAGAAGCAGTAGCGGTATCGGCCAATAGTCAGAGTATTAGTATCAGAACAGAAAAAGTGTCATCTTTCCATCTCCAGTTAAAACATTTTACTTTTATATTTACTTTTATGTACCGTGTTTACATTTTGCTCCTTTTTTTTTTTTTTATGAAGTATATTTTTCAGTATTTCTGTTTTCACTTGAGTCAAAATTTTGATGGCTGCCTGCCTGTATATAGATATGTAGAATTGTATCACAAACAATGGTGTAACATCAAATAAATGTTTGAAACCTGAAAATACCTTCTTTATATTTTCTCTCTTTGGCCCTCGTCCCACCATTAACAATTTGCCCCCCCCCCCCAGACAAAAACACTGGGCACCCCTCTTGTAGAAGCTTGCTCTTGTGGTCCTGCAGGTGCCTGTGAAGCCCTCCATTCAAATGAGTATATAACTGGGCCCTATATGAGGGCAATGCATCGGATGATGATAATTCTATCCTCATTGTTACTTTAGTGTTCATCCCTCAGTGTTGGGGTCGATTTAAAGGAGGCGTCCAGTTTGCAGGCCGCACGCTCGTGTTTGTTTATTTGAAAGGACAGGATGTCCAGCCTAAGTAAACATTTTTTTTTTCCTGTGTCATTGCTGCTGCAGGTCCATGTCTGAGAGAAAAGGGTTCAAATAAGGAATGCAGATAGTAAACTGTATTATATGCATATCTTCAGCATCATCATTATTTCTAGGACACTGAACTGCATGTGTCATTAAAAAGGCAGGGCCTGTAAACAACGGGTGTGTAGTAACTGCATGAACAGAATAGTAGCACGTAGGTGGCTGGACATCAGCTCATTATGTCATTGTCTTATTTTATTCACCACACGTTCTTTCTTGGGTGGTTCACACTTTAAAATGTTGAATATAATAGCCCATTGTATACTTCATGCCTTTTTTTAAGGGTCTTTTTCAGTTATATTTGATTTATGACGTTCATGGGGTTAATTTAACCAAAAAGAGTTGTAATTTAATTTTCCATTACCATTTTACCCCGAACAGTCTGTTTTTGTTACTGTACCTTTAACACTTGTATATGTAAAGGACACCTGACTGCTCTATATTGTTCCTCATTAAAAAAATCAGTCTGAACTGAGGTACTCCATATAACTCCAGCTAAACTGGTTTAGGCTTAAAAGGTGAATGTACACTGATGAGCCACGTCATTAGGTGCACCCTTCTTGTATCTGTACTCATTGGCTCCATTTTATGGTCTCCACCGACCATATAGTTGTATGATATAGCTTATCAGTGGTGGTCAGGGCAACCAGTGAGCAGGTACTATTTGGATGGTGGATCATTCTCAGCAAAGAGTGTGTGTGTTGCATGGAGAAGTTTATCAGACACAACAGTGCTGCTAGTGTTTTTAAACTCCTCACTGCTGGGCTGAGAATAGACCACTAACCAAAAATATCCAGCCAACATTGTCCCTTGGCCAGAAACTGGCCGTTGATAAAGGACTAGAGGATGACATCAAAGGACTAGAGGATGACATCAAATCAACCATCATCAGTAACTACATCTCCAAGCATAGGTTTGTATAATAGTGTTAAAACTCCAGCCTCCCTTGTGTGTAGAAGTGGGTATCAAGAACCATTCCTACATTGGCTTCAGTTGCTGAATGAAATATACCAAAATATGAATAAGCTCCTGGAAAAAAACTTTGCAGCTATCAGTGTTTATGCAGCATTAACGTGTTCTAATATAGGTGGCATTTTCAATTTACTGAGCAGACATTTGTAGCGATTGTTCCTTCCTTAAATATACAGGAAGCTCAAGAAACACAATAAAATAACTGATGAAACTTTTCAGGCAATGTCCTTATTTTTTGCATCAAATTATTGTGGGCAGTATCAGGGCAAGGCAAGTTTATTTGTATAGCACGTTATCACACAGAGAGGTAATTCAGTGTGCTTTACAGAGATAAACGAATATTGATAAGTGGTCAATAACAGTATTTGTATCGATAAGCAGTATCAGTATTGATATTTATCCGTATCAGTAAAATCTTAGCAATACTGCTCCCTACTGCTGTGTGATCCATTCTGTAGACTCTACATGTGCAGTACAGTATATTAAAGAAGAGAAAAAATAAAATGTCCACAAACTTACAATAGCAATATCAGTCATGCATGACACTCTGAAATGGTTGTTTGCTGATAAGATGCAGAAGAGGAACCGCAATAAAAATAAACAACAAAGACAAAGATAAAAGGAAATAAAGTCAGGATCTCATGAATGTGCAGAATCATAAAACGGGGTTATCAGCAGACCAGACGTCAACCTGTGATCTTTGACCTGCATTATGGACTCGACAGTGCAAAAGGCAACAGTCAAGGTGCTCTCCTTGCTGTCATAAATTAAAGATCAGGCTGTCAACAGATACTCCTTCGCGAGGATAAGATTGCAGAGGCCTCAAGGCCATATTCCAATAAAACATTAACAGCTTAATCTCCTAAAATGCGTTCCAGGTGTGTACATTTAGAAATGTAGAGCAACTTACATACTGAGTTGAGTGCTTTTGACTTCTGTGTGGACATGTTAGTTAGTTTTGCTTAAAGGTTGTCAAAAATATCAGTACATTCTGTAAAAAACAAAAAAAAAATGGTTCTTGGCTTGGGCATCTCTAGGACAACCTTTAATTATCTTGCATTATGAGGAGTTTTTAACCCAGTGCTTCTCAAACCAGTCCTCGGACATTGGTGGTCCCAAACGGTCTTTCTCAATCCCAGTGTGTTTCAAGTTTCGCTGGAGCAAATTTGTAGGCCGTCTGGGGTTCCCTGAGGATCACTTTGAGAAACCACTGCTTTAACCTTTAAAGAATGTGCCCATATTTACAAAAGAGACTACTTGAAGGACCTTCCTTTGAAAAGTTGTTTACAAACCCAAATGTTCTTTCAGGGTTCACAATGTGGATGATGATGTGGATGCAGATTTCTTGCTAATTATTTGTGTTTGTGTTTTGTGTGTGTGTTTCTGTGTAGGATGTTGCGACTAGCCTGTTCCATAGCCCTACTCTTCGTGTTCAGGCTGTTCCTTGGCTTGCCTTGGCTTCAGGTCTTTCCTGCCGTCTTCATCTTCTTCTTTGGCACTGGGGGATGGAGGTCCCTCCGCATATTCGTGAAAACTATCGGCCGAGATTTACAGTAAGTGTGTGAAAGTGCACTGCTGTGACAGCTTCCATGTGCTTCAACACTACAAGTGTAAAAAAACATCATGGTACAATACATTGCAGAGCAGAATCTGACAATATGCTAGTTATCCAATGCTTTCACTTTGTTTGAACACTACAAAAATGATATTCGGCAAGAAAAATGATCTGAAATATAGCGAATATATAAAAAGATTATTTTTAGCCTTAATTTACTTAAGGAACTAATGTATATTATAATTATATTTCAAAGCTGTTTATCTGGGCAGTAAGATAATAAATACTGGTAGCATTAGAATGCAAGGAACATTAAACAGCCTGAATAATGATTTTATGTATGTAAGTGTATTTGGATATCCATTTGCAGACCTCCACTTATGGAAACCCAGTTTATTTGTAGTTCCCATCAAATCCATGGTTTGGCTCCATTAGTACTTCATTAAATTAAATCAGGAGCCGCTAATGGAGTTTCACAAATCCAAACAATGACTGGAGGCATCGAGGAAAAGCTTCCAGCTTTAGTTTCTGGATGCAGTTGGATGCAATCATCATTTTTGTTCATTCAAATTTTCTTTAAAACACGGTTAGAATACTGAATCATGAGATCAGTATTGTGAATCAAATCAAACCGTGAATAAAGTGTAGCGTTACACCCCGATTTAACTCTGAAGAGTGTGTTTGGGATAGCTAATCAACGGTACATAAGCTGGAGACGCTATGTAAAAGCAGTAACCTCTTTATGGCTTTGCACCGTCACCTGGGTTTGTCTCCCAGCCGTCATCCATTTCTCTGATGAAGGGGTTTTGTCTCAAGCCAGTGTGACGGATCTTTCCAGTTTTACAGGCTCTGAATGTCTGGATGGTGGAAGAGCCTGTGTTAGCTTTGCTCAGCAGAACCCCAGCAGGTCCAACTTGTTTTTTTTTTTCTCTCCCTCTGTACTCCCTAAAGAAAGTAAAACTAGCTGAAAAAAGCAGTTACGTTTGCATATTTTTAAGTCTCGTTAAGAGCTGTCTCAAATTATATCATAAATAATCAGGCATCATTTTTTAATTTATAGGGTGGGAGACAGGGATTAAGCCTATTCCGGGACTACACTTTACTTCAGTGGAGAATTTAAGCTTAATGTTTGTGAAACCGGCCCACAGTTATAGATTCTTCACATTTTTCTGATTGTGTGTATATTTCACAATCTTTTTTTGTTGCTGGGGACCAGGAAACACCCATCATTGCGGCTTGGTTTTATTGATTTGCATTTTAAAGGCAGAACTGGTTTCAGTACGTTTGTGTTAATTGCCCCTGTGGGTGGAGAAAGGTAAACTTCAGTTGTCGTTGATTTGAGTGTCCACCAATCTGGGTCCGAGGTCAGTCTTTTGGTTCTCCGTCGTGTGGGAGTCCATTACTCACCGCTTCCCTTTTACCACCAATCTGTGGTGTAATGAGATTTTTCTCCACCCAGTTGGCTGTCTAGTAAATACACACTGCATTTAGAATTTACAAATATAAACATTAAATTAAAGTTCATTTTTCAAATATGCATAAAACAATTAACAGAAAATTACACAGAAGCCTCAGTTACATCAGTTACATACAGTATTAGTTGTTTTGGTATTTAGTGTGTCCATCTTTTGCCTTTATTATATTATCCACTTGCTTTTAATGTTTTAGAGAAATCTGCATGAATATTTTTCCTAATTTCTTCTTAAGGTCTTCAGAGTTCAGTTGCGTAAATCCAGCGTTACTTCCAGTTACAAACTTACACTTTTCAGTACATAATACTTTCCTGCACGTCTCAGACATCCAGTTTAGTTTCTAATGCAGTCCTTCTTCAGTTACGCAGCCTTTCAGACCCACAGCATTGATTCGTCTTTTCACAGTAGAAGAATGGACAGAAAATCCTGTGGATTTTTTCTGATCTGAAGCAAGAGTGGGCCTTGATTTTTCTCTTCTCTGTTGAAGATGAAAGCTTTAAGCGCTGTTTTATCTGACGAGAACAGTTTTGGTGGTCTACTACATTGTTAGGAGCCACATTTTCTGTACATATTTTTAAATATTACTCCACTTTTGGAAACATGATTTTTATTCACTTATTTTTTTCATTTCTTGTTCAAGTGGGTGATCTTCTCAGAAATCTGTTCCAAAGTCATTTTAGGTGGATATGTGAGGCAGCTGAGGTGTGTGTGTGTAGTTGCTTGTGTAAATGTGTGTCTCTGTTCTTGTCCTTTTGCAACATAAAGGGGCATTTAGCTGACACTCTTATCCAGAGCGACTTACAATCATTAGTTACAGGGACAGTCCCCCCTGGAGACACTGAGGGTTAAGTGTCTTGCTCAGGGCAAGTGTTTTACCCACTAGGCTACTACCACCCCAGTGAAGCCGTTGATTGTATAAACGTCAGTGAAGCTGTTGATTATATAAACATAATTTCTCACTACCACCAGAACAGCTAACCTGCCTCTTTGTCTTTCACAGTGCGGCTGGTGTGCTGCTGCAAGTAAAACTCAACGTAAGGCGGCATTTACGTGAAGGCAACACCGTTCCCAAGATCTTCGCTGAGACAGTGCAAAAATATGGCGATAAGACGGCGCTGATCTTCGAGGGAACGGGTGAGAAGTGGAGCTTCAGGCAGCTGGATGAGTATTCAAATCGCGTAGCCAACCTGCTTACCCAGCGCGGCTTCAAGGAGGGCGATGTCGTGGCCCTGTTCATGGAGAATCGCTCGCAGTACGTGGGGCTGTGGCTAGGCATGGCCAAAATTGGTGTTGAGGCGGCCCTTATCAACTTTAACCTGCGCCTAGAGGCCCTGGTGCACTGTGTGAACATCTCTAACGCCAAGGCCGTGGTGTTCGGGAGTGAGATGAGCGATGGTGAGCATCCAGCTTTATTATGTGGACCCATTATGCCTTCAGTTTAATTGCATCTATAGCTTACAGTTGCCAGTCCTACCATAGGAGATCCTGAAGAAATTTGTAAGGATGCACAGTATACTGGTTTTTTTTTTTTTGTTTGTTTTTTTTTTATTCTTATCCATTATTGACCTTAAATGAAACCACTGAATGCATCCTGCCCCAGTGTCATTGGATTTTTGGAATGAATCAAGGCAGAATGGTACATCCAAATAATTTTTGTTGAAATAACACTGCATAATCATTACGATTTAGTAATGTCCATGTCTTGCAGCCCTGGTTCAAAATATCATGACTCTAATAACCATATTAAATATTTGCTGCCTAGCCCAAGCATAACGGGCCTGACAGCTGGGTTCTGGCCGGGTTCGGGACAGTATTTTACATGGAACACTGAACTAGGATCAGCCGGGCTCAGGATTGTTTTCTAATGTATGATATAATTTGTGGACTCTCTCTCAGTGAAAGCATGGTTGTTGAGAGAGGTTGTGGGTTTGTGTACATGTCACAGTAGATCTTTTCTCTTGTTTAAGTTTGCTCAAAGTTTATTAAGCATTTATATGAGTTGTGGCAGTAGCAAGAGGACCTTTAGCACAGGGAGGCTGCTGGAAAGTGAAGGCTGCACTCTGTCAGGTATAATTAGCAATCCCTGATAATAAACAGTGCATTACAGATGTGTAAAATGCCAGTTTATCTCAGCAGGACGTTTTCAGTCACTCAGGTGCTTAGTACCAAAGCATAGAGTCGGGTCAGCTACAATGAATCAGAATCAGAAACTTTATTGATCCTGGAGGAAACTGCTTATGTTACACCTGCACGAACACACAGAGACAAGAACAGTATTAAATATGAAGTCTAAATAAACCTGATAAAAACTCGGCAGAAAACACTTCATATGAAATATACTATGCTATATACACAAAGGCTAGGGTATAAATACTATGGATAAATAACTTACAGTTAAGTGAATTACTGATAACACAAATGGTAGTTAGGAGTGTGTTATTGTATGTAATAGAGATCAGTAGTATATCAGCAATGTTGACATAAGTAGTGACATGGTAAAGCTATTGCACATAACAATAATAATAAGATTTTGCATATAATGAAATGATTTAGCACCCATTACAAAAGTTACACACGATATTAAACATGGTAAGGCTATTTCACATAGTTTTGGCGTCCGATAAGAAAATTGCACAAAATTACACGTGGTAGACTATTGAATATAATGATTTAAACCCAATAAGAAATTGTGAAACTAAGTAGAATCAGGTTATTGTGTGAATGTGTGACCAGAGAGAGGAGTTATAGAGTCTGAGGGTGGTGGGGAGGAAGAATTTTCTGTAGTTGTAGTCAGGGAAGCGCACGTTGTTATGTAGGTGATTGTGCAATTAACAAAGCTAGTAATGTGAAAGGGAAGTGGAACTAGGCCAAAGGTGAACATGAGTATTAGTCTCTGGAATGAAAATACAGTGATTCATTAGACAGGAGGAGTTATTTTAGTGAGGAAATGAGGATGCTTTTGTATGTAGCGTTGGGTGTCATAATCTGACGGTCATCTGAGTTGTAGCTGGTTTGGGTAAAAGGTGGTGGAGATGGTGAAAGTCCTGTAAAGGGGCAGCAGTGCTACAGTGTGATGACCCCCAATGATTCACCCATTTGGCATTTAAGTAATTGGAGGCTGTGTACTGAGTCAGCAGGTTCCCTCATGGATTCAGCAGAGCCAGGCGTTTTGTTTTGTACCCTGATTGTCTTACAGGGGGTTGTAAAGACTGAAGATGCTTATTATGGGTCGCAGTGTTGTGGACAACGCTGCCCTTATCTCTCCTCACCTCTCCTCTCCTCTCCCCTAATACCGAATATATTTTGAATATAGTCACTGTCCTAAGAAAAATATGGAATTTCATTTTTTACCATCTTTATTTTTCTATGTCATTTGAACACAGACGCTGCCCTTTACGTTGTATGAAACTTTCATGATGACCGGTAAAAATGGTCCGTTCACACACACGAATGAACGAAAACACATGAATTTATTTCTTTTTCTTCTCTGTCTCTCTGTCTCTGTCTCTGTCTCTGTCTCTGTCTCTGTCTCTCTGTCTCTGTCTCTGTCTCTCTGTCTCTCTGTCTCTCTGTCTCTCTGTCTCTGTCTCTCTGTCTCTCTCTCTGTCTGTGTGTCTCTCTCTCTTACCTCTATCTCTGTCTCTCTCTCACTCGCTCTCTCAGCGATGTGTGAGGTGCACAGCTTAATGGGAAAATCAGTTCAGCTGTTCTGTTCTGGAGACTGGGATCCTAAACGTGTCCCGGAAGGGACCGAGTGCCTCGAGCCGCTCTTAGAGAGTGCCCCCACCTACAAGCCTAAAGAGCAGGGCATGCGTGGATTCACAGGTAACACATTGATATATCTGGGAAACTGGTTTGGACCTGTAGAAGACCTGTGTGGCCTGTTAGGTTCTGAAGTAATCTTTTTTTGTTCCTTTCACCTACAGATCGTCTCTTCTATATATACACGTCTGGAACCACTGGGATGCCAAAAGCTGCCATTGTAGTGCACAGCAGGTAATCAAGCAGTTTTCCTCCCCTCAGCTCTCTCTTTCTCTCTTCTCGTTTTTCCCTTCCCTCAACTGAGATTTTCATCTGTTTCAGAAGTACAAGACACCTTGACGTGATATAAAACGCTAGATAGACTGAATAAATAATAGACCGCAAATTAGTACAATTAAAGTAAAAATTTGCTGAAGGAAAAAGAAATACAAGAATTATGAATTTAAACTAATAGCAATAATGATTGGAATTAATAGAAGTAATAATGCAATAATAGAACTAAATTATTATTATTATTATTATTATTATTATTATTATTATTATTATTTTACAACCCTCTTTATGTCTTTTGCTTAATTACCCTTCATCATTCACCCAGTCTTCTCTTCTGTGGGGTTTCCCTTCAGGTACTACCGTATGGCGGCTCTGGTGTATTATGGTTTCAGGATGAGGTCTGATGATGTGCTGTACGATTGCCTCCCTCTTTACCACTCAGCAGGTAAGATGCCGTTGCTCGCCGTTTCCTTTCTGAGAAATGTTGCGGTGAGGAAGAGAGCGAGGGCCACTTCCTTTGTAGGAGGTCACCTGAAATGTTGCATCCTGATGTTGTTTTTGACCTTACTTACAGTTTATATCCTCTGTTTGAGAACATGGAAATTTTCCATGTTCTAAATTTAACGTGCTATAAATAAATTTAATGTGCTGTTTTTTTGTTCCTAGCCTCTTACTTCTAGTTCTGGCCCATTACTGAGACAGGACGGCTTCTTAATAGAGGCATCCTTTTAATTGAACATTTGACTACTGACCATGTAGCATCACATTCAAACCTATTCAAATCCTAGCTTTGCCATATGTCACCCAGACAGGTGGTCTATAGAATGTGATTACCTGTGTATCCTGATGTCTGTTATGACTGTTTAGGGGAAGGTTTGCAACAGTCATTGGGTTTGGGTTTTACGTTGAGCCACGCCTGCTTCTTCAAAAGATGTTTCAGTTAGTGTCCAGCATGGTACTCTATAACTTTACAAGGCTCATGATGATCAGACACTTTCATACACCCAAAAAATGAGCCAACAGGGTCGTTTCACTTAGAATGGCATTATAAGATCATTGATGTTTAATGTTATATGATGATTAATATACTAACTCTGAACTGAGTAAATATGTACATCATTAGATTTTCATATAACAGTTTAGTATTTTAGTGTAATATTGCAAAAGGACACTTTGTTTTTAAACATGCTTCACCTGTAGTTTCTGTAACTCACTGAAGTTTACATGGTTTTATTTAGCTAAAGAGAAGTTTTGTAACAAAGTAAAATGAATCTGGGGGAAGTGTGGTGCTGGCTGGGTCAAACTGTTTTTTGTTCTGTGTGACAGGTAACGTTGTGGGTGTTGGCCAGTGTCTGATTCACGGCATGACTGTTGTCATCAAGAAGAAGTTTTCGGCATCAAAATTCTGGGACGACTGCATCAAATACAACTGCACTGTGAGTGTCAATCATGGGAGCATTTAGTCCCTGACATCTGATCACCATGCCCATTTCCATGTTTTATTTTTTGCACTATTTGAAAATGCCAGCTGCTCTTTACATTTTTTTTTCCTTCTCCTTTGAAGTTTGGAAATGCAAGGTTTTGTTATGACAGCAGTGATACGAGTCATATAATTTTGACTGATTTTGAGTGATCAGTTATGGGTGGTGACTGGATGTCAGAGGGTTGACAGAAATGTTCCGTATTGCGTTTGTCCAGTCTGACAGCTTGTCTAATTTCTAACGGTTCTCATATGTCTCTGGCTGATTTGTTTAAAAAACATTGTCATACACAGTGACACACACACACTCTATATGGACAAAAGTATTGTAACACACCTGTTTTTCAGGGTGGGCTAGCCCCCTTACTTCCAGTGAAGGACAATCTTAATGCTTCAGCATACCAAGACATTTTGGACAACGCCATGCTTCCAACTTTGTGGACACAGTTTGGGGAAGAACCTTTACTGTTCCACCATGACTGTACCCCAGTGCACAAAGCAAGCTCCATAAAGACATGGTTGGATGAGAAGAATGGAAGCTGTTATAGCTGCAAAGGGGCCGACTCCATATTAAAGTCTATGTATTTGATTGCCAAAACCCAACTATGAACAAAATAAGATGTATTTTTACTTAGAAAAAGAACACATTTTCATTTCATTGATGGCACCAAAACTTTGCATATGATGTATACATACACCGATCAGCCGCAACTTTGAAACCACCCTTCTGATTTTGTCCTGTTGATCATACTAGTTTGTCCAGCACATCCCACAGATGCTTGATCAGTTTGAGATCTGGAGAGTTTAGATGCCTAGTCCACACCTTGAACTCTTTGGCATGTTCCTCAAACCATTCCTGAACAGTGTTTTGGAGTGTGGCAGTGCACAGTATCCTAATGAAAGAGGCCATTGCAGTTAGGGAATACCGTTGCCTTGAAGGGGTCTACTTGGTCTGCCAAGATGTTTTGGTAGACGGTGCATGTCAGAGTAACATCTACGTAAATGCCAGGATCAAATTTTTCCCAGCAGAACATTGCCCAGAGCATCACACTGCCTCTGCTGCATCCTATGCTATCTCTTCCCCATGTAAGTGATACATGCATATCTGGTCATACTCATGATCTGTAAGAAACATGACTCATCAAACCAGGCCGCCTTCTTCCATTGCTCTATGGTCCAGTTCTGATGTTCACGTGCCCATTGTAGGTGTTTTGGTGGTGGACACACACACAGCATGGGCACTGGCCGATCTGCAGCTACATAGCCCCATACGCAGCAAGCCACAGTACATGCTCTGTGCTGATACCTTTCTATCATAGCTAGCACTAACTTTTTTCAGCAATTTATGCACTCGTGACCTTTCACCTATTCGTCAGCTGTCCTTCCTTGGACCACTTTTGCTAAGTACTGACCACTGTGTGTCCAGAACACCCGACAAGGCCTGCTGTTTTGGAGATGCTCTGATCCAGTCATCTAGCAATTACAGTTTGGTCCTTGTCAGAGTTGCTCAGATCCTTACATTCGCCCTTTCAAGACATCAACTTCAAGACCTTCCTGTTCACTTACTTTCTAATATATTCCACCCCTTGACAGATGTCATTGTAACGAAATAAAACAAATGCAGTTGTTTGCAGTTCGATGTTTTAATCATTTAACAGCTCTTGTATTATTACAATCAATTATGGTTGATGTAACGTACAAAAACTGATTCTACGAACCACGAACATGACAAACTAATGACAAAATAACGTTGTCTTCCTTTCCCTTAAACTCTTTTCCCCCTTCCCTCCTCTCTCTCTCTCTGCAGATTGTGCAGTACATCGGGGAGATCTGCCGCTATCTGCTGAACCAGCCAGTGCGTGATACTGAAAAGCGGCACTGCGTGCGCATGGCACTGGGAAACGGCCTCCGCCAGTCCATCTGGGAGGAGTTCATGCAGCGCTTTAATGTGCCGCAGATCGCAGAGTTCTACGGAGCCACAGAGTGTAACTGCAGCCTCGGCAACTTCAACAACAAGGTGAGCCAAGGCCCAAGTCCAGGGCACTTAAGAACAAGTGCCTGGAAAAAATAAGAGAATCCATTAGCAATACACACATGCAGAAAGTGTGTTTGTGTCCGTGTATACACCCACACACACACTCTTATGCTTACTCTCACTCTCACGCTGATCTCCGGATGCCAGCTAATGCATTTTTAAGAGGATATTTGGGGATGTCTTTAGTGGCTGTAATGATTTCAGTTGAGTGGCTGTGTAGAGTGTTTTCCTGCTACGCACTGGACGATGTTCCCAACCCGATGTGCATTACCCATGAAGCCCAGCTGTGCGTGTGTGTGGATGTCAGGAATATTGTAAGGACTGTATAACCCTGAAATACGGGACAAACATGAAATACATAAAATACGGGACATAACCATGACGGTCTTACAGGTCATTTTCAGGCTTTGCCTTAACAACACATGCAGCCGTTTACCGGTATTTTAGCATGTTGGTACTTGTCCTGTTTACCTGGAATTTCATGTCATGACATCCTCTGACAGTCCATCTGCTAAATGCCGTAAATGTAATCCATTTGTGAATCGTGTACATAAATACAGCTCTTCAGTGTTTGGTGTGGTGGCTGGTAGCTTTCAACCTTGCCAGCATCATGTGAAGGGGGAGATTTAGCTAGTGATTGAAATTGGACATAACTAAAATTACAGAGAAAACCAGGTCAGAATCTTGTAAACTAAATAGAAATTACTCAACTTGGTCAGCTATAGCCTAGACATTAATGTTTGTTGGCATCATTTTACCTTTTGTTTACCCGGGCCTTCCAGTAGTCACCCTGGGGATTGTACTAGGTCTCATGTTGATCGATTGGTGTCAACTTCGACTTCACACTTCACCCTTACTTTACCCTTCCTGTTTAATTACTGTTAAATACTTGAACCTATGTATAATGAATGGTGGTATATTATAATAAGAAACCAGTCAGATCAGACTGTTTTGTTCTGTTAGGAATTGTTAATTTTGTCCTTTCAAAGCCAAAAATCTTAAATTTCGTAGTGGTCTATAAACTGCACTAAAGCCAAATGGCAGTATTATGTGCCACCAGTGTCAGGATACTGATACTGGCGATAAATTGGTCAGTGCTAGGGGATAGACTGCGATTCATGTTACAAAGCATGAACTTCTGAAAAGGTCTGTGTACTGAAGAGCAGTAACTGACGTCTGTGTGTCTGTGTTCCGAGCAGACTGGTGCCTGTGGCTTCAACAGCCAGATCCTCCCCTATGTCTACCCTATTCGGCTGGTCAGAGTGGATGAGGAGACCATGGAGCTCATCAGAGGACCTGACGGAGTGTGTATACCATGTGGTCCAGGTGAGTATTTGGATACACACATGCATATGCACAGTACTGGATGTATTTTGGGGACATTGTAGTCAAGTTTTGCAGTGTGTTTTACTGCCCAATTCTTGCCAGAAACAGGTGACATGTGTGTTTCGCTTCTACATAACGCCTTGATTTCAGTTATAATGAGGATTATGTACATGAACATGTGCAGACGACAGCAGAGTTTTCCTGGCATTTCCTTTCATGCTCTGATTTAAAAGTGAAGGCTCACTTTAAAGGCTGACACAGCGAATGCGACTTTAAGGAATGTCATGAAAGGGTGAAATATTCACTAACTTTCTTTGTGCTAAAATTGCACACTGTTCAAAGACACAGTCAGAATGTTGTCAAGTAACAAAGATATTCTCACAAAAGAGGAAACTGATTATTTTGGGTGAGTCACTTTCTCTTTTGGAAAAGCAAAAGCAGCACAAAGTTTCGCCTCCTCATTCAGAGACTGACACTTTATGAGGGCCTCCTCACTCAAGTCTGATTCCACAACTGAATTTGAGGTGCCTTTAGAGATGCTGGCACCACACTAGGGCTAATCAATCAAATTAATGCATTGGTTTGCTTTTTGAATGATAAAAGATTATTCATAAGAGGGAGTTATTAGCCATCAGATTGTTTTTGGGTCCATCTCTGAAAGAGAGGAAACCCACACCAGCGGGATCTCATGAAGATGTGTATGTTTGCAGTTCATGCAGTTGCATGGATATGAATTGTAATAAATGTTTGCTGTTATAAATCGTATAATTGTTATTAATTGTCAAGATAACGACTTGATTACTTTATTACGATATAACGTCCCCCCGTTGGTGACAGTCCACTGCTTCACTTGGTGGATGGGTTAAATGCAGAGAGAGAATTCCATACTGTTCCTACTGTGTGGTGTGCTGTGGTGTGTTTACACGTGACTATAAGGGGCCACTTTATATTTTTGGGGCAGCTGGTGGCCTAGTGGTTAGGGAGTTGCCCCTGTGATCAGAAGGTTGTGGGTTTGAATCCCAGGACTGTTAGTGGCACCTTTGAGGTACCCTTGAGTAAGGTACCGTCCCTACACACTGCGCCCCGGCCGCTGTGTTCCTGGCTGCCCGCTGCTTCACTTGGTAAATGGGTTAAATACAGAGAGAATTTCGTGCTGTTCACACTATGTGCTGTGGTGTGTTCACGTATGACAAATGGACACTTTACACTTTAAGATAAGATAAGAAAGAGGGAAAGTCTTTTATCAATGCTCAGTGCAACAAGAAGAAAAAAAGATATAACACTAGAGAATTTAAAAAAAAAAAAGACAATAACAATAGTGCAACAAAATAACTATAACAGATATAACAGATATAATGTAATAACAGATCAGTGGTTTAGGAGAAGTGTTAGTGTTTGTGCAATAAAAATATGAAGTATGTAATAAAATGAAATGGCAGCAGGTGATGAGGTGATGAGACTAACATTCAATAACATTCAGACAGTACACATTAAACAGTTGAAGTGTATTGCGCAAGTCCTATTTTGACATAAAGACTGAAAAAGATCACCTACAGAACAAGGAGGAGTTATACAATCTTATTGCCACAGGTAGGAAGGATTTCCTGTGGCGTTCAGTTCTGCTTTTGGAGGCAATGAGTCTTTTGCTGCATGTGCTCCGATGTTCCATCAAGGAGGCGTGGATGGGGTGGGAGGTGTTGTCCATGATACTGAGAAGCTTCTTCAGCATTCTCTTACCAGACACCTTCGCCAGGGTCTCCAGTTTGACACCCAGGACAGAACTTTAGACCTTTACAAATGGTGCTGGCTCTACACATGATGAATACAGAGGACAAGCCAATCCTTTTAATGTTTGTCCAAAAAAAAAAAAAAACAGTTTTTGGGACACAACCCATCAGCCCACTTGTTGCTTAGTCAACCAAACACTGTTGTCTCTGTGGTTGGCATAAGTTCACATCGCCTGTTTCTGCTTTCTCTCTGCCCCTCCACAGGTGAACCCGGTCAGCTGGTGGGCAGAATCATTCAGAATGACCCCCTAAGACGCTTTGATGGCTACGTCAATCAGTCCGCCACCAGTAAAAAGGTTGCCCACAGCGTCTTTAAGAAAGGAGACAGTGCCTACCTGTCAGGTATGCTCACCAAAAACTCACCCACAGAAAATTGTGACCCTAGATCGTCACTTTTAGTCTTAGAAGTTTAATACATTACATCTGTCTCTCTGCCCTCATACGCAACACACACACATCCCTTCAAAAGTTTGGTAACCGCTTCAAAGTATTTTGCAAACCATTGAGCTTTTTTTCTTTTTTTTTTTGCCAATTTGCAGTAAACCAACATATCGAAGCAATTTTTGTAGTAAAACAAAATTTATTGCATGTAAATTGTTGCACACATTTTCTCCTCTTGTTGTGAAGCTAAGCTGAAGCTAAGTATACTCAAAGGATTAGTACATCACTGTTCATTAAATCTACATGTTCTGTTTCTGATCTGATAAGTCGAGCCATGTCTGGAACGGTTGGAACTGTAAAATGCTTGATATATGCACACACAACCACGCACGATTGTGTTCTGTATTAACTAAACCATCTTATTAAAGTTCACTGTGTTGATCATGAAATAATCTTGCTTACTGATAACAAGCTACTTCCCATCCTGCCTAAGATCACAGATTTTCCTCTGAATATTTTCCACTGATTACTAAGATGTAAATGTGAGATGGTGCATTATAGAGAAACTAAGGAATTGTAATGATGTGGATAAGAACCAGGGGTTGCAATGTCTTATGTTTTATTGCATAAGCATCCAAGTGTTCTTTCCTTTCTCCAGGAGATGTACTGGTGATGGATGAGTGCGGCTACATGTACTTCAGGGACCGCACTGGGGATACGTTCCGCTGGAAGGGAGAGAACGTCTCCACCACTGAGGTGGAGGGCACCCTGAGCCGTCTGCTGGACATGAAAGACGTTGTTGTTTACGGCGTGGAGGTGCCAGGTACAAAGATTTGTTTTCTTTTTTGCATTTTGTCAGTTTGACTGCTTGATTGTGGCTCTCTTTCTTTGTCCTTCGTTACCCATCATTGATTCTTTTCTTGTATTTTGTTGGGTTATGAAAGGCAGCCCTCAGTTCTATTGTTCTTTCACAAGAAAACACATAATTATAATTACACACTATTAATAGTCAGTCTCTCTCTCTCTCTCTCTCTCTCTCTCTCTCTCTCTCTCTCTCTCTCTCTCTCTCTCTCTCTCTCTCTCT
>JBBPCZ010000037.1:1429371-1441096 GCA_037974445.1 Brycinus macrolepidotus
TGTGTGTGTGTGTGTGTGTGTGTGTGTGTGTGTGTGTGTGTGTGAGAGAGAGAGAGAGAGAGAGAGAGAGAGAGAGTCAAATGATTGTTCTTCAAAATGTGTTCCTGTGTGACGGGGACATTTAACACAGTTAAATGTCCAAAAAGACTCTTTTCCCCGAGCAGATGACTAGATGTTAGACCCACATGTTTAAATCAATAGCTTATCTCTCAATCAAAGAGCGGATCTGTCCGTACACACACAGTCACCGTTACACAACACACACACCACCAGGTCAGTAATGAGTCTGATTCTCTTTCTTTTCTGTAATTTTGGCAGAACTATATTCAGCTTAGACATTAAAGAAAGTCACATTAAACTGCCATTCTAAATTATAACACATTGAAAGTTTGTTTTTTTTGTTTTGGATGTTTTTGGATGTTTTTGTACGTATATTCCAATATATTTCTTTACTGAGATGCATGCATACACACACTGACTCAGCCTTGCTGTTACGTTGCTCCAGTTTTTGGGGAAGTGGTATGATATCGCCTCAGCCTCCAACTGCCCATGGAGGAAGAAGCACAAAGGAGATTTTCCCATCGGCTCTCTGGAGCTGAAGCAAAGCAGCTCACCAAACATTCTCAGCATGAAGAGGATCATGTCCAGGTAATGCCTGCTCTCACTCCCATACACATACAAATATCCATTTATTGCTTTATACATACACTACCAGTCTTTGAACATACTGAGATTTTCTACATTTGCATGTTACTCACTTAATATTTACTAAAAAAAACAGTCAATATTCTTTGCTATCAAATACATTTACATTATGTTCACCATTTGAGTACCTTTATTAAGCAGAAAATGTCATATTTTTTATTAATCACCAACGACCTACAAAAAACTACCTAATATAATTAAAATGATAATGTTTGCACAATTTTTGAATGTGAAAAAATGACCCATTTTACAAAATCGAACACTTTCTGCTTCTTAGTTTAGAGTTTATATCTATATTTTATTTATATATGAGTATGGCTTGTGTCTTTTTTGCGCCCTGTAAAATCTGGAGCCACACTGTCTCGACTCGCTGTATACAGGTATATAGCTGAGACGACAATAAAGTTTTCTTTGGCTTTCTTTATCATGGGAAACACAGTTTTTCAGAAGTTAGCTCTGCGATTCTTTCCTAAACGTCTGGGGAGGCGCAGCTTTTCAGAATATTTCCATAAATTAGCATGTTTTCTTCATTAGCCTTTGAAAAACTATGAAAAAATGAAGGAACGACTGTTCAAAGTGCTACCTTGTTAACAAGCTCCTGTTTGAAAAACAAGGTACTGTGATTCTGCATCACCAATCCAGCAGCTGTTGGTAGTGTTCTGATCCAGTGGTGCTGATTGTTGTCAGATTGACAAAACTGTAGCCCAGTGGCACTGGGGGTACCGGGGGGCTAGTCATATTTCGGGGCAAAATTATTGCCACCTATTCTGAAGTGCTACCTAGATGTGCCAGCCATGCGAGGAAGGACAATGCCCTCCTTCTTCTAATCTAACATCCAACCTCTACCTCCAACCTGAGCACCAATTATTTTTGGCTTGCAACAATACTATAACTCTTTTGGTGTTATTCACAACCATTTATAAAAGTGCTCTTTAAAGAGGCATTTAAAAAAAAAAGGATTTAAAACATAAAGAGAAACACTTGACCAGGCAACTTTCCCTATGAAGCTTATATTTTAAGGGCAGGGCAAAGAACTATTGATGCATTCAGATAGTTCTTTGAGTGCTTTTACTAAAAAACCCTTGAAGAACCCTTTGTTATTTACCTTCTGTATCCTGCGTAAAAGTTTTTGCACCCCAGCCTCCTCCCTGTTTGAACCTCCATACGCTGAAGTGAAAGGTAACAGTGAAAATTGATATAAAAAAGAACACAAAATGTTCCCAAATTTTTGACGGTCAGCGTGAATGTGTGATACGGAACAGGCCGTCAGTCCCTAATGCTGATTTTGCAGGCATGGAGAGTGCAAGTTGATCACTGGCAACTATGAGCTGACTGAGACCCCAGGACGATTCTACTACCACAGTGTCAGTGAGTACACACCCGGCCAGATATGCATTCAAACGCAATGCAAACTCCTTTCAGAGTAAAATGTTGTTAAATGTACATATGATTAAATAATTTAAATGCACTAAAGTGCACACTAAAAACATGTAACCAGTTCCTGACCCCGGATGGTCTTGTGTTCATACAGAATGGTCAGCTGATGTGGACGCCTATGTGGTGCACAC
Organism: Brycinus macrolepidotus; assembly: GCA_037974445.1. Lineage (NCBI taxonomy): Eukaryota > Metazoa > Chordata > Actinopteri > Characiformes > Alestidae > Brycinus > Brycinus macrolepidotus. Next base: position 1,431,645 of record JBBPCZ010000037.1, read on the forward strand.
CAACTACGATGAGTACGCGCTGGTGATCATGCTGAAAGAGCGGCAAGGTGGAAACAAGACCACCTCCGTCAAGCTGTACGGTGAGAGACGCGGTTCATGCACAGATTCAGTAAAGTCGCAGGACTGGCAATAAAGCTTATTAAAAGCTCAAAGCTTTATTATTGCCATCATTATTTTTTCGGGCAGCTGGTGGACTAGTGGTTAGGGAGTTGCCCCCATGATCAGAAGGTTGTGGGTTCAAATCCCAGGACTGCTAGTGGCACCACTGAGGTACTCTTGAGCAAGGTACCATCCCCACACACTGCTCCTGGCTGCCCACTGCTTCACTTGGTGAATGGATTGAACACAGAGAAGAATTTCGTGTTGTTCACACTGTGTGCTGTGTTCATGTATGACAAATCTTCACTTTACTTTACTTTACTTTACAAAGCTGATGTGCTAGTGCTAGTGTAGGACAGTATCAATCAACGGACTTGTGATAAAACTATCAAACTATCATTTTGTATCAAACTATCATGCTTGTGATCTTGATTTACTTTTCTTAGTTCTCTTTATCTGATACAGATCGGTCCTGATACACTAAAACATTCCATATCATCACTGTCCAATAAAAACAGTAAATATATTAAAAGTGTTAAGAAAGGCTGAAAGCATTGCATGGCATGCAGCATGTTTTAGACAGCTGGCTGCTATTTAAAAAATAAGCTCCATGCATTGCAATGGTTTCAGCCTTTCTTAATGCCTTTCTTGTTCTATTTCACTCACTTGGAACATTAGATGAAATCAGTTTGTATTAAGTTGGAAAATGAATAAAAGTATTTCTTGCTTTATATAAATGGGAAATGAATAAGATACTACATGTGCTCGTTATTTAGCTATGTTTGGAATTAAATTAGTAAGATTAGTCCTGTCTAGTTACTTATCAGATCTTTTTCCCAACACATCAATTATCACCTTCTACTAATAGAAGTTTACTATTAAAAATCTATTCTATTCTGTTTTATTCTATTCTGTTCTTTTCTGTTCTGTTCTATATTATTCTATTCTATTCTGTTCTGTTTTATTTTATTCTACTATGTTCTGTTTTATTTTATTCTATTTTGTTCTATTTTATTCTATTCTGTTCTATTCTGTTCCATTTTATTATTTGCTGTTCTGTTCTGTTCTGTTCTGTTTTATTTTAATTCCATTCTACTCTATTTTATACCATTCTATTCTGTTCAGTTCTGTTGTATTTTATTCTGTTCTGTTCTGTTCTGTTCTGTTCTGTTCAGCTTATTCCATTCCATTGTATTTCATTCTATTCTGTTCTGTCCTGTTCTGTTCTATTTTATTATGTGCTGTTCTATTCTGTTCTGTTCTGTTTTATTCCATTTTATTCTGTTGTTTTACTTTATTCCATTTTATTCTATTTGAATCCATTTTGTTCTATTCTGTTTTGTTTTATTCTATTCTATTCTATTTAGTTCCATTTTGTTCTGTTCTATTCTATTCTGTTTTGTTTTATTCCATTCTATTCTAATTTATTCCATTTTGATCTGTTCTGTGTTGTGGTGTTCTATTTTATTCTATTCTATTTTTGAGTTTCACGTCTGTTATTGCCCTCTGCAGGGCGTAAAATGGAACTGCGGCCCACTTTATTGGAAGACTTTAAGAGCCTGGTGGCTGAGCAAGGAATGAGTGCAGATACCATCTCCATCAAACAGAACAAAGGTACACACACACACACACACACATACACACACACACACACACACACATACACGCACCGACTTGCGCAATAGTGTATGTCAGTAATACTACACCTAAACCTAAACCTCAGTAACCAAAAGGCAATCTTTTATTTTTCTGAAACAGTTGAATTTGTGTCTAAAACAGCATGTTTCCTTTTGAGGACCAGCACAATGTCCCCATTTCTTTATGATTATGAGTACATTTGGTCCTTGCAAAGAGATCAATACACACTCACACACACAGAGGGCCTATAAACACGTATTACCATACATCAGAGGGAGTTTTATTCACTCTCTGTCTCTTTCTTTTTCAGGTGAATGTGTTCCAGGGGAGCAGACCACCCCACGGCCTCAGACTCAGGTATTAATGTGGTTCTTTACTGTCAGCTGATTCATGAAGTTCCTGTCATTGCTATGAAAAAGCAAAATCCATCTCTGTTATTCTAGCAGGCCTAGAAAATTAGTGCTAGAAAAGCAACAGAAAATTAGCAGGCAGTTTTAATGATCCCTGGTTGAGACTTTATCACTCCACCGTCCTCAGTTTTTTCCTGAAGTTCTCTTTGAAGCCATGTATTATCCTCCCAGTTCCATAATGCTTTTTATTCCCCCATTGCTATTGACTGGTGAAGGTGAGGGCGAGGAGGGCTCCAGTTCAGCCAGCCCCGGAGGAAGGTTCTGGAGACGCTACACTCTTGTTTAAAGGAGCGGGTGAGTGATGATCCATTTCTGAATGAGTCTTATTCTGGACATTTTGTGCGGAGGTCACACTTCAGTCCCTCTCTCTCATGACTACAGAATTTACGCACTGGTCTCATAGCTGTGACTGAATAATCAATCTTAAGACTGAATTATTAAGATTTATAATAAATCTGCAGCTTGAGGAGAAGTGCTGAAAGTTCCCACAACTCTGAGTGGGCCAGCAGAAAGCATGAAGTAAACCACAGAGTCTGGGTGTGACCACAAATGGTCAAAAATTCCTTGGGAAAAAATCTTTCTCCCTTAACTTCCATTCAAGATTACAGTTACAGTTTTGGAGATATGAGGTCCTGACAACGTATGGGCATATGACTAGCTACCCGGACCAGGTTGTATGAAAACTAAATGCATATGTTTGTGTGTGTGTAGAGTCCTGTGAGGGTAAGCCGGACTCGGGCCCGTGTTTTGGGCTGTTCCAGCGTTATTATTATAACTCCTCCCTCATGGCCTGTCAAGAGTTCGTGTTTGGAGGCTGCATGGGCAACGAGAACAACTTTCATACGGAGAAGGAGTGTCTGCAGACCTGCCGCACTGAGGGTGAGCGAGACATGGCGCTGGATGTGCTTTTGTGTGTGTGTGTGTGTGTGTGTGTGTGTGTGTGTGCGGGTTTGTGTGTGGTGTGGTGGGTCTTCTGTATACTGGACAGTGCAGTGACTGACTGTACCCTTAAGTCTGGACATCAACCAGTAACCCAGCACACTACACTTTACAGCACATAGATTTTCTACTCTATTACATTTTTGCACACTGTACAGATCTTGTTAGTGTGATTGCATCACACAACTCTTCTTCTTAAGTTTTATTTTTATTATTAGTGTGATTGCTGTACCATAATTAACCACCTAGCAACACCATAGCAACCATTAGGAACCACCTAGCAACACCATGGCAACCACCTAGGAACAAGTTACCATAGCAACTGCTATGGGAACCGGTAACCACCTAGGAGCACCATAGCAACCACCTGGCAACAACCACAGTTACCATAGCAACCGTGCAATCACGCCTCATATTTTGTTGTGGAAATGCGTTCTAGTTTATAATTATAATGTTTGTTTATTTGAAATACACTTTTTTTTCTGTATATTTGTATTACCTTCATTTAGTCTCTTCAAATTTCTCTTTAGTTTAAATTATTTAATAACTTCATTGCACAGTCTTACGGGCCGACTCAAGGGCTCATTTCACTACATGCTGAACTTATATAACTATGTATGTGACAAATACAGAATCTTGAATCTTGAAAATCTTGATTTTACAGTGTGTGTGTATGTGTGTACACTGTAATAGGAGTGCTGCTGTTTAAATGTAAAGAGCCAAGGGCCTCTGTGTGTTTGTGTGTGTGTGTGTGTGTGTGTGGCAGCATATGTGTGTGCTTATTTGTAATGTATATATTCACTCCTGTGTTGTAGCTGCCTGCAGGCTGCCGATAGACGGTGGTCCCTGCACCACTTCTCAGGAGCTCTGGGCCTTCGACTCGTCCAGCGGCAAGTGTGTGTCCTTCAAATACGGAGGCTGCAAGGGCAACGGCAACAAGTTCTACAGCCAGAAGGAATGTGAAGAGTACTGTGGAGTGATGAAAGACGGTAAAGACACGCAAACACACACACACGATCATTTGCACAAAGAGAAGGTTCATTCTCAGTGGCATTATGTGCGTGTGTTACATTCCCTTTTTAGGGTGAAAAAGGGAGTAAAATAGTTAGGCATGTGAGGGGAAATAAATAAATACAACTCAAACAACAATGTATAGGAGCAACCCAGTGCCATGTTCAAACAACAAACAAAACCACACCAAACAGATAATAACAGACAAAGTTAGCTTAGCTTAGCCATAATATACCAAGGGTTACAATTGCCTCTAAGCTAGTGTGTCTAGGCAGTGTTGTTCTACCTGAGGCGTGTGTACAGGTGCACCTAAACTACCTGTCCATACATTGCATCAAAGTGAGGGAGAGAGATAACAAAGAATTGAAACCTCAATAGGAAGAGAAGCTACAGGATATCTTAACATTCATAATACAACATAACATGACAAACTAACATTAGCCAACATCCTAAAACAAGATTTCATCCTTGCCGGTGCTCCTTTAACTGTGATGTCTCGCCTCTCCTTCTGGTGAGGCCAAATTGCATGAAATAAGCATCCAGAATCAGAATCAGAACACTTTATTGATCCCAGAGGAAACAGCTTAGGAGACACTAATTAGCCAAATCAGCACCTGTGAGGCAGAGAGAGAGAGAGAGAGAGACCAAAGCACTTACACATGCACCTCTGTGGCACCTAACATATGTATATGATGCACACACCACATAATTGTTGTCATATTGTACTACAGTATTGCAAGCATATATATTAATATCTTACTACACTTTGTATCTGATATTTCAGGTGATGAGGAATTTCTCAAAGCGGACTAAAGAGCAGCAGAGCGTCCCCAGTAAACCGACCCAACGCAGCAGATGTCTGCTTACATTCAGTAGCCAAACTATTAGTCTATTATGGTCACAGTGCTGCAATTACACACAATAAACAGAGAGAAATACATTTCCCATGCCTCTCATTGTTTCATAAATAAATCCACACTGATATATGGGTTGGGACTATAAAAGAATGATAAGTTATGAAAAGTTATTGCTTGAATGATGTTATCGATTAAACCTACTTTCAGTAATGAAATATTGAAGGAAATGGAAATATAGACAAAGAACAGACTAAGTGTAAAGTGTCCATTTGTCATCCGTGAACACACCACAGCACAGCACACAGTGTGAAAGGCACAAAATTCTTCTCTACATTTAACCCATTCACCAAGTGAAGCAGTCGGCAGCCAGCAATCAAGCGCCCAGGGCGCTGTGTGTGGACGGTACCTTGCTCAAGGGTACCTCAGTGGTGCCACTGGCAGTCCTGGGATTCAAACCCACGACCTTCCTATCGCAGGGGCAACTCCCTAATCACCAGGCCACCAGCTACTATGACTGTTTTTTAACTGTGTGATGGACTTTTGAACAATTATATAAATAACTGTATGTAATACAGTGAACCACATTAGCCAGTCTATTTCAGAATATTTAACTGCTCAAAGTGGATTTAGACATGCTGTTTGCAGGATGCTAGTCTGGTGACTTTAAGCTCCTGTTATTTGTTAGCTACATTAGCCCTGTACTAATGTAATGCTAATTATCTCTAGTGCGAAACAAAAGAGGCACAGTTCACACTAAACATGCTTTGGCTGATCAGCTGCATTTGATGTACGGGAAAATTGTGCAAAAACTGATTTTTAGGCAATCAACCATGTATTTTCTACAGTTGTAATACTACCAGTGCCCAGCAGAGGTCAGTATTGACTGAACCACGCAGTGCACTCTAGTCCCATCTTCCTTTCTCGGGTTTGGGCTGTTGACCTGGGACAGCTTAAGTGTTTGGTGCACTGATGGTAAAGGTCAGGATTTGGGTAAGGGCAACTCTTCCCAGACTAGGGCAAATGGGGCAGATTCTGCCCTGAGCCCTAGCAGCATGGTCCAGCTTCCTGCCTCGCAGATTCCCAGCGTTTTGGGCCGCCGATACTGGCAAGAGAATGCTGGGAATATCCGGAGAGGAAAAAGGAACTGACGGCTTTCTGTGACCTTCCGGCCAGGGCCACATCACCTGCTCACACACACACATACACTCGCAGGCTCTCATAAAGCAGCACAAAGCACTGAGAGGCATACAGCTAAAAAATTATAGACGCCAGCAAAACCCTCATCCGTGCACGTAGACTAATAATAAGAGACTGCTTCAGCCAAGAAGGCAATTCTGTGTGTGTGTGTGTGTGTTTGTGCACAGACACACACACATACATACACTGATCATGCATAACATTTAAAACCACCTGCCTAATACTGTGTAAGTAAAACAGTCAAAACTGTCCATGGACTCTCTGAAGGTGTCCTGTAAGCTGTAAGGTGGGGCCTCCATGGATCAGACTAGTTTGTCCAGCACATCCCACAGACGCTCAATCAGACTGAGATCTGGGGAATCTGGGGAACACAATGAACTCTTTATCATGTTCCTCAAACCATTCCTGAACAATGTTTGCAGTGTGGCAGGGCACTTTATCCTGCTGAAAGAGACCACTGCCATTGAAGAATACCGTTACCAGGAAGAGGTGTACTTGTTCTGTAACAATGTCTAGGCATGTGGCATGTCTTAAAGTATCATCCCTAGAATGCCAGGACCCAAGGTTTCCCAGCAGAACATTGTCCAGAGCATCACACTGCCTCTGCCAGCTCGCCTTCTTCCCATAGAGCATCCTGGTATTATCTCTTCCCCAGGTAAGTGACACACCCAGCCATCCATATGATATAAAAGAAAATGTGATTCATGACATCAGGCCACATCCTTCCATTGATCCATGGTCCAGTTCTGATGCTCACATACCCACTGTAGGCGCTTTCATTGGTGGACAGGGGTCAGCATGGGCACTCTGACTGGTCTGCAGCTACGCAGCCCTCATAGGCAGCAATCTGTGATGGACTGTGTGTTCTGACAACTTTCTATCATAGCCAGCAGTCACATTTTCATATATATATATGTTAGTGTAAAGTTTATTAGTAAAGTGGCCATTTGTCACATGTGAACAGACCACAGCACAGCACACAGTAAGAACAGTGTGAAATTGTTCACTGCACTTAAACCCATTCACCGGAGTGAATCAGTGTGCTGCCAGCGGCACAGCACCCGGGGAGCAGTGTGTGGGGATGGTACCTTGCTCAAGGGTACCTCAGTGGTGCCATTGGCAATTTTGGGATTCAAACCCACAACCTTCTGATCACAGGGGCAGATCCCTAACCCCAGTAGTTCTTCTGTGGGATCGGACCAGATGGGCTAGCATTCGTTCCCCACATGCATCACTGAGAACTGCCGTTTTGGAGATGCCCTGAACCAGAAGTGCAGGCATCACAGTTTGGACCATTTCAAAGATCCTTATGCTCTAACATTTTTCCTGCTCCCGACACATCAACTTCAAGAACTGATTGTTCACTTACTGTACTCTAATATATCTCACCCTTTAACAGGTTCCACTGCAATGAGAACATCAGTCTTATTCACTTCACCTGTCAGGGGTTTGAATGTTGTGGCTGATGGATGTACAGACTCTGCTACAAACATTTACCTTTACAGAAGAACCAGCACTCTTAAAATAAATATACCATAAAAGTTTTTTTTTGGAGCGATGCTGTAGAAGGACCACTTCTGAGTCCATAAAAACATGTAGAACTGTAATTATTAGTATATACTTAAAAAACTCAGCCCAAGAGCTTTCAGACTAGGAGTCAGCCCTGTCTAACAGAAGATAAAGACATTCCTATTGGACAATCCTCACTTAAAGAGCCCATACTCTACATATTTTTGTATTTAGTTTTTTCCTAGAGGTCCACGTATAACATTCATGCAAGTTTCTGTAACAAAAACAGTTGTTATTCATTTCTGCATGTTATTCATTTCTGCTTTCCAACCTCTCTTTATCCCTTAAAATTAAACAGGCTGTTTTTGTTAATAAAGCTAAAATGGCCCTCATAACTCCACTAACTACATTTCTGAAGGCTGAAAAAGATGAATTCATGCAAATGTGTTGCTTTTCATGACAAATGTGTAGCGCCATGGGCCTGAAACACAACATTTCATCCCTAAGCATACAAATTATACTGAGGAGTGATAATAAAGACTACCTGACTTGACTTGACTTGAATGGACTTGACTTGAAAGCAGACTGTTCGTGAAGCTTAGTTTCCGTATATGGACTGGGGAGTAAATGGTACACAATGAAGTGTTAATAATAATATATTAACAAATAATATATTGACATACAGTACTGTGGACATTGATGTACTGTACATAAAATCACTATTAACAGTATTATGTTGTTTGTATTTATTGTTTTTTGTTGTAAATTGCTTATTTAGTAATATTAATGTGAAAAAACACTCATTACTCATCTAAACACTCATCTAAATATTTTATATCCAGCTAAAAAAACTGATTAAATGTACATTCTCGGCTTAGAGGTTACTTTGCAAATTGAGGGATAAACAGGGAATTCACAGGCCATCATGAAGCTGGGTTGAGCAGTCTGGAACATTCTCCATAAGAAAGGCCTGTTAGCAATAAGCAGACTGTATGAATGTTATTGAAACAGAGCAAATGCACACCACCATGTACAAACCATGTGTACGCATTTGCAGTAACAAACTAACAAACTGCATGTTTGATGGTGTGAACTGAGTGTTATTTGATTTGATATGATTTCTTGATTAATTGTTATTTACCAATATAATTGTTAGTGACTACCATGTTAGGAACCTTTCGTTTTCGAGAGTGTATATATACAACTCTAGTAGGTTTCTCCCAAAGCCTGCAGTAAACCCTGCTTAATAGATGATTTAAGGGACGTTCCTATTGGACAATCTTTACTTTAACCCTTAGAACCCTGCGGGTATTTTTCCCATTCAGTGCATTACTTGTTCTTTTCTAATATTTAAAGCCTTAAACAATGTGTAACATACAACTGTCTCATATTCTTTTTTAGCACAGTCTAGCCATGAAAAGGTTATGTTGATAATTTAACCTACTATTCGGACACATTTGACACAAAGAAAATCTCTCTTTTTTTGCTTTAAAAATCCACACACATACATAAAAAACATCTTAGAAGTTTTCAGCTTACACACACACTAGTATTATAATATGTTGAAAAAATGTTTAAATAAAAAAAAAGAAACAATGTCATTTAAAGTTTCTACCTGTCTGTGCCGCACTTCAAAACAGTCAACAGTAAGGCATTGTGCACTACCCTCACACCCCCCCCTTCCGCCCAGTTCCACCCTCACACACCCCCCTTCCGCCCAACCCCACCCTCACACGCACCCCTTCCACCCAACCCCACCCTCACACACCCCCTTTCCGCCCAACCCCACCCT
>JBBPCZ010000037.1:1441260-1455055 GCA_037974445.1 Brycinus macrolepidotus
AAACTTTGTTCATAATCAAAGTCAATACAGTTGAATCGTCTTCTGATCAATGCATCATGATGCATCAGTGCATTTTTACACCCCAACATCACACAGCCCACATGTTTTTGGTCAGCCTCATCCAACATCTTGGTTGGGTGGCCTGATTTTATCAAATGAGGATGGTGGAGGCTTTGTGCTATTTGATGCCCTTGCAGTGTTAAAGCTGCACTAGTTTTCTGTCTGTAACTGGTGCGTGTACACGCTGATAAGATCAAGGCAAAGTGGAGCCTCTGTAGGCTGGGATCAGGGTTAGATTAATTCTTTGAGATCTTCAGCATCCTGCAGAAGTTATTTTTTATAGAATTTACAATCCAACAAATTACAGTTTTATATTTGCAGTTGTTTACTTTGCCCTGTCATTTAAGACTGAACATTTTAGACAGTAAATGTCAAATGGTTGAACCTTCACTTGTTTCCACTGATTAGTCAAAAAAAAGTACCTTGGGCTAATGTGGGCTAATAAAGTTACATTTCATGGTGTGGTGGAATTTGAAGGTCTCATATCCAACATTTTTCTTATAGTTTATTTTGTAGTTTTGAGGCTTGTGTAATTCATTTTTTCACAAGGCAATAAGACATGAAAGGCTGTGTGTCACTGTGATTATCACAGTCAGGAGTCATGGGCAACATCACTACTTATGTCACTACTTACGTCACTTCTTGTGTCACCATTCATGCAATAGTCTTGTCATGTGCAATATCACTACTTATGTCACTATTACATACAACAGCAGACTCAGTATAGAGAACAACTCCAAACCACTACTTGTGTTCCTTAGTAAACTACTTCAGCAGTAATTTTATTTATCTATAGTATTTATATCCACCTCTCTCACTGACCACAGCATTTTGTCCATATAGCATAGTGTATTTAGTACAGAGTATTTTCAGAGTATTTTCAGTATAATATTTGATATTGTTCTTGTCTTTGTATCTCTTTGTCGGTGCAGTCGTAACAAAAGCAATTTCCTGCTGGATCAGTTTTCTGATTCTGATTTTCAGGCACAGCACGAGCCGGGTAAAGCATGTGGTAAAATCACTGTAACAAACAACCTCGTGTGCACTGTTGCTTTTATAAAATGCAGATATTTTCAATAAATATTTTAAGTTATAATGAATAACATGAAGTTTGTTATGTTTAGAGCATGCTATTATTGTCAAGGAAACATGTACAGCTGAAGGAGGAATAAGAACTTTTAAGCACCCATCACTGTATTTAATGAGGTATTGATTGAGTCAAGCAAGGTTTCTGAAGTAAAGTAAAGTAAAGTGCCCCCTTATAGTCACAATACTGGGCTTCCACAAGGAACACACTGATATACTGTACATAAAATAGGGATTTACTGTATAATGAAGTAAAGTGACCCCTTATCATCACACGTGAACACAGCACAGCGCACAGTGGGAACAGTGTGAAATTCTTTCTCTACATTTAACCCATTCACCAAGTGAGCAGTGGGCAACCACCAATGGGGGGCGCCCCGGGAGCGGTGTGTGGGGACGGTACCTTGCTCAAGGGTACCTCAGTGGTGTCACTAGCAGTCAATGGATTCGAACCCACAACCTTCTGATCGCACTAGGCCACCAGCTGCCCCAATAATGTTTATTCTCTTTAGGTTTCTCATGTATGTTTAGTAGTATTAATGTGAAAAAACACTGTTCATCTAAACAGTTTTATTATTGCAGATGCCTAAGACTTTTGCACAGTACTGTAGATACACTCTGTGGTACTTAGCCTTATTTAGAAAGCAGTTGAATCACTCTTTATAACTTCAGGATGAATGAGTGGAGCTAAACCCCATGTTGGCTGATTAGATGGATTAGTGTAAATGTGTTGCTTTTGTTCCATTACAAAACAGTGGATTCAAAACTTGGTTTCCAAATATGGACTGTTTGGTGTGTATGTCAGTGAGGAAAAATCATTTTTCCACGACTGGGCTCCAGCGCGGAGAAGACAAATGTGTTCTTCTAACCATCTGAAGATATCTTCTTTCAAAACAAGGCATTCTTGTTTACCATAATAATGTTTATTTGAATGTAATGTAATCTTATATAATACTTTGCACGCAACGACACTCTTGGTCCTCCTATGAACAAATTCTAAACAATTTTCTTGCTAACCCTAAGACTTTTGCAAGATACAGAGCTTCCTCACAGCATTTTAAAACCTCTGGGAGCTCTGGCTGGAGGTGCACAGAGGTGTAGAGAAGTTTTTTTTTTGAGAGAGAGAAAGACCTAAACGGAGCTATGGAGACTGGGGTTGTGTAGAAGACAAGGGAAAACATGCTGTGGAGTTGAACTCCACGGTCTGTTACACGGCCTGTTCAGCCTGTTCGGCTTTCCTTAAACACCGTCCCCCAAATCCACATCAGTTAACATACTTATTTCCAACTGGCTGGAATGAGGAGGGCTGAGTGGGGGAGGGGGAGAGAGAGAGAGAGAGAGAGAGAGAGAGAGAGAGAGAGAGAGAGAGAGAGAGAGAAAGAGAGAGGGTTCTGTTTTCAAAGACAAGAGAACAGAAATCTAGAGAAGGGAATATGGCCAAAAAGATAGATAAAAGGAAGAAAGACGGAAAGAGAGAAGGGGAAAGAAAAAAGATGGAGAGACAGAGGAAAAGAAAAGATGGAAAGAGAGAGGGGAAAGAAAAAGATGGAGAGATAGAGGAAAAGAAAGAGAAAGAAAGATGGAAAGAGAAAGAGAGATGACAATAAGGAGAGAGAGTCTTGCAGTAAGGCTCTGGTTGAATGGCTCTATTGACCGTGCCCAGTCAAACACACACTCATCCTCCTCTCGTTTCTAAGTTTCACTCCCAACAAGCAGGGCTTTATTCCCCATAATTACACCCCAATGCACGCACATGCACGCACACACACACACGCACACACATGCACACACACACACACATAAGCCCAAAGGAGCTATAGATGTACACACACAACAGGTGGGGAGACACGTTCTACACATGGTCATGAACGTCTGTGAGTGGAGTGTGTTTTAATGCTACAAGAGAACAGTGTGTGACTCCGGGCCATAAGGACGTGTGAACAGACTGTGCTACTTCCTCAGCAATGCTGTCAGGTGCAGATTCTACACTAATTATCAGTAAAGAACATGCGTAATTATATTCTTGAATTATTATTAACATTGACATTATTAACATTATTGTTGGAGATTCTTAATCAAAGCCTTTTAGTTAAAAATAAATACAGAAATATTTAAATAAACAAACAAACAAACAAATAAATGAATTAATTAATTAATTTGAAACTTAATTTTAACAGTTTGTGGAAGGTTAGGTGGTTAACCCCTTTGAAGTGGAGGCATATTATTAAATTATTCATCTCAAGGCCTAATTTCTAGTAACTGCTATCAATCTTTCATATATCGTTGCTGTTGCGGCAAGATTCAAGATTCTTTATTTGTCACGTACACAGTTAAACAAGTACAACATGTAGTGAAATGAGCCCCTGAAACATCTGTGAGACTGTGCAATATAGTTACAATAAATTAAAGAAAAAACTAGAACTAAGTGATAAAAAAATGTAGAAAACATATATTCAGATAAAAAGTGTAAATGCATGTAAACAAGATTTGAAGTGTGCAAATGTCTCCAAAATGACAGCTTTACAGGAAAAATATTTTTTTATGAAAGTCAGTGTAAAAAGATGTTAATGCAAGTCATTTTGGACTGTTTCCTTTGGTCCATTCATTTACGTTTATGGCTGGTGCTTTCAAACGATTCTCAAAAAATGAGTAAAACAAAGTATTTATATCCAGAAAGCAATGATACTTTTACTGATTAAACATTTTCTGCAATTGCAAAACCAGTGTTAGTTATGTAGATTTAAGAGTGAAAGGGATTTATCAGGTCCAGTAATGTTTAAGGGGTGAATTCAGTGGTTTTCTGTGATATACAGACAAATAAGTGCACACACACACACACACACACACACACACACACACACACACACACACACACTTACACACACACACTGGTGTGTCCAGCTGGGAGAGGTCAGAGACATGTGTAGAGAATCTGACCCAGCGACAAGCACCCTGCTCCCCAACCACACGTCTGTGTGTGTGTGTTTGATTATTTATGCACAATCCGGGGGAGTATCTTGCCTGTTGCACGAATGCGTCGCTGACCAAACGGGCCATCCAAACACACAAGCATAAACACACACACACACACACACACACACACACAAACACGCACACTCACCCTTAATGGGCTGTATAGGAATGAGGCTAACAGTGACAGAGTAAGACACACAATGGCAAAACAAGAGCAGCAGGCAGCAGGAGGGTGCAGCGGTGTGTGTGTAAGTGCATGTATTTAACTCTTGTTGGGGACCAAATGGTTGGGATAAAAGTGTCTGCTAGAGGGAAAAGATATTTAAAAAGTAAAAACAGTCAAAAAAGCCAAAAATGGGAGCATTGGCCAATTTACATTCTCTTACACTCAAGTCACTTAAACAGAAAGGTGTCAGAAAGGTTTCTTTGCAGGAGGACATAGTAGAACCATTTATGGTTCTCTTAAGGACCTTTAGGTGGATGGTTCTTAAAAGAACCAATGTTCTTCATTCCATTTTAGGGGACTAAAATGATCTTCTGTGACAAAAATGATGTTCTGTCTTCTACTTTGTGCTGCCCCCACAGTGATAGTTTTACAAGACTGTGTGTGTGTGTGTGTGTGTGTGTGTGTGTGTGTGTACGCTCCATATGGGTGCTCCCTCCTCGCAGAGAAAGGCAGATGTCACATGGGTGGCCCCGCCCTGTGGGCCACTGGGTCACTAAATAACTGAACAGGAGCCTGTCCCCAGCTGCCTGCTCCACACACACACACACACACACACACACATAATCATACACTGATGCACCCACTTCTCTCACACTCAGATCTGTCCCGGATCTGTTCCAGTCTTTTGTTTGCCTACTTTTTCTCTTTCTTTTTCTCTCTCTCATACTCACACACACACACACACACACACACCATGCACTGCTGAGTTTTGTCAAATCTAAAAAAAAAGGGAAGTGAGCATGAAGGCATGATGTGTGTTTGTGTGTGTGTCTGGTCCTCTTACAGAGCTTCACACGCTGCAGTCACCAAGATACGTGCAACTGGTAAATTGTGTGTGTGTGTGCGTGTGTGTGTTGTTAGTCAGTGGTTCATGTCTGCTGAGCTATGACCCCACTGAGAGTTGCAGTAAATCAGTTTGTCCAGTAAAGTATGAACAGTAAACAGGCTTCCAGCTTGACCACTGTACTGCAGTATGTATTTCAGCCAGGCATTTGTTGGCCAGGCGCTCATTCTTTTGTTTTATAGCAGTTACTCACTGTAGCCTTCGTTGCTATCAAGACCACACAGTGTGTTTAATCTGTTCCCAGAATCCTATGGTAGTTTGCCACTGCTTGCAGAGAGCAGTACGATTGGTTAAGCTTAAATAAGTGTAGAGTTACAGGCAGTCATACAGGAAAGTTCATATTCAGTTGAGTAGAAAAGACAGATAAGCATATAGATCCAGTGAGCCTATAATTTACCTGAAGCCCTTAAACTCTACGGTCCGTGTGTAGACCCACATTTTAGTAGTTACTGAATAATAAGCCTTAAGTTTAATAATTGAATAATGTACTATTAACCCAGTTACACAGGAATGACCAATTTAGTTAGGAATGCAATGCTTGGTGTCTGAGACATCGTTTTAAATACTTTTGAGACAAGATTTAGGCAGAAAATGCTTTTTTTTTTTTAATCAATATAAGGTGTTGAGGGACATGCAAGGCAAAAAAGTCCACAAAGAAAACTTCCAGGATCACTGGTGGTTTTGAATAGTAAATAAAGTGCATATACATAATGTTGTAGACATTGTGACCCCTGGCTCCATTCAGCACCAGTGTAAAGAAAGTCTATCAATAAATTTCTCTACAGTATATCATGTCACATCAGACCACTCTGAATGGCTTTATTCACTGAATTTGCAGAGGTTTTTGAAAACCTGATGGAATTCCCCTTTAAAAGATGCTTATGACTTCACTCTAGAGCGTGACAGGTGTTAGTCCACTGGTAGAGCAAAGGTATGTGCAACACACACACACACACACACACACACAGTTGTCTTTTGCCCAGAGGGCAGAGGAAAGCTTACTTTCAACACACAACCCTAAGCTGCGTGTGTGTGTGTGTGTGTGTGTGTGTGTGTGTGTGTGTGTGTGTGTGCATGTGTATCATGTTCTTTGTGGAAGTGCTTACCCTCCTGCTTTGCAATTTCAGTATGATATGGAGATGAGGAAGTTGAATCCTCCCTCTCTCTTTCTCATTCCCCCATCCCTCCATCAGTGGGTAATTAGCATAGCAGCTGCTTAGTGCAGGGTGTGTGAGGTGGGGACAGGCTGGTGTGTGTGTGTGTGTGTGGAAGGGGGTGTGGGGGGCTCTAGTCAATGGAGGCTGTCTGGGAGTTGAATAGAACGGAGGGCGAAGCTCAGCAGGGCGGACAAAAGAGGAGAGGAGAGAAGAATGGAGGGAGTGAATGGGTGTGCTAGAAAAAGAGCAGAATGGAGTGAAAGAATGAAAGAAAGTTCAAAAAGGAGAGGAGGGCAAGGGAAGACGGGCCTAGCCACCTGTCTCGCTCTCCTTCTCTGTCTCTATCCCTATCCCTCTCTCTCTCTCTCTCTGCACGTTCAGCAAGAGGCTCAACCATTTGAAAAGTGTGTGGTCAGCAGGTTTGAGGGTGCTGAGTTTGTTGCAGATTTAATTCGTTCTGACGCTCTGAACAGAAAACTAATCTACTGTTACAGAGTCTATAATCATCTGCACTGTTAAGTAGGAATGTGGCTGTGCAACAATTTACAGTTTTTTTATTTCTATATCATAATAATATCATCAGAGTTTGATACAATATGGTGGCGTCCTGATTCAGTCCCCCCAAAGGAGAACAGACTTTCACACTCTCCATCTCTGATGTTTGCTCCACCTTGAGCGGGGTGAATTCGTGGAAGGTTACAGGCCGGCTTAGGGCATGTTCAGCACAACTAACCAGGTTCTTTACAGATACCTTAAGTCTGTCTCTGGCCCTGGCTGCTGCCCCAAGCACTTCACTTCAAGACAGTCACCATTGTGCCAGTGTAGAAGAACTCTACATCTGTCAGTCTAAATAATTACTGCTACTGCCCTGTTGTTCTCAAACCTGTGCATGTGTGAGTAGCTTCAAGTTCCTGGGGGTCTATGTCTCCTAGGACCTCACCTGGACCCACCTCCACCTCAGTGAGGAAGGCACAACAATGCCTCTGCTTCTTTGAGTGGCAGTGAAAGGCCCAGCTAGAACTTCAAACAGTGTACCATCAAGAGCATCCTGACGAGCTGCATCATGACGTGGCGCAATGTCTGAACCGCCGCTGACTGAAAGGCTTTGCAGCAGGTGATCAGGCATCATCAGATGCTACTTCCCCACTACTGATGCCCTTCATCAGCAGAAATACCTGCAGAGGGCGAAAATCATCACTAAAGACATTTACCACCCCAACCACAGCCTGTGGTCCCTCCTTCCTTTTGAAAGGAGATATCGCAGTCACTACACTCGGAGCAGCTGTCAATCTATTGAACTCTTGCATATTCTGTCTGCAGTACATCTCATGTTGCACTACTCGGTCTTGAGTCGTATAAACACTGATCGGCTATTATAATTAAAACCACTGACAGGTGAAGTCAAGAACATTGATTATTTTGTCACAGTGGCACTTGTCAAGGGGTGAGATATATAAGCCAGCAAGTGAACTGTCAGTTCTTGAAGTTGAAGTGTTGGAATCAGGAAAAATGCTCAAACATGTAATAAAATAGAAAACAGTACTGTGGACATATTTTTTTTCAGTTCTCAGAACTGATTAGGCTTTCTCTGAATGTCTAGAAGGTCCTGGGGGTTCCCCTCTGGTCACAATATGATACGATACAAAGCATTCTATTATTACATTATAATTACATTAACATATAACACACTTACTGTATGTTCTTTAAATTAATCTTACTCATTCTGATGCTTAACGTCTTAAACCACAGGCATATTATTCAGTTCCTAATCTCATAAATAGTTCTGATTACTATTATTCAGTCTTATTATTCAATAACTACTATGAAATTAATATGTATGTCATATAAGTGAGGAACTCAAGCGTGGGCCAATTTGGCCCCATCTATCGGAAGTAAGTACTGCAGTTCATGATCTGTTCAGTGATGTTATAATATGTAATAAGACATCAGGACCAGTGTCAGCCTTGCACAACATTTCACCGGGCTCTCTGACAACTAACCAGGTCCTTGTACAAGCTATATTTTCACACCTTTTCCATCTCAGAGTCTAAATGGCTTATTCTGCATGTCCAAAAGTTGGTAGACACCTACTCATCCAACATTTCTTTTGAAATCAAGTGTATTAATGAGGAGTTTGTCTTCCTATGGCTGCAGTAACAGCCTCTACTGTTCTGGGAAGGCTTTTTACTAGATGTTGGATCTTTGCTGTGAGGATTTGATTGTATTTGGCCCCACAAGATAAGGTTAGTTACCAATGTTGAATCACTAATGCCACCCCAGCTCATTTCTAAAGGTACTAGAGCACCATCAATTCAGAGAGCACGGTTTCCATTGCTCCACAGCCCAATGCTGGGGGAACTTCAGACCCCTCTAATCGTGGCTTGGCATTGTGTAAGGTGAACTCATAGTTTGGACAAGTAGGTCCAGATTGCAGTCATTTGGGCTCAATGGACTTCACATTTTTGCCTTTTTTTCTCTTCTGTGACCTGATTCAGTTCAAACAGGGCTTGATATTTGTCTACGGAGTTGAACAGAGCAGAGTGTGGGGTTCCCAGGACTGTGATGTGAAGCCACTTCAGTCGGACAACACCTATAGCATTGTTGTATTCTCCCTCATACCAGCTGAGTTCATGACCTTTCACCCACTATGCAAAAGCCAGATACTGGCCATCAGCGTTATCTAGAAACCAAATCTGTTAAATCCAAACCAAATAGCATTCCGCCAGATTCCGGAAAACTTCGAAACCACAGATTTTCTGTGCGGTTTCAATTGTTTAATTCCTGCCAAGTGCATGAGACCATTAGCGAAATGACTGTTGTTTTGGAATTATAGCTGAGTATTAAATATAGCCAGTTGGTTTGAGGTTCTAAGCATTAAAAAGCCATTCGTTCGCATGGTTTCTTGGCGGTAACGTTCCTTTCTCTCCATCAGCCCCAGGGTCACACGGCCACAGAAACGGCGCGGCGAGTAATCCGAGAGTGCGCTGATTGAGGCTGTTGTAAACACTCTTCTTAAACATGAGCAGTGGTGGAGAATGGGCCTTCGCGGGAGGGAGCAGCTTTGTTCTGAGGGAAAACTTGCTGGTGGGCTGCCAGTGCAGTGGAGGTATAAGACAACTCCACATTCCTCGGCTCAATACACAACCGCAAACAAAAAAAGAAGAGAAAAACGGAAGAACTCCAACACACACGGTCCACTTCAGCTCCCCAACAGCATGAGAAGAGTGTGTTTTCACCGCCTCTCTCTCTTTCTCTCTTTCTCGACCTTGTTGCTTTCTCTCTCTCAGAATTATTCATTAACAAGAATCTTTTTTCAAAGTATGCACTTCCCTCTCATTCTCCTTCTCTCACTCTCTCTCTCTCTTTCTCACTCATTGGCACGAATCTCTTTCACACTGCCTCTCTTTCTCTCCCACTCTCTCTCTTCCTGAGTGAACACTCAAAGTATGTGTCTCTCTTTCTCTCTCTCTCGCTCTCTCCCTCTCAGAAATATTCATTGACAAAAAACTTTTTCAGTTTTTTTATCTCAATGTAAAGAAAATCTTCGCAAAGGATCTTTCGGTCTCTCTCCCACTCAACGTTCATTGACAAAAAATCCTTTCCATGCTGTCTTAAAGTAAAGAATGTGCCTCCCTCTCTCTCTCTCTCTCTCTCTCTCTCTCTCTCTCTCTCTCCCTGTCTCTCCTTTCTCTCTCTCCTCTCTTTCTCTCGATCTCTTTCTCTCTCTCTTCTCTCTCTCTCTCTATCTCTCTCTCTTTTCTCTCTCTCTCTCTCTCTGTCTCTCCTTTCTCTCTCTCCTCTCTTTCTCTTGATCTCTTTCTCTCTCTCTTCTCTCTCTCTCTCTATCTCTCTCTCTTCTCTCTCTCTCTCTCTATCTCTCTATCTCTCTCAGGAATACTCATTGACAAAAACTTTTTGCCTCGATGTAAAGAATGACAAAAATCTCCTCAAAGTATCTTTCAGTTTCTCTCTTTCTCCCACTCAGTGTTCATTGACCAAAAAAACACCTTCATGCTGTCTCAAAGTAAAGAATGTCTCTCTCCCTCTCTCTCTCTCTCTGTCTGTCTCTTATGTCTTTCTCTCTCACTCAGGAATATGCTTTGCATTTTTTTTGCCTCAGTGTAAAGAATGACAAAAATCTCCTCAAAGTGTCTTTCAGTCTCTCTCTGTCTCTCTCTCTCCCACTCAAGGTTCATTAAGAAAAAATAATTTTCGCGCTGTCTCAAAGTAAAGAATGTGCTTCCCTCTATCTCTTTTTTGTGGTGGGGGGGGGGGCGGTGAGGAGAGACGGGACTCTGTTAAAATCATTTCCAAATTCCTGCTCTGCTAAGTGTCAGGGCAGAGGCACATGAAGAATCTATTAGGGGGCCTCTCTGTTGCACTCTGGGAAGGCGGCCAAGCCAGCCGCCGGACAATGGAAATCCAACTCAACAATAACATCCTGCCCGGGGGGGGTGAGTGGGGAGGGGGGCTGAGGTCGCAGTCTGAGGGGCCGAGGGGCTGCTGGGCCGCTGCGTCGTTCTCGAGACTCCTGGGACGTCCAGCTACCTGCTCGCTGTTTTCCGGGACAACGTGGAGAACTTGGAGCCAGTTGAAGACGGAACATTACAGGTGCAAATGCCTGACCTCCATTCAGTTCAACTGAAATTCTTTAAGGAACAATTCAGAGCTTCTTGGAATCTCACATTTCACTTCCATTCAGCTGAATTAGATCAGGGGTGTGTCCTTAACTATCCACAAAGGGGGCAGAGTGGCTGCAAGTTTTCATACCAATTACGTGTTTGAAGGCTGAGACCATCTGATTAAAGAGGTGGGGTCGGGGCTGCTCCTTGTTCGGAATGAAATCCTGCATGCAGTTCTTTATAGATCAGAATGGAAAGCCCTGAAAACAAACACCTGGGATATAGACCATAAATATAATGCACCACTGGGGTTGGGTATCATCTGAATTGTACTGATTCTCATTCCAATTCTGGTTCCAGTTCTTATCGAGCAACGTGAGTAAAATGCTTTCCAAATTGTTAAATATTATATCTTACATATGATGCATCACGTATTCTCCTAAAACAGGTACTGGCAGATGAGCCATGCGTGTCCCTACAGATCTGTAGCGTTTAGGAACCAATAAGCAGAACCGAAATTCAAAGAAAAAAAATGGGTATCCAGTACTGGGTATTTTCTTATTGGTTCTAATTTGGAACCTACTTTCGGTTCCCAACCCTATGCACCATTTTTTTGACTTTTTTCTCACTGTTCTTCCGTGTAAAAATAGTCTGTACATTTAAATGTGGCCAAAAATGAGTGCATGCTCTATTCAGTACTATTTTAATCGATTTTGACATTTCCAAGCCACTGCAGTTGAATCACCACCTGGATTTTACACACAACAAACACTGCTTGTATGAGCACAAGATCATTCCGTGGATGAAACGTCTGATCTCAGTCTCTCGAGCTGTGGGAGCTGCGGTGATGTGAGAAAAGTCACATAGAATTAGTTCTGAAGTTTGCATATGGTGTGCATTCACGTTGCATGTTTTAGATGGGCGTTTTTTTGTTTTTTTTTGTGGTGCCGGCCAGCAAGTTGCAGCGATTCAGGATTGGGCTTCAGACTCCGAAAGAATGCGATTTATCTTCTGTGCACCGTGGGAGCGTGGAGGTGGTGTTCTGGTCAGGTGGAGGTTGCCGTGATTTCTCTAACTGACTGGCCACTGAGAGTTTGCTCATATTTAAAGAAAGTTTACAGGGTCAGGTGGGACTTTCTCACAGTTTCAGTGGTGCTGTTATGACTGTGCGTGTTATTACTGCCGCAGTTCTGTTCCATAGCATGTGAGTCAGTGTTGACTCAGCGTCTGCCTGTGTGTGTGTGTGTGTGTGTGTGTGTGGTGTACATTAACTCCACACAGCCCTTCTGTCTCATGAACGCAAGACGTATAGGTTCATACAAGAGAAGACACTGTGGGAGAGAGAGAGAGAAAGAGAAAGAGAGAGAGAGAGAGAGAGAAAGAAAGAGAGAGGGGGGGGGATAGAGAGAGAGTTTTCCTCCTGTACTCTCTGTTCTCTTTTAGGATCTCTTGCTTCAGCCCCCCCACCCCCTTTCACTCAGATACCTCATTCCTTCTTAAGGGGTAGAGAGAAGAAAAGAGCAAAAGATGAAGAATGGACTGAAGTGAAAAGAAAGGGAGAGAGAAAGGAAAAGAGAAAGATGGAGAGAGACAAAGAAAAAAGAACATAAATCAAGAGAGGGGGAAATAGAAAAAAAGACAGATAAAAGGGAGAAAGAAGGAAAGAGAGAGGGGAAAGAAAAAAAGATGGAGAGGAACAGAAGAGAGAGAGAGAGAGAGAGAGAGAGAGAGAGAGAGAGAGAGAGAAAAGAGGGAGAGAGAACACATTTTTAACTTGAAGGCAGTGTGAAAAAAATTGTCAATGAACATTTCTGAGAAGAAGAAAGAGAGAGAGAGAGCACTCTTCTGGCGTTGGGGACGTACAGTGAGCTTAATGTTTTCCAGCAGTGGGTTTAGTGTACGAGGGGGAATCTGGTGTGAAAACTAGGAATTCTCTGCTGGTCACAGTGTCAGTGTATCAGGCTTCAACAACAGTTTTTCTCTACAGTGTTAACATAAAACCCACTCTCTCTCTCACACACACACACACACACACACACACACACACACACACAAACACACACACACACAGGGGAAGGGATCCGTCTTTAAAACAAAGTTACCCATAACCCCCTGCGCTCCTTTATCCAGCATATGAAAGGCACAGGCCAAACAAATGACAAAAGGGAGAGAGAGAGAGAGAGAGAGAGAGAGAGAGAGAGAATGCGGACAGGGTCAAGCTGGAAGGGAGAGAATGAGCGACAGAGATGAGGTAAAGCACAGAAGAGAGAAAACCGAGAACGAAAAAGTGAGAAAAAGCGAAAGACAGTCCCAGTCACACCTTCAAGAAGGTTTAATGATTTCTTTACTGGCTTGTACACAAACGTACAAAACATTACAGCACTCCGGCATTTGACCACACACAAATCACAGTGTTACAAACGTTCAAAAAGAAAAACAAACAAACAAACAAACAAACCAACACACAAACAAAACTGACAGACAAACAAACAAACAAAAAGAAAAGCTAAAACCAACCAAACACAACAAATCATTCGCATCACTCCAAACTGAAAACTTTTTTGTTCACTGGAGACACACAACTTGGTCCACAAAAAAAAGAAAAAGAAAAAAAAAATCAGCAATCTACTCATTCACTTACACCTAGCCAGCCGTTTGCCCCCCCCCATGTCATAAATGTTATGACAAAAATGGGAGCAAAACAACCACACATCGTGCAATTTTTATTTTGTTACAATGATCTTACCATCAAATGTATTATTTCCCCTTTCTTAACATCAGGAGAGCACTTCAAAAAAGAAAGTGCCCTGGGATTTCAGCGTTTTAT
>JBBPCZ010000037.1:1455137-1470019 GCA_037974445.1 Brycinus macrolepidotus
CACACACACTCACACACACAAGTACAACCAAGCACAGAGATACAAGCCTCTTTGCAAATGTAATGTAACACACACAAAATAGACAATATAACCTGGAGCTTTTTATCCAATAGTATTTTGTTGTGTTCCTTGTTTTTTCTATTTAGAAAAAAATAAAATGTTGACGTGACGTCAACAAATCAACAACAGTCATCAGTGCAACTTTTTTCAAAAAGAGTAAAAATATCAAGTTTAAGACATGCAATGCATATTTATTTCTGTTTTCACCAATCGTCAGTGGTGGAAATCGCCGCCTCTGTTGTTCCTCCAGGTATAAAAGTTCTTAGTCTAACCAGGACTTTTTTTTTTCCCAAGGGGCTGGACGAGCAATAACCAGTTAAACAGTGGTATGCATGCAAGACTGACTCGCTCTCGCTCTCCCTTGCACGCACACACAAACACCAGCACACACGCACACACACGCATTGCATTCAGGAGACTTTCCAATTAAAACTACTGTGAATCTAACTGATATTTGTCCTCTTTCACTCACTGTTGGCTATTGTTTAAAAGAAAAAAAAAACATTAAACTTACATAAAAGCAGCATTGAAATAAACATCAGGGTGCTATGACTCATAAAGGCAGGTCTCTTTTCTGAACGAATCGGAAGATTTTGTTTGTTTGTTTTTTCCCCTGCAACAGTCAAGCAACACAACAGTCTTCTTAATAAAACATTAGGTTAATAGTCCTGCTCAGTAGTAACTCTTCTTAAGCCTCAGCTCCTGCAGTTACCCGACCAGGCACTAGGGGGCGTAAAAGGCTCCACATTATTTTGTGCAACAAAACTCCCTGCATTAATAGTCATGCGATTACAGTCCACTTTTTGTAACTCCACTAAAAAATAAAAAATAAAAATAAAAAAAATCTGGAAGACACAATTAAGCGGTCTGCTGAGACAGACATTTATAACAGTCCGCCATGATTTCGAAAAAGGGAAAAAAAATAAAATGACACTATTACCACTTTTTTTTTATGAACCAGTAGATCTAAGCCTAATTTCGGGTGTTGGAAAATGTCCCGAGTGAAGATGGGGGTGGCAGAACTAACAGCCTATGTGTCTATCTAAGGGGTCCAGCTTTTGTTTGAGAGGGTCTGTGCTTCTGAGCGGCTCCCAAGAGGGGAAATGCTCGGAGAAAGGAGGCCAGGAGGAGGACTGAGGAGAATCAGTAGGCTTAAAAAACTGGTTGAACACTTTAAAGTCGAGGTAGCTGATACAGAGATCCAAACATACAGTAGGGGGGGAGAGGGGACTGGGAATGAGATAAACAGGCAGCTATGTGAGGCTGAATCTCCACCACGGGACTTTAGGCCACTACAAATCCAGAGCAGCTTAGTTCACCCTAACCATGTTTCCTTAGGCTAAAGAGATCTTATTTCTTTTTAAAAAAAAAAAAATAATAATAATAACCACATACATAATTTAAATGTAGCAACTCAATGTACCTTCATAAATAGAAAAAAAACCCAGCCTGTATTCACAGTGATGACCAGGGCGTTAATAACCAAAAAAAAAAAAAAAAAAAAATACTGAGAGAAGATTATAAAGTGTATTCCAAATGTGATTTTTTTTCCTGATACAAAGCAAAAGCAGCTGTTTTTTTTTTTGTTTAGTAACACATTAGCCTGAAAGCTGCAGGGCGCATTGGACTACTCTTACAAAGAAAACACAGTAAAGCTATTGTGTACAGTACTTAACAACATTAAGTCACTTGTTGTTATCAAGATTATATACTTAAAAAAAGCACTGGATATAATAATGCTTTAAAAAAACATGCCAAAATGTTTGATTGATGGAAAAAAAAAAAACACACATTAACGTTTCTTAAAAACAGTGTTTAGCCAAATAAAAGATGGCCTTCATTCTCGACTTCGCCTTCTTCCCTTTCAAATGTTGAAATATTCCAGCATGCAGCCTCAAGTGCCATCTTGGTCATAACTAGTGAAACAGCTGAGCAACAGGTCAACGCCTCCTCCCCTTAGGTCTACAGCACGTTTCAGAGGCCTTATCCCATTCCCCACCCGTATTCCGGCTAGCCTCGCCCACCCTTTGCTGCGATTGGCTATTCGGAGCGTTCCATACATCTGAGTACGGCCCAGAACGCTACAACCAATCAATCCTTGCGCACGGCGGGCGTGGCTTGCCTGAAAACAGGTGTGAAACAAAAAAATCAACGCGTTTCAAAATACAGCACTAAGCTTGCAATAAACATATCTGCCCCCTAGAGTTCAGTTCAGTTCAGAGTCCCAGTCTGATGTTTTTTTTTTACACATTCAGGACACACATACAAAAAAAAGCTTTAGTACCAACGCACAAAAATATATATACTTATATATATATTTATATATATAGGCATGTTCATTTTTCTCCATGCGGTCAGGTTAGTTCAAGGCCCATTCATTTGGTTTTGCCATAGTCTCTCAATTTGGCAGAGCAAGGATAAGGTTGTCTCTCTTGTTGTGTGTTTTGTTGTTTTGCTGCAGTTTTACCTGGCGCCCGAGGAGTACTTGGCCTTGGTGATGAGGTATAAAACGATGTCCTGGTGTCCTCCGAAAGCTGCGATGTGCAGGGCGCTCCAGCCTTCCCTGTTGGCCAGACGGATGTCTGCTCCAAACTTGACCAGCAGCTTGACGAGCTCCAGGTTGCCGTCAATGACGGACTGGTGCAGAGCCGTCTGGCCCTCAGGCCCGAAGGAGTTGACGTTGAACTCGCAGCTGGTCATGTTCTGCAGGAGCGAGTGGAGCTCCTTGGTGTTGCCCTTCTTCACGGCCTCCTGGAAGACCCTCTGAGGCGCGGAGCACGTGGATACATCCGCCTGGCTCATGGTGCACAGCCACGGGCGTGGGGATCCGAGCTGCTCCGGCTGGTGCTTCGGGTCTCACACACTCTCTCACACTCACACTCTCACACGCACCCCTGTACTCGCTTCAGCACACACAGAGGAGGGTGCACTAACTTTAACACACCCAGCGACGACTGTACATCCCGCAAAAAATCAGGACAAAAGGTGTGCAAATGGATTGAAATGGCTAAAATCCAAAAACTAACAATCGTGTTTTGATCCAGGCCACGTAAAAAAAGAAATTAAAAAAGACGATGATGAAGGCTGATCTCCCGTTTCGCCTTGTCAATAGCAGCACCGGGGTTATGGCAAGAAAGAAACAGAATATTAATAATAATAATTGGAAAAAAAAAGTTATTTCAGAGCAGCAGTCATCTCCGTGAAATCCCTTGTGTTTGAAGATTTGAGCTTTTTACCTCCTCCAGAGTCGCTTTGTAATGTTTTACAGCAAGCAAGGGTGACTGGAAAAAAAGAGAATAAGGCAGGAAAGAAAGGGTTATCGTACAGAAAAGAGAAAATGTAAACACACAGGGTTTATAAGTGAGGGTTTATAGGGCCACCCTTACCTGTATGACTGTGGACGGGGTGGTGGGGACTTGAGGAAAAGTGCGTCCCTCTCTCTGTGTGTCTGCTGGAGGCTCCCTGCAGTGGCTCTGTGGCTGCAGCTCCCGCCACCGCCGCTATTTTACACCCGCAGCTTTTGCATAACAATGAGCGTCTAATGCGCTCTTCAATAGCGGAGGCGGTGCCAGGGCGGCGCTGATTGGCTGAGGGGCCGCCGCCGGGGCGGGGCCTGACGCTTGAAACTGAAGCTACGGAGGCGTGGCTAATCGGGCCACAAAAAAAAAAAGTCTAGCCAGAATTTCCCACGGAAAAACGACTTGGGCCTAACGTGTTAATGGGCTCTGCAGTGGACCAAACGGGTGCATGCGTCCACATATTATAAATAAAAAGTGCATTTGTAACCAGTATCATATTATTTAATCAGTGAATTGATAGAATGTTGTTGAATGGTGATGGGCTCTGCAGTGGACCAAAAGGGTGCATGCAATCACATATTATAAATAAAAAGTGCATATGTAAACAGTATCATATTATTTCATCTGTGAATTGATAGAATGTTGTTGAATGTTAATCTCATTACCGTCTTATCTGCTGCTATTTTATTGCATTTATTTTTATTGCATTAATATTTTCATAAGCCATTTTGCACTACTGAACTGGTGGTACAGCGTTTTGAATCTTAACACACAGCAATGTTACAGTGTTACACTGTTATTTGGTACACTAATGTTCTTTTTCTTGTCATTGTGTTGCACTATTGTTTACTGTCTTTCCATTTTTTCTACTGTCTTATTATCTTTTATTCTCTCTTGTTGCACTGAGCAACAATTACACAAGAATTTTGTTCAGGATTAATAACGTTCTGTCTTTTCTTATCTTATGGGTTAGATTTCTAACCCAGAATAATTTGATTGTATAATGTATAATACTTGTATAATGTTGTTTAATTACATTAAATTAACTTTCACATCTGCTAGACATCTTCCACTTTTGTCTGATAATTAAAGTTGCTCTTTAATTATGTACTTAAAGCCAGTTGCATATAAAACCAACCCTGAACTGATCATTTTTTTCTTACAATAATTCAGTACTCTAATAACTTTATACCCTTACAGCTCCCCAAAAAACATGCACACGAAGGCTCTTCATCTCCATTAAAAAAATGTATGCTGTATGCAGCTTTAGGTGAGAGGACTGCAGTAATCCAGCTGTTATATGGTCCAGCAATAAAAGCTTTTAACAACAAAAGCCTGCACGACTTCCTCTACAAGTGAGAAGTAGAATGCAAGGCCTTATTGATTTACCCACCCGTATTCTGTCAAGCCCCATCCCTTATTCCAGGATTGGCTAGTAGCTCTAGGTTTTACAAAAAAACTTTAGGATTGGCCACTAGTTCATACTCTTAAGCTGTCCAATTCTCTAGAACAGTTCAAGAGCACATCAGGACTACAGATTCATAGTCATGAAGTCCACTGTTCCAAAGTTTGTATGGACATGTTAGGATTGAC
Organism: Brycinus macrolepidotus; assembly: GCA_037974445.1. Classification (NCBI taxonomy): domain Eukaryota; kingdom Metazoa; phylum Chordata; class Actinopteri; order Characiformes; family Alestidae; genus Brycinus; species Brycinus macrolepidotus. Next base: position 1,460,090 of record JBBPCZ010000037.1, read on the forward strand.
TAGTAGTTTGTAGTCATAAGGAGTCCATCATTGGCTACCTGTTCTTATTCAAGGCAGTTTATATATATATATATGCATACATACATATACTCATTGTGTACATACATACAACTTGCCTAAGTCCACATATAGTTTACATATACATATATGTATATATTTTACAATACAGATGTCCATATCTTATATTTCTAGATTGTATAGTGTACATTTTATACTGCACTGTTGATATAGTATTTTATTCATTTCTATTGTTTTTCAATCTTTGCTGCTCTTTGTACTGTCCACTTTCTGCCGTGACAAAGCAAATTTCCCACTTGTGTTACTAATAAAGGATTATCTTATCTTATCTTATCTTATCTTATCTTATCATACTAGTACTCTGCCGTTCTAGAAACCATTCATATTGGCTAGTAGCACATACACAGTGGTAGTCCGCTGTTTCCAGAAGGACTCAGGAATATACTTAATTTGTCTGCTAAAACAAGCAGTGTGCCATTGTAGAACTCATTGACAACGCAATTGGAAGGGCTAATAGCTTATGCTCAAAACACTCTAGAACACACCAGGACTAGTCAGTCATACTAGTAGCCCGCTGCTATTCTAGAAAGCTTATAGATCACACTAGGAACCGCCAGTAGTTCATATTCAAGTGTGTGCACTGTTCTAGAATGCTTCTCCCAGAAGGCTTCAAGAGCACATTAAGAAAGATTTGTGGTTCACATTCACAAGCAATTTATCATTCCAGAATGGTTCTAGAATTGGTTAATGTTTTCATGCAAGTAGTCTGTTGTTATAGAACACATTAGATTTGGCTAGTAGTTCATATTTAAGTAAGTCCGCTGTTCTAGAATGCTTCTAGAACGTGGAAGGACAGGTCTCTAGAACGGCAGGCTTCTTGTAAGGATGAACTGTGCTATATGGACAAAAGAATTGGGATGCCTGACCATTACACAAATAGGGACTTTAATGACATTGCATTCAAATGCATAGACTTTAATATGGAGTTGGTCCCCCTTTGCAGCTATAGCAGCTTCTGCTCTTCTTGGAAGACTTTCCACAAGATTTTGGAGTTTCTGTGAGAATTTGTGTCCATTCATTCTGTAGAGCCTTTATGAGGTCAGACACTGATGTTGGACGAGAAGGCCTGGCTCGCAGTCTCCGTTCCAGTTAATCCCAAAGGTGTTGGATGAGGTTGAGGTCAGGGTTCTGTGCGGGCCAGTCAAGTTCTTCCACACCGAACTCATCCAACCATGTCTTTATGGAGCTTGCTTTGTGCACTGGGGCACAGTCATGCTGGAATAGAAAAGGGCCTTCCCTGAACTGTGTCCACAAAGTTGGAGGCATGGCGCTGTCCAGAATGTCTTGGTAGACTGAAGCATTAAGACTGCCCTTCACTGGAAGTAAGGGACCTAGACCAAACCCTGAAAAACAGGTGTGGCCCAATAATTTTGTCCATATAATGTAGTAGCCAATCCGTGCTCAGGGCAGTGGAGGCCACTAGCCAATCGCAGCGCAGAGGGGGCTGGGTTTTGTTGGAGTTCAATCAGAAAAAAGCACGCCGAGACTCGCTGTGACGCGCATGGCAGCTGTAGCGTGGGAACCTCTCTCTCACTCTCTCTCTCTCTTTTTCTCTCTTTCTCTGTTTCTCTCTCTCTCTCTCTCTCTCTCTCTCTCTCTCTCTCAGTTTGGTGAGTAAAGCCACACACGCCGTTTGCTCTCAGCCTGTTTGGGGTACGTGAGTCTTCAAACGTTCAAAAAACAACAACAACAACGACCAAACCGCACCGATATCACACTCTCGAAAACCACCTCGTCCTCCTTCGCGCCGATACTTTTATTTTCCCACAGTAAAATCAGGTTTCCTGCCTCATTAGGCTGTAAAACCTCAGAGCTGAACATACAGTCTTGCTTTCCGTTTGTTCCACGAGTTAAACGATTAACCAAGAAAAGGAAAAAAATCCCCCATCGTTTAAAATTTAGGCCTAAAAACCGTGTGACAAAAGCCCTCAGCCTCTCCAGCTAGCCTACATACCAACACCCATAACCAGAGACAAAACAGGGGAAATTTCCAGTCTCTGTTTTCTGAAAGATTTAGTGAAGTTTCAATGAATGAGGTCCAGGTAAATGAATGCTTGATATAGTTATATAGTTATACTTGATATAGTTGGATTAATATTTGGATGAATATCATCGCACAAGAAAGTCTTTGTGTGTGTGTATTTTGTATGTGTGTACTATATATATATATATATATATATATATATATATATGTGTGTGTGTGTGTGTGTGTGTGTGTGTATACATGTATATATACACATTTATCTCGATGGATAGATTAACCCATAATCCAACTGGTGAAAATCCATCTAGCAAATAAATAAATAAAGGAACAATCTAACAAATAAATACAAAAATAATCAGGCCCTGTTCTTGTTATGACACATGATGTTCTTTGTTATACGCTACACATGAGTTTGCAGTTACAGTCTGCAACCTGGTGGGCCACTGTGCATGGGCCTCTGTGCATGTTTTATGTTTTGTCACGATACTTGACCAGACAATCAAAGTGCTGTAAACGGCCACACTGTTCATCGTCTGCTTACATACAAACATGCTTTTCCAAAAGCACAGCTTTTTTTCCTCAGCGTTCCAACCAGCGGGACAAAAAAAGTGAACTTTGGCGGGAGCCGTACCATGTGGCAAACAGAAGTGTTCTCAAGCCCTGCCAGGACAGAGCTGAAACATCTGTCCGCTTATCAGATAGACGCGTCTCTGAGTTGGCATGATGGAAAATATTTGCAAAGAAAAGAAGAGGGTTCTTCCATTGGATAGCTCCAGATGCCAGAGGCATTTGTGACTTTTGGTGAACCAGGGGACTTTTTTATACTGCACCTTTACCAGATTACAGGTTACAAACTAGGGCCGTATTGATGCATCTGGCATGATGGAGCTCCATTTAGTACCCTTGGGATGAGTTGGAGTGATGATTTTAATCCAGAACTAAAAATCCAACATCAGTACCTGACCTCACTAAGGCTCTCGTGGCTGATTGTAGTCAGATCCTTACAGCAATATTCTGAATTATTCTGATCTATTGTAAAGTCTTCCCAGACGAGTAGAGACAAGTTATTGCAGCAAAGAAGGGGCTCCTTTTTAACTTCCAGTTAAAAGATGATAATAATTGTATTGAGTTTTCTTCCAATCAGAACTTAGCCTGATAATTATTTACCATCAGTATGAATTCTAATGTGAATTGTAACATTTTGTATTGATCACAATGGCAGGATAATCCTGAGAGTAGTTGTGTCATATACTGTCAAATATCACACTATTAATAAATCACTGTTTTTCAAATAACATTGTGTTGAACTGAAAGGTACAAGCCCTTAGAACAGACAGGCCCAACCCTTTGAGTAACGACCTTAAACATGGCGAGCAAAGATCAGCACACACAGTAATCTCCAGGGCCGCAGTGTTGAGAAGGCAGAGTGTGCATAAACCCGGTGAGTTATAACCTGACCCTACTAGCTAGACTAGTGTGAATGGCACAGCGCTCTCACATGTACTGTACTTCACTTAGAAGTGTATCGCTTTGGGGTCTTGCCAGATTAGCCAGCCAAGAAACCCCTCCCAGCGTCAACGAGGGCAAGAGATGTGCTATTAAAAATTCATAAGCACAGCAGGCAGCTAAACTTCATCGCACAGCTGTCGTGGCCCTTCGTTATTTGTACTGGAAGCTGTGCTTCATTAAATATATATAAATATATATACACATCACAAAAAAGGCCGGTGCTCAACTTGATCTGGCCAAAACCTCAGTAAAATATACGCAGCTCTCACAGAGTGCCCGTTAAAGCACTTTTGAAATGATGTGTATTTCATTTAGGCTCTTTCTGGGGAGGTTACACTGATACTAGAGTCTCTATGTCTCTGATCCTGACCCTGACATGAAAATTTTCTTTTCTTTAAGCAGTAAAATGAATATGTGTAGTTTTATGACGCTGGATGTGCTTTTTTATTGATTTGCCATTTAGATGTGCAGGGTAGGGCCTACTTTTTCTTCTGCCCTCTCCTTCTATTTCTTCAACACACACACACACATATAGGCACACCAGTGAAGAATGGCATGTCAGACACTTTATGTGTCAGCTAATTTGGTATTAATGCAAATTCTTTTAAGTGCAGTCATTTTAGAAATAAAAAATCATCTTATGTGCACCACAAAATTTACAGCATCAGTATTGTTTCAGAAAAATGAAAAAAATAGTAATATTAGCCTGTAGTGTGGAGGTTTTTTTCTTTTTAGCACCACAGGTCAAAGGACTTGTTAGAGGTTGAGGCGTTATTTTTTATTTCCCTCCCGTTTTCCGTCAAAAGGCGCTGGGATTGGCTAGCCAAACGTCCTCGAACGCCGGTCTTCATTTGAGTGTGACGAGGCAACCAATCGCATCGCGCTCTAGAACGCCGGCTCGCGCTAAGAGTGAGAAGTGGTGGCCAATCACAGCGCGGAAGCGGCGGACTACGAGTGGGAAAAATGAATAATAATCGAAAGCCGCTCGGTGAAGCTGCCGTGACGTCTCAGTCGAGTGGGCGGGGCCTCGGAGCCCTATTGAGCCCCAGCACCACGTGTTGCAGGAGCGTGGGAAAGAGGCGAGCTTTTCTTCCCAGCGAAGAAAGAGAGAGGATCGAATAACAGAGCTGCAGAAAAAGCCCGAGTGAGTATGGAGGTAGCTCAGGAGAGAGAGAGAGAGAGAGAAAAAAAACCTGACAAGGGCACGAACACGAGATTATTTCAAGAGGACGCAAAACACGGTCCCTGGGATACAGTTACAGTAAATACTTCAGATATTTATATTCAGAATAGACTTATGTAGGTTACTCTGTTAGGACACTGGGTCTCTCTCTCTCTCTCTCTCTTTTTGACACACACACAGACAGACACACTCTCTCTCACACACACACACACATACACACACACACACACGCAAGTGTCAAAGAATCTATGCAGCCCATCCTGTTTTGAAGCTTGCGAAACACCCTGGCAAGACTTGGGAGCCAAATGCCTTCTTGGCTCCAGTTCAGCTGGACTCATTTCGGACCTTTTACAGCAGCTCTGAATAACTGGAACACAAATCTGCATCATATAAAATAATTGCAAACTGATATTGCCCCCTCCCCCCTCCCCTTTTTAAATTGATTCCAGTTTCAATTGAACATCTGAAAAGCATTTTTAAACATATTAAAAACTTAAAAAACACTTTTTAAAACTTCATTCGCTGCTAAGATGTTCCAGACCAAAGCTGGATTTTTCATAGAATTGGAGCAGAATACATTGAACACTCTTGAGTGGAAACAGAAGCTGGGCTGAGTCCTATGAGGATAAAATGTATACTAAATCAAACCGAAAAAATGAATGTATGTAAATGATTACTAAAGCAGAAATAGGTCAGCTGATAACATATAGAGCAGGGGGTGCCTTGACCTTTTGTAAAGTCAAAATGGGACTTTTACATTTACATTTATTATGTATGCATTTATTTTAGACATGTACTAAAAATACTAAAATAGGTCAAAATACAGAACTGAATACATGGGATAAAATATGCTCTGTCATTGGTTGGGGGGTTTAGGGTAACTTTCTGGCCAAATCAAATGTCCTCATAGGCTCTTTAGGCGGCCCTGGTCTGAAGAATAGCCTTATAAACTCTTCTTAACTTAATTTATGTATTCTTTGGTTTTTATTTCTGGATAACTTGGTTTTTCATTGTAGCATATTAATTTGGGTTTATATGATTTTTAAAGTAATTTATTCACTTTGTAGCGCTTTGAGATTTGTTTCAAATGAAAAGTGTGTATCATATAAAATGTATTATTATTATTATTATTATTATTATTATTATGTGACTGAAGGACAATAAAGAGCAGGACTGTGAGATTTAAAAAGTAAGGTCTTTTACCAACTGATGAAAACAGGCTAAATGCAGCAGCTCCTGTTGCCTAAACTATTTTGTTTAGACCAAAAAAGTTCAATTTTTCATGAATTAAACATCACATTACTTGATTTTTCGTTTAATTTCAGGATTGTTCTTACTTCTCAACTTACCCAGCACAGCCTCCACATTAAAAGAGTCTGTGATACAGTAATGCCAGTTCTTCACTTTGCCCAAAAACTAATAATCTCCATAGAAAATTTCCAACATAATGTCTGATCAAATCATTTAATCACTTTTTTTCTGGTCACTCCTTTCCTGTCAACAATTAAACAGGGAGTTTAAAACAAAACATGTTGCATGAAACAATGTAAAAAAAAATCTCATAAAAGACTTCCATAAAATAATGAGGTGTTAATTACACATTATATGAGCACAGATAATATGCCACACCCAGAGTCCATTATGAATGAACAATCAAAGCTCTAAAAACAAAACTGAGCCCACAGAAAAGCAAACATAACACAGTTCACCAGATGACGTAACTTTAACCAGAACCAGAACATCGACAGTGACTATGTAGGAAAAAAAAGGTGATGGGAGTGACTCTCAAACCAGTCATCCCTGCAATGCCGCAGTCCTATATGAACATATACAAAAAAGACATTTTCGGCAGAGAAAATGAACCTTTGTCTCAGAGTTGTTTGAGTACTTGGTCACAGGTCAGAGTCTGTGAGGGAACGAGCAGCCACAATGTGTTGAACAGTCTGTCAGGGCGCAAATTTTTAAGATCCAGATCGAAACGTACAGCTTTGGCTGTTTCCGGAAAAGATGATGAGCAGTCAGTCCTACAGGTTGCCTCTTAAATGGATAACTCTGCGAAAAAAAATCAAATGTACACAATTTTCCCTTTATGGAAACAGTCAATGAGCCAAGATATGTTTGGTGTCTGATGATTTGCACTGATGATATACAGTACTGTGGCTTGAGCCTCCCCTCTTTTCTTTATATTTTGCTTCCAAAGAGCCACACTTTCTTGTATTTTAATGTAGTTTTGAGGAACAGTTCTCCATGGTTCTTAAGGACTTTCAGAGACTCTCATTTTCAGTCCCGTCCCTGAACCTGACCAGTTTCAGAGGAATGTTTTACATATGAATCATTCAAGCAGAACAAAGCACATCTAACTTAAGACCTGAACCAGTGAAGAAACAGGAGCAGATGATTCCAGATGATCAGGCGGTGATCAGTATACTGGTGCTGCTGAATGCTGAGTGGTTGGAAGGCCTTTATCTAGGCTCCTTGTATCTTTAGGCACTTTGCAGTTTGTTGCAGTAAAACATTTGTTCCCATTTCTTTCATTTAATCTACTCAATATGCCAAAGATAAGACAAAAATATAAAGAAATGAGGGGTGGCTCAAGACTTTTGCACAGTACTGTAGATACCAAGTAATGAAATACCTAGTTAAAAAAAAAAAAAAAAAAAACACGATTTAAGGCAAATGTGTGATTTTTTAGACATGCGGTTTGCCAACCGGTTCGCCAAACTATCGCTTTAATGGCAGTCCTTGTAGGTGCGGCTCAAGGCTGACTAGAAACTTCCCCGTCTGATAGATGCAGCACTTCTTGGAACTGAGCCAACACCCGATCATAGTGGGTCCCCTCCCAGAACACCTTCCCGCAGCCCGTGCAGATAAAGTACTCTGGGATCCGCGGGAGCAGACCCGGTGGAACAGTCTCCAGCTGGATCTCAGCACCTCCACGAAACTTGAAGGTCTCAGGGTCCAGGACCGATTGAGAGGCCCACCGGCAGTGAGGGTTGAATATCTGGGCCTCCGGAATCCTCCAGTTTTCAGCCACCCGAGTGTCCCGCAGACCTGACGGATCCTGAAGCAGGCCTGTATACGGAAAGAGAGAGAGTCTGAGTGAACAACAGTTAAAGGAACATTTCTAATAAACTAATAAAGGCAGTCAAGTTCTTCCATAGTCTCTAATATACAGTACGGTTCCAAAGTCTTAGTGCAAACTGTTTAAAACCATTTATCTGAGCATTTATCTGCCACCAAATATACAAGTTTAACATTAGAATAAATGCCGACAAACAAGAAAGCATTTATAAGAGCAAGATTTGTAAAAAGTACATGTAGTCTTGTGAGCTGGTTAGAAGAACACAGGTTCTGTTCCAGATTTCTCCTCGGTGCCTCCAGCCTTGGATTTGTGAAACTCCATCAGCAGCACCTGATTTAATTTAATGAAGTATTGATTGAGCTGAACCAGGTATTTGAGGTATTTGATGAGAACTACAATGTAATACTGGGCTTCTTTGAAGAGGGTCTGTTTGTATTGTTCGTATACATTTTGATATTAGCTTTTAAAACATATGGCTCAGCTAAACAGGTTTTGAGTATAATTTTCTCAGGTGTCTAAGACTTTTGTACTTGCCTATGGGTTTTCTAACACTGTATGATATTCTGTTATCTATAAAAAGCAGGTCACAGCTAAGAAGCAATTATGAACTCCTCAGAAACCACACAAGCAGTTTTGGTGAGTCAGGCATTCAGTTTGCATTATGCTGTTTAGAGCTCCATGAAAGCGGTAAACTTTTAACACTGAATATGTCTTGGCTGAATGACATCATTTTGGATAATGGGATAACTATGTAAAGTTTTTTTTTTTTTCTAAACTATCCTTTATATTCACATAATCAATTATTCTAGTTGCCCTTTACAAGAAAGTGCTGGGTTTTAGTGTCATAATTTTTAAATGTATTCCGTCAGTGATGATGTAATGGTAAAATGTTGACAAGAAATAGATTGGGGGAAACTCTTCTAAAGTGTACGTCAATTATAAGAAATGTTTAACAATTACTTTTTGAAATAATAAAAGAGATAATAACTGCAAATGAAGTTAAAGAAAATTTTAGAAAAAAAAAGATAGAGAGATAATTTCCACAAATAAAGTTAAAAAATAAATAAATAAATAAATAAATTTAAAAAGAGAGAAAGAGATCATTGTCGCAAATAAATGTTCACCAAATTAGCATTCTTCTGCTAAAGGTACTAACTGAGTCATTAGGAAACAACCAACACTTGATCAACTGACCTCGTTTGTTCAACATCTGTGTCATGTCTTCTCTGGACACCTTCAAGTACTCGTTATTATTGCAGGCCTTTGAAGAAAAAAAACAAGAGAAAGAGCATCATGAGCATTTTTTTTTTTTGCATATTAACAAATATCCCCTTCATGTAAATAAATCAATTTCATTTCAGGAATGAGCGCCCCTATTATATTAAGAACAAGAAGGGCGTCCAAATCAAACACGAGGCACAAAGTTCACGGAATTCACATACTTGGAAAAGGACGCATTATTCAAGTGCCATGAAAAAAGGACATGTAATGACTCACTTATTTATTAGTTCTGGAGTTATAATTTTACATGCTGACACGGACATTTCTGGAGTAAGAGCGCCGAGACGGATGACTTGGGAGGCTCAGATCACACATTTCACACAGCGTCGTAAATCCTGCACATGCACACATGCGCGCGCACACACACACACACACACACACACACACACACACACATCCACGTCGGTAGGTGTGAGGGTAGGAATAAGTCTCGCCTCTGTGAGTTCACACCCCTGTGTGGCTTTTGTCTGGTCTGCGGAATCTTCTTCACGACAACAGTCTCCAGTGTGAGACTGACCCCCGCCAATTCAAACAACACTCTGCCGCTAAAAGCCGCCTCGCAACGTCTGATCCCCACCCCAGCAAACACACACACACACACACACACACACACACACACACACACACACACACACACACAGGCACAGCCACAATCTGTCACTCAGGACATGCTGCTAAGTTACAAGACATCTGAGGGAAAAGATGGTAATTATATTGCAGTAAAATATAACTTTTTGCACCCAAATGCTTGTATAATTGCACTTCAGTTCTTACATAATATATAGTGTGGTTGTGTGTGTGTGTGTATGTATA
>JBBPCZ010000037.1:1491055-1505708 GCA_037974445.1 Brycinus macrolepidotus
ACACACACACACACACACACACACACACACACACACACACACACACACACACACACACACACACACTCTCTCTCTCTTACAAAGACATTCATATTTGTGTGTGGCATTGACACCACAAGACCTCTGAAGGTGTGCTGAAGGTGTGCTATGGGGGCAGATCCTTTATGTTCCGTAAGTTGTGAGGTGGGGCCTCCACGGATAGTACTAGTTTGTCCAGCACATCCCACAGATGCTCAATGATGACTGAGATCTCTGGAATTTGGTGGCCAAGTCAACACCTTGAACTTTTTGTGATGATCCTCAAACCATTCCTGAGAATTCTTTATAGGGTGGCAGGGCACATTATCCTGCTGAAAGAGGACACTGTCATTAGAGAATACTGTTGCCTTGAAGGGGTGAACTTGGTTTGCAACGATGTTGAGGTAGGTGGTATGTTTTAGTATCATCCACATTAATCCCAGGACCAAAGGTTTCCCAGCAGAATATTGTCCAGAGCGTCACACTGCCCCCACAGGCAGAACCATCTCTTCCCCAGGCAAGTGACACTGAGACTGACACACACACACATGCATCCATTGCTCCATGGTCCACTTCTGATGCACACATGCCTACCGTATGCACTTCCAGTAGTGGACAGTGGTCAGCATGGGTACTCTGACAGGTCTGTGGGTTTGCAAGCTGTGATACACAGCATATTCTGACAACTTTCTATCAAAGCCAGCATTAACTTTTTCAGCAGTTTGTTCTACAGTAGCTCTTTTGTGGGATTGGACCAGACAGCCTAGCCCCTCCACACGCATCAGTTGGTCTTGGGTGCTCATGAACCTGTTGCCACTTCAGTGGTTGTACTTCCTTGGACCACTTAATTTGCTCGAACACACGCAAGGATATGTACATACTCACATTCGAAGACACCTGTATACATACACTCACTCAGGAACAAATACACACATCCACTTAACATTTTCAGTCAAATACACAAATGCATACAGACGCACAGACAGACAGACTCATTCAAACACTGCTTTGATTGGCTGCCCTGAATTGTACCTTGTTCCAGAAATCCATAGTGGCTAAAGTCCATAGGAGCAGATTTTTGTAAATACACTGTTTTTTGTGACGTATCAAAAAACAATTATTTCAAAATGAATTTATTTACCATATATGAACCATTTCATATTTACCATATGCATCGCTTAATGTAAACGTTACTAAATCAGTGTCTTTTATTTACAATACAGGCCCGTTATTCTTCAGTAAAATCACTTCATTTGGGCACATATAAACAGCTTTGTACTACTTTCGAACAAAGAGTGTGGTTATCACAAGTGAAACATCTGTGCAATATTAAATATAAAATAACTAACAGGGCGCTTTACAATCGCGATGTACAGTTTGTGAGAATCGGCTCTTTTCAATGAACTGGTTTGAATCTGATTCAAAGGACTGGCTGATTCCAACTTTCTCTGTAGTGCTTTATCATTTTTACATTCATATTACAGGTAGAATAATTCCAATTGCTCACATTTAAACCTCATTCAATCATATTACACACTATTACATATTTGGAGTTACATTTTTTGTCACCTTTTTCAGTTGATACCAGATCCATTCCAATATGCTAGCATCGCCTTTAGTTCAAGTCCACAGTATACCGCTAAGATATCCTTAACATAAATACATACACACTTACACACTCATACAGACCAAACTACATGAACACACACATCTTTGTGACATGTGTGCAGGGATTAAAGAAGTGGGGGGGGGGGCTGAGATTTTGGATTGTTCAACTGTAACAGCGGAAAAACAAATAAAACTACAGCCTAATTTAATTTTATCACAGTAAGGCCTGTGCACATGTTTTAGGTGTCTGTATTAAATGTAATGTTTTATATATTATATTTATTCTACTTCATATATTAAGCCATGCTGTGCACTGTTAATCTTATTTTTATTAGAGTGAGCCTGATCACCGCTGGGCACATCAGGGGTGTCTTGCTAAAACACAAGCAGGTGGAATTGAAAGAGTGTACGCAGAGCTGTGGGCCACTTCTAAGCCCCGGAGCCTATTAATAGTTTTAACAAGAAAACAATCATCTAATGGAATAATATCTCATGTTTTGAATACCTGTATGATTTTTTTCAACCGTTAAATCTCTGGGTGGGACACGATCGGTTACTGTGCAACGTATCAACACACTGATTTAATTTGCATAAAGTCCGTGCAGAACAAGCAGGGTGTGTACCAGCCGTTTGATGCATCAGTTATATGCATATGTTGTTGTCTCTCAATGTGACCAGACATGTTCTGTTTGATGTCAATTTTACAAAAGACTCAAATGAAAAAACCTGTAGTCACTGAGTACGTCAGTTATATTTTGCATAAAATTTCAGCCCTTCAGTTGAACACCCCTGCGACCCTGTATGTATTTACTGACCTCAGAGTCGGACTATACAGTACTGTGCAAAAGTCTGTGAAAATAATATTTAAATCTGTTTAGATGAGCAGTGTTTTTTCCACATTAATCTTACTAAATGTACTAAATAAAACTCCAAAAAGAATACATACAAATAATGGTAAATAGTCATTTTATGTACAGTATAGCAATATGTTCCTTGTATAACTTGTAGTTTCCATCAGAAACCTGGTTTGACTCAATCAGTCCTTCATTAAATTAAATAAAGAGCTGCTGATGGAATTTCCCAAATCCAAACAACGGCTGGAAGAACCGAGGAGAAATCTGGAACCGAACCTGTGTTCTCCTCATCAGCTCACAAAATACCAAATACTTTTTCACAAACAAAACAAATCTTGAGACTTTTTACTGCTTTCTTGTTTGTTTGCATTTATTCTAACATTAACTTTGCTGGCAGAAAGACACTTTACCACATGCTGAGAAAAATGGCTTTAAAGAATTTGCTCAGGCGTCTAAGACTTTTGCACAGTACTGTACATCTGCTATGTCATGACAATATATTAACAGAAAATGAAAATGCTCATACTAAAATACAAAAATGCAGAATATTGCTTGGAATGATTAAAGGGCCCATAGGCTTCATTTTTCTAGTATTTTTTTTCCTCCTGAGGCCTACCAAGCATGTGTAATTTGTACCAAAATAATAATTTTGGTACATAATTGTGCCAGTTGTGTACCAAAAATGGTCTTAATTTTTCTTACATGACCATTCTTTCTTCATCCCTTGGGGGGAAAAAAAATAAAAAATCTTTATGTGAATGGGCAGAGCTAAATATCTGTAGGCTGAAAAGGTGGATATATCTAATTGGTTTTTGTGACATCACAAAAACAATGGATTTAGAAGAGCCTGTTTTCAGCTTGGTTGTTACATATGATCTGTTTGGACTGAGAGATGGATGGCATGTTTAAAACTAATAGTGTTTGCGCCTTTTTATCTCAAAAACGTGAAGAACATTTGTTCTTCCATGATACACACTCATTCACACAGGTGCATACACACACACACACACACACGCTCAGTGTGTAAGTATGGGAGCGTGGGTGTGTGTGTGTGCATGTGCACTTGTGCGCTTCTTCCTGTAGACGTGACACCACAAGTTAGGTGTGAGCTGATACACAGACCACAACGCCTGCGAGAAGGAGGTGTGAAGAGAACTTAAACATTTCGGTCTGATCGATTCACTCTGCTGGTGGGGGGGGGGAAAAAAACATGAACGTCCTTTAGCACCTTTCAGTCACATCTGCTTGGGCGCACATCTCTGATCTCACGACCAGTTTACATGATTAAAAATGATTCAGTGCATCATGAATTCTCAAATTTCATGATCTGATTTCATTATAATTGTTTATGAAATGATTCAGTGTATCACAAATTCTCAGATTTCACGCTCTGATTCAACTACAATTACTTAGAAAATGATTCAGTGCATCGCAGTTTCTCAAATGTCAGGATGTGATTTAATTATGATTATTTTGGAAATAAGTCGTGTTAAAAAAATACACCACAATTCAGTTTAATTTTGAATCTTTAGAAACTGACTCAAAGCATTAGAAAATCTCTAATTTTACCATGGTTTGATTCAAGTTTTTAGGAAATTATTCAATCTCAAACTCATGATTCGAAACAATTACGATTCTCTGGAGAACAATTCAGTGCCTCAAAAACACTCAAATTACAATTCTTTAGGAAATGATTTGGTGCATTAGGAAATGGCCAAAACTGACCCTTTCACTACACAGTGTGTTATTTTGAGAGTCTGCTGTTGTTTAGTGGTGCCTAAAAAAAACATACAATGCACGGTAACAGGTAATAATCAAATGATGGCCCCAAGAAATACCATAATGCATCGGCTCATAGTGCTGGGTGATGAGAAAACCCACGTATTGTTTGTGCATGACACTGTTTACTTTAATCATAAATTCCATTCCCTACAAGAGTACTGTATGAATTCCTTCTGATAGTGTGTTCCACCAAATGAGGCCCATTTAAAACATAACATTGAATTTCACAACAGCTTGATTTCACTGTGGCTATTTGGGAAATGATTCAACGCATCGATACGATCTGCTTATTTTTGGTACGACTCAGTTGTATTTAAAACACACTGAATACACAAACACACTGTTTATACGTAGTTATGCGATACAGACAATAAATCCAAGGCACCAGCCTTTCTGAAAGGGGAGGTGTTTGAAAATAGCCTGTGATTTTTTGATTTTGGCCATAAAATGAGTGCACACTTTAATGTGTATCATTATAATCAGTAAAACATTTCAAAGGTATTTGATGCATTTGTATCACCACCTAATGTTTTAAATCGAGCCACGTTTGTGTGTATGTATACCCCATTATCATATACAAAGGTCATTCAATGTGGTCGTTCAATAGAATAATGAATTAGAATCAGAATTTTATCAATAAAATGTTCCTAAAAATAGTAGAAAGTAATAAAAAACACACACACACACACACACACACACTCGTCAGGCATGGGCTGACTGATGCTGATCGGCAGGAAGCCGTGCCCTGCAGCTGAACTGGGAGGTGAGAAAATAAGAACCCAGTGCAGTTTTGCATTTGATTTGTTCTTTCAGCGCCCCTCTTCCCCCCACCTCCCCCTCGACCCCTCTACTTCTCCAACATGCATAGATTCAATTACGCTCTAGTTGACTCTCACTTACTCATTCACACACACACACACACACACACACACACAAACAACCTCTCAGTCATTTTCCCACACAAGTACACGGCCACAGATATCTGTGTACGTCAGGTGCAGACAGCCTGTCAGTCATTGTGTCAGAGTGGCCCCAGAACCACTAGTCAAAGCCAGCCACACACACACACAGGCAAAAATATTTGGAATGGTTTCCCTCGGAATGTCTTGGCGTGTTTGAGGAATGTCTCTGCTCTCCACTCCTGCCTTACACACACACACACACACACACACACACACACACACACACACACACACACACACACAGTCTTGCCCTTCTTTTCCCTCATGCACTCCCTCCCGGCTCTCTTTTTCCTTCACTTTCTCAGCTCATGGGGGGGGGTGGCTGGAGACCACAGAGGCTGAGAAAGGCCTGGGTTTGGTTTTGCATTTTGAGAAAAGCAGTTTCTCATAGCGCATGATTCAGCTCTGCATAACGGCTCTGCATAAATATGTAAAAGGGAAGTATGTACAAACAAAAAGAGGAACTAAACTGTTATTGATAGGCTGAGAGGCATGCAGTCTCTCACACACACACAAACACACACGTGCTGCACAATACATCATTTATCATAACAGCACTGGCTGCTGCAATGCAGCTATTATTAAGAGCCAGAATATGCAAATAAGACCTAAGGGTGGACAATTTTGAAAAAATGAAACTGAAAAAAGCCACAGTCACGCCAAATTTAAAAGGCAAAAAACATTTCACACGCTGTCCTACACTAAATCCAGTTAAACAGGACTAATTATGCTGTTTGCAATGAAAGTTACAGCAGCTATGTTTCCATCCAAAGGATTTTTTACAAAGCATGTTTTAATGCTTCAAGAAGAAGTTTAAACTGGAAACAGAGACTAATCTTTTTATGAATGTCGACAAATCTTTTTCCATTCAACCTTAACCAAAAAATGGTTTAACGAGGTCTGAAATGCTGCAAAGAAAAGTTATTTAGGACAAAAAAAGGCATTTGTTGCATAAATTGTGTTTCTTGAAGTGCCCTCACAATTACTCGATTAAAAATATCTTGCTTAAAATGTACATTTTTACAATTTGAATGTATGAATGGTGAAACCCACACCAGCAGGAACTCACTGATGAAGTTATGTTTATAGTTAAACATTTAAAAATTGCATATACATACATAATTACACACACAATATTTATATGTACACGTACACACACACACACACACACATTTATATATATATATGTGTGTGTGTGTGTGTGTGTGTGTGTGTGTACATATAAAGCATGTCTAATGTTTTATATATATATATATATATATATGTGTGTGTGTGTGTGCGTGCGTGTGTGTGTGTGTGTGTGTATGTGTATGTGTGTGTGTACATATATGTATATATAGGCAACATATTCACTCTAGAATGCTTATTTTTAGGCTGGAATGCAAATCAGTGGCTCAAAACAAAACAGATTTGACAAAATATGCCCTACTTGTGGTGAGTCAGCACAAAGATATTGATCAACAAGTTGGTTTGCTTTGCAGCCTGATTAAAAAGGTTTGCAAACAAAGCACTCCAAATGAACCTGTAGCCACCTATTTCATCTATGTCCATGACGTTCAAAAGTGTTGAATAAGGGCAGCCAGAGTGAATTTTGAAGCTCTGACCACTCCTGGTGTGACCTCAGTAGGGTCACTACTGAATTTTCTGTTTCTATGGATTCAGATATACCAGTAATTAGAACACAGTTAGTACACTGCACTGCAAGCATGCACCAATCGCTCTGTGCAGCAATTTAATGGAAATATGGCATTTTTTTGTTTTGTCCAGATCATACCTGCCTAACACATACACACTCTCCAAGACGCAAACGTGCGCACACACACACACACACTCGCCCCTGTGTAAGATGCCACTGAAGTGGAACCTCAGTGTCGCCCCTGTCTTTTCACATTCTGCCCGTGTTCTCAGCCTGCTGCCTCTTTTGTAGATCAAAGCAACGACCAAATATCCTTCTCTCAAAACACGCTCACTCTCTCTTTCTCTTCCTCTCTCACTCCATCTTCTCACGCTGTTTCAGTTCCTGTCCCCCCCCCCCCCCTCCCGCCCCAGAGAGATCGTGGGAACCCCAGTGCCACCAGGCTGTCTGAGGCGGTGGCCATGGCTATCTGTCCCATCTCCACACTTCTAAAAACAGACAACAGACATCTGATGCTGGACGAGGAAGTCAGCGTCTACGAGCAGCGAGCGTGCAGAGGCCCGCTTAAACGGCGTCGCTGAGAAATCGCACGCTAAACCCAAAAACAATTCTTCTCAATGTTGAAATGGCATGAGACCGGGAGCGAGAGTGCAAGTCGGAATCAATGTCACGCAAAGAGGACGGAGGGGAAGAGACATGATGTCAGTGTAACAAAATGACACGCTGAATTAGGACAAGCAGAACTACTGCACCTAAACATATATATGTGTAATGAATCAGCACAGCAGAGGTTCTGTCCCAACGATGGCAACTGTGAACGGGACGATATGAAAATGTCCCTTCATGACAGCGTTTTTTTGAAATGATGAATTGTCAGTATTATTGTTTCAAGATTTTTGTTCAGAAAGTATTAATACACATCACACTGCAACAACTCCACCACAGATAATATGCGGTAAGACTTTCTATAAAAACTAAAATCTAAGCTGTGTCATTTTATCATCATGATGATGATTCATTTCAGAAAAACATATATAACATGCATTTTATTCTAAAATAAAAATAAAATTCTATCACATGTATTATGATATACTTTTGCCTCACCATCCGCCACTTCTGTAGAAAATACTTTACTAGTTCTACTTTGTTAAGATACTGGCTGATATTACAGACTAGCTCATTATGGGACGTTCTCTATTAAACTATATTAGTAACTATTACTAAAACATGTGCATCCAAAATGCAACCAAAACCTAATCTTCAGCATGAGAATAAAATGTTATATAACACATTTTTTAATGAAAAAAATAATCAAAAATAAGAACAAGAAAGGTTTCTGCTTTTTATCTGAGAGAATGATGACATCTGAGAACTGATATATCAGTCAGTAAAGCACTGTTTAACTATTAGTGTATAAAATTAAAATATAAATGCAAAATTCTATCAGCCTGCATCAGTTATGAGAATTTAGTCCACTAAAATTGGTATCAACCACAATGTTTTTTTTTTTTTTAAGTGTCTATACTATTTAACTTTCACTCAAGTATA
This sequence comes from Brycinus macrolepidotus, assembly GCA_037974445.1. Classification (NCBI taxonomy): domain Eukaryota; kingdom Metazoa; phylum Chordata; class Actinopteri; order Characiformes; family Alestidae; genus Brycinus; species Brycinus macrolepidotus. The sequence goes on from JBBPCZ010000037.1 coordinate 1,499,464, forward strand.
TTTCTGGCTGTATTTTGGCCCACATTAACAGAGTCAATTCAACACAGGAAACACACTTTCACTGAAATATATTTCCTCTGTACTTTATACATCCAATTCAGGAACAGTTTCTGATTACACACCTTCACAGTCCTCCTATATTAAACATTGCTTTTGTATTGTATGTTGCATACATTTGTTTGCATGTAATTGTTATATTTCTATATGTATAATGTTTTATGTTGTGTGTTAAGATCTAATGCTTTTTGGTGCACTGAAAACTTTCAAATAACTAACAAAAATTCTAAATAAAAATACCAAAAACTATTAATAAATGTAATATATTAGAAAAGTTCTCTCTGAACATGAGATGCTGCTGATCTCATTAATGCAAAATATCCAGCAACATCCTCATGAACATCAGGCTCTCTGTGAGCACAAATTTCTAACAAAGAAACTGAGTGAGGGCCTTTGTGTCCTCTGGAAGCTGAGCAGATTGGAAGTGTCAGTAGAGGTGAGCGAGGGACAAGATTAAAGATTTATTTTCTTTCCACAGCGGCCATTAAGATCTCTTTCATCAGGGCGGCTTCTGCGACGCAGCGTAATCTCGGCCTTACCTCAAAGGGGACTTTTTAACCACCATCGTCTCTGTTTATGGAAGTTCCATTACCAGGACATACAGACATACACAGACTGAAAGCGGTACGAAGAGAGGGGAGGGAACCCGTGAGAAATAGGGAGAGAAATAGGACATGCAGAACTACTGCACCAAAACGTATATGTGTGATGAATCAGTGCGCTGGTAGAGGTTCTGTCCCACTGATGGCAGCTGTGGACGGGACGGTATGAAAATGTCCCATCATGATAGCAAGATCTAAATAATGAGTTCTCAGTATGAATTTTGAATATATTAATAATATATTATTATGTTAATAATTATATTAATATTAATATGTTAATACGATTATTGTTCAGACAGCATTAACACACATCATATCGCAACAATTTCTCCACAGATAATATACCACTAGACTATCTGTAAAATCTCTAAAAGCTAAACTGTGGCACTACATGGCAACTGCCCCACCGATGGTAACTGTGAACAGGACGATATGAAAACGTCCCATTATGATTGTGTTTTTCAAAACGGAGTTTTCAGTATTATTATTTCAAGAGTATTGTTCAGAAAGCATTAATACACATCACATCCCAGCCGTTTTCCCCATAGATAATATAAAGCTAGACTTTCTGTATGATTATGGTGAGGATTAACTTCAGAACTAAACAAATACTGTGATACGCATTGGGGAAAATTTCTTCTATTCTAAATCTTTTTTTCTAAGAATAAAAATGAATTCTATCACAAGTACTATGATATACCTTTGCCACATCGATATCAACTTAACTAGTTCTACTCTTTTATGGTACTTAAGTATTTTTTTTGCAAGATTTGTACTTTACTGAAGTAGAATCCTTAATTACATTTTCTAGAAACATACTTTTTACTCCTTCCATTTTCATTTGCACCTTCAAAGTATGAAGTAAAGCGTGAGAAAGAGGGAGAGAAGGGCAGACAGAGACGGAGGGATTATGGTGGGGGCCGGCACTGGAGGGGTTAATGATTGGTGATGGGTATCAATGGGCCACACAGGGGGTTTGGGCTTTAGAGTTGAGAGTCAGAGTGAAGGAATGCCTCTCTCAGCCTCAGAGGAAAGACACCCAGCCTCTGGTCATCAAAGCACTACAATCAGATAACAAAAGGGTTAACTTCGCCTGGGTGGGCTTTCCACATACCAGCCCTGGGGTGCACCTCCAGCCCCACCTCCCTACCTCCTCCAACCTTCTCCATTCAACTCCTCAAGGTCTTTTTACCCTCTTTTCTCCCATTAGGCATTTCGTTCACCTTCCCGTACCATCCGTCACAGTCCAGGACCAATTTCTCCAGTCGATATGGAAAAACAAGGACCCTGCTGGTCCATGCGTGTGTACATTTGGTTTGGAAACGCTGCACAAATGCACAAACAATAATACAGCAGGCCCCAAATGTGGTGGAGCAAAGGACTTTCAGCCAAATGGAGTTTGGAGAAATAGCCACGTGGGTGCCAGTAGCCACCCGCTCGGGAGAGGTGGGTGGTCACAGTCTTGACATATGGGACATATGGGGCTTGGGTTTGGATTGCACCACAGTTTCCAAAAACATCTACTGCTGCCATTATTCTGAAGTGGAGTTACATATCTGAGGGAAGCTGCTTACTGGCTTGTCCCAGTCAGTGGCAAGATTCAAGATTCTTTATTTGTCACATACAAGTGAAACATCGACCCATAAGACTGCAATTAAGTTATCAAATCATGTAAATTAAATTAAAGGCACCAGTATGGGTCTTAGTCTACCCACTTTCATCAATGGCCCATCCAAAATGCCAAAAACACAAAAGAAAACACACTCGCCAAATATGACATTAAAAATTGCATTTCTGGCCCATGCAGAGACATCAACACACTCAAACACTCAAAACTCAGCTACAGTTTTCAATGGTAAATCACGGCACAGCTCTTCATGCTGGCATGAGAAGTATGAGTCTACTGAGTCCTGCATTAACAGGGGAAATAAACATGGGGAGGACTGTTAAATGGGAATAAGGATCGAAAGTCTGCTTTAGGCTGGAAAGTAGCCAAGCACAGATAAATACAGTAACTACACTTATCCAAACAGTATGAATCAACAGGCAAGACATAAATGCCAGAAATCGCCACCATCTTAAAGTTGCAGTCGTATGCAAAAGTGTAAATTTCCTATATCAAAGGGTATGTTTATTTGAGCAAACCTTTTGTTGATTTTCTATGTGAACATAAGTTACAACACATTTGCACATGATGCACAATTACTTATAATAATTTGCTGAGTGTAACATAATGGGAAAACAATTAATCATAAAATGTAAAATGGGACTTTTCCCGCAGGACTTATTTTTATTATAATATAATCAAATTGTCATATTGTCCTCTCCAATATGTTAAAGGGAGACAAAAACAGAAATTGTATTAAAATTGTGAAGTAGTGTGTTCTCTGTAGAGGATGAGAACTTCTTTTCGGCTGTAATTTTATCATGTCATTTTATCTGGGGAGCTAAATCTTTTGCATACAACTGTAACAAAAAGGTCAAACTCTCCTCAGGGCCCCATCACTGACGGCCTAGCACTGAACAGTCATGTGTAGTCCTAGCCTACGGTCAAATTCAAATTAGCTTGGAAAAAAAGAACACATGGAGGAGTTTAACTAAAAAAATTAAAAAACATGACAGATCAGAGGGTTTGTTTGTGCGGTTTAGCAAAAAAATCAATTTAAACCTTAAGTTTATTTGTGATTTTTTTTTTTTTTTTTTGGAAATTAAACTGAATTGTGACTTGTTCCAAACTACCAAGTTGTCCTCTTCAGTAGAGCTGAAATTAACCCAGAAGGAAAAGAAAAAGAAAAGGAAAAGGAAACGGACAAGGAAAGGAAAGGAAAGGTAAATGAAAAGAAAAAGGAAAAGACAAAAAAAAGGAAAGGAAAGGAAACTAAAGGAAATGAAAGGAAAGGAAAGGAAAATGAAAAGAAAAAGAAAAAGGAAAGGAAAGGAAAGGAAAGGAAAATTAGCATAAAATAAGGTAACGTTATGGATAGGAAAAGTTAAGTAAAGGGAAGGAAAAGAAAAAGGAAAAGGAAAGCACAGGAAATTGAAAAGGGAAATGAGGGGAAAGGAAAGGTAAGATAAGGAAAGAAAAGGAAAGGGAATGTAGGGGAAAGTAAGGTAAAATTAAGTAAAGCGAAGGAAAGGAAAGTAATGGGAATAACCATTCCTAAAGAAATGATTACTGACTCAAAATAACCGACTGCATTCTGAATGGAGAGAAAGGTAAACAGCGAAATGGAAAAATATAAATGAGTTACATTCAGGACAGTTGCACTGAAAGGTCGTATTCAAATGTATTTGCGTTGATGTTTATTTTTTTTTCCTTGCTGTCAGTTTGCTCGGTCTACTGTGCGTCTTCTCACACCTGACCCTTATCAGACAGACTGTCTGCACTGGAGAATCTCTGCTCTGATGAAAAGCAGATATGCTGCAGTAATGATGAATCAGCGAGCCGTCTACTTTTACCCTTTTTTTTCAACTCCGACACTCCGTCTATCCCTCAGTCTCTTTCACTCCCTGCATCTCTCCACCTGTCACCTTTGAAGAGGCCACAGGCTTCTCCACCCGGCTCCCTAAATAACCCTCTTAATGACCTTCTGGACTCTCTCATTAGCCCGTTTTGCTTAATTGCTCAAGCACTTTCTCTCTCTTTTCATCTAGTCTCTCTCTCTCTTTCGGTACACTTCTCGCTCACCAGCCCGCACCGTCTCAATCACTCTTGCAATTTAGGCAAGACGCCAAATGTCTGAAACACTCTGCAGGCATTTCCAGTCAGCAGTCAGTCAATGATCGTCTCACCTCATTCTAAGGTGACCATCTGTCCCGCGCTTCCTGGGACAGTCGCCAAAATTGGTCCCGCACAAATAAAACAGCCCTGCATTTCAGAGGTCATGGGAAGATTGGAGACTAAATAGCTTTTAGTTACTATTTTTAAATGATCCTTTTAAATCAGAATCAGAAAACTTTATTGATCCTGGAAATTGCTTATGCTACAACTGCAGACACGCACAGACAAAAAGACAAAAACAATGTAAAACATAATATAAAGTCAAAATAATTGTTATTGCATTAATGTAATAGTGTTGTAATAATTATGTTATTGCATGTAAAAGTGACAAATAGTGATAACTGTGATAGTGATAATAGTGATAAAACAGTATAAAAAAAAAACACGAATGTCTTGCTGCAACAATTATGCCCACTTTCGTCCTTTAAAAAAAGCACACAGAAATGTTGAAATGGTGCATACATGTGATTTGTAGTTGGAAAATGGAGTGAATGGGCAGTCAAAAGTGTTGGTGGAAAATAATGGTCAGTGAAATAAAGAAAACAATGTAAGGAAACTGCTAAAGCAGGAAAATGGAAGAAACTTCTAAGAAATCAGGAGAATTTCAGGCGAAGCTCAGTGCCCTAAAGGTTCAGGGTGGGACAAAATATCTTGGCCTAAGTTTCTTCAGAGTCACTGCTAGTTTCTATCAAGACGTGTTTCAGGTTATTTTTACAGGTTTAAATTTCATTAAACATTCTGATTCACATTTAAAAAATCTGAATCAGAATCAGAAAACTTTATAAACTCACTTTATGTTGCACTTGCATAACTGTGTATGTGACAAATAAAGAATGTTGAATCTCAGAGCCATGTGACTGCTGTCACAGCAACTTTTTGCTGTATTGTCCAGCTTGGAGAAGAACGGTAACTACCCAAATCTGTACATGTGACAAACCCATGACTGGCCGAAGTTGCTCAGAATAAACAGGCAAAGAGAATCTGAGTCATCAAGGGCAATAACACCACAAATCAGTTTGATTATTTTGGTACAATTTAGAATTACACAATTACACATGAATACCCAGAGGTGCCTTGAGGACATAGTTACACGACGTGTACCAATACAACAAACTCTGACATTTTAAAATAGACTGGGAATATAATTATGGTCAAATACGAGCATTAAATCACTGAATAATGTTCCATTACAGCAAAAAAATCAGTGTAGATGAACCTCCAGAGATTCATGCATCTCAATACGCCAGTCTCCTTATCTGGAGGGCGGCAGGCCGAATGGTCCTCTCCTGGATGCCTGTAACATCATTTGTATTCAAACTAGGCTGTCTTTTCTTTCTCCCTTTCTCTTCTTTTGGTCTCAGAGTGAGATTCCTCATCTCCTCCTCCTTTGTTTACGGCATACAGTTTTTAAAAAAAAAAAAAAAGCTGCTATTGTTCCAGTGAATACCTCAGTGGCACTTCAAACGAATGATTCACAAGAGCCGGGTCTCCAGAGCAGCGCTCTATCTCCCTTGCTTCCTTCCTGCTAACGGCCTCCGCGTCCTCCCCCAGGCTGATAAAACCCATCTCCCCTACCACGAGCAGCCGTGATGCTTTCTTCTGCTTTGTTTCTGGTCAACAAACTTGACTTGATAAAATGTTTTATTTTTTTTTTATTTTTTTGAGAGGAAGAGGAATTCTGTCTGGGTGATAACAGCACTGAGGAAGTGGACACACACTTACACAGACAAGAAACACACACACACACACACACACACACACACACACACACACACACACACACACACACACACACACACACACAC
>JBBPCZ010000037.1:1505808-1516249 GCA_037974445.1 Brycinus macrolepidotus
CACACACACACACACACACACACACACACACACACACACACACACACACACACACATACACACACACACACACACACTCTCTAACCTGGCATCGGCTGAATATGTCGGATGGAGTGAGGTGGACGTGGAAGTGCTTGAGCACGTGGATGGCCTGGTCCCGAGCTTTTTCTGAGCAGTCCAGAGTCAGACATCGTCCCTCTGCTACTTGCGACCTCAACTACACACAATGCAGCACAACACATAACCACACACCATTAGAACACAGTGTGTAAAGGGCTGTACAGTCATGTCTCTCACTCCTATTTCTGTGGACCCATATTTACTTTGCTTTATTTGCATTAGACTTTCAAAATGCTCTGGAAATGTGTTTATACTGTGTGTCATTTAGAAATGAATGAAAACAGTTCAAATTAATTGGAATTAATACAGTTTTGGACAGTGCATGCAGTTTTTTTTTTTTTTTTTTTTTGCAAAAAAACATTCCGATACATCCCTTAATGTAAGTAATTAATAATAAAAAATAACACACAAAGTAAACAATACATCACAAGTTTATTTTTTCATTTTATTTTAAGTGAAGGTAAATTCCTTACATCCAGTATGGAAAAAGTGAAAGTACATCTCAGCTTGGTGCTCACAATGTTTTGTGGTTCCCATTCAGAAGTTACCGAGATGATTGTTGTAATGATAGAAATCAACTAAATCAAGATATTTATATACATGTATATCTTTATGTATATCTCATTAGCGTGAATGGGACGAGCTGGACCGACAAGTTCATAATGAGCTATGAGACAGAACTGTCTGCATACTTGAAAAAGTGCTGGGAGGGTTTGGACACAAGTTATTTCCAAAATGTTTGGAAAGTATGCAGTGAATCTGTGCTGCTTTGATAAAGGCAAGAGGTGGTTAGATAGAGAGAGATAGAGAGATACAGATAAAAATATGTGCAAAAACACCTACACACAGAATAGGGACGCACAATACAAGCACAAAAACACGCCACACACACGCATACTTACGCTTTGGTATGGCTGTCCAGCTGTGAGGATAATGCGACTTTCTGCCCGGGCTAACTGTCATCATGAAAGAGGGAGAGAGAGAGAGAGAGAGAGAGAGAGAGAGAGAGAGAGAGAGAGAGAGAGAGAGAGAGACAGGGGAGGGGGTGGTGGAAAGCCACAATGTCTTAATGAGAAAAAGGTTTCTGTGAGAGCCACAGGACATGTCTTTGCTCCTCCTACACACATCATCCATAGTTTTTAGCAGGTAACCCACACAAGCAAAAACACCTTGCGTAGTGCACAAGTTTCAACATGTGTAATCATGGTACATATATGTTCTTTTCAAACCTAGTCCACGATTGTGCATCATCTGTTTTGTGCGTGCGTGTATGTCTCTCACCTCTGCTGCTACTTTGTGGTCGTCCGTGTTCTCCAGCATCAGTACATCCACGCCCAGGCAGCGCAGGAACCTCCCCAGGCCCTGCAGCATGTTGTCACACACCACTCGGAGCTCATGTGGAGCAATAGTGGCTGCCCGCTGTTCACCGTTCCCACTGACACACTCCTCCACAGGGCCACAGGCACTCTGACGAACCTGGTGGTGAGTCAAACACCAAAATCTTTTTAACAAGTCTAATGCTTTTGTTTAAGTGCACAGAAACAAGCTCCAGCCATGTGGGGGCACAGCACTGCAGTAATCTCTGACCTCAGAACAACACCATTACAATTCTTCAGGAATTGCATCACGCAACTTCTAAATTATGTTTTAGGGTAATTCCCACACACTAATTAGGTGCTCCGCCATCACACAATGCTATGAAGATGGTTGAAGACTGAGCTGCTGCTATCTTGGACAGCTCAACCCACTTGGAAGAAAATGCAAACTGCCAATTCTGTTGTCAGCTAACAGACGCCCAGCACCACACTGAGTAATGGATGAGAGGGTGATCAGTTATGCTTTATTTGACTCCTGGACACTGAAGACTGATGAATCAGTTGGGATCAAACCCACAACCGTGCCACTTGGGAGCCCCTATATCACTATATTCCAAGTGATTCTGAATCATTCCTAATCCAATTACTGAATACAAGACATAAAAGACAAATAAACTTGGCATTTTTATTTTTTATTTCCTTAGGCAACTGCACTTTGCATCTTTTTTGCACATTCCTTAAAATCTTATTTTTATCTTATTGGATTTTAAACACTTTTTCTTCTGATGGTCCTTTTGCTCTTAATAATAATTTTAATAATAACGAACTGCTTTCATACATGAAATTAATGTGCTAAATTAATAAAAATGCCTTGCCAATACTCACACCAATATGAGTAAAGGAACTATAGATAGCAGTCAAATATAGACAAAATATTCCGGTTTCCTTTCACAACCCAATGCATCCGAGCTAAAAATGTAATCTTTATTGAATATTAATACAACAGATTCTTATGCATTTTTACACCTCTAGAAAAGGATCATAAATTATTATCAAGTGTGTTAGAGCGGGAAAAACACCAAACCTGGCAGTGTAAGTCCAAGTGTAATCTGAGATCCCTCCTGCGAAAGCACTTCATTCACTATAGTATTAGGTGTCTGAAATGAAATTAGCCTTCCAGTGTGAAACAAGTGCAAACAAGTGAGACATGTGACTAAACCTTTCTTTCTTTATTCCGTCTGATGTAACATCCTTCTGAGCAGTGTTACTCAAATCCTGTGAACAACGTCGCTTCAAACGGGCCGTCTTACAGCCTCTCGGACCCAAACCGCACTCTGCTTTAACAACATAGCCTTCGGTCACGTCTCTCTTTACACAGCTCAAATCGCACCCTTCTCACTCAGATCAGCTGCTTTTTATATCCAGTTTTATTACAGTAACCATGACAGCAAGAGCAATTTTTGAGACTTCCAGCTTGTAAACTGCCACAGTAAAGTGCAGTGTGTGTTCTGGCCTAGCGGACTCGCTGACTGACCCTCTGGCCCGTGGTCGATTTCTTGCTCTTGTCTTTGGGTTTCTTTTCCTGGTCACTCTTGCCCGGTGAGGTGGGCGTGATTGTGCGAAGATCCTCAGGCAGACCGAATGCCTTCGGGTCCTGGGACAGGGTGAGGTAGACGTCCAGCAGGCAGTACGCATCAACGGCTGAAGAGAGGCAAAACCAGGGGGAGGGAGGGGGAGGCAGGGAGAGAGGGAGAGAGAGATGAAGAGAATGAATTTTTTAATTTTCTCCTCTTTTTAAGGAATTGCTCCAACCACATGTTCAAGTGACAATAGTGGCTCTCCAACAGTCATCTAGTCATTGTTTATTGAGCATATTCATTTTAATTGATTATTTTTTTCAAGTGATTGATTAGAATCAAATAATCCTGACAGTCCTGGTCACACAAGTTTTTTTGTTGCATTTTAAAAGCTGATAACCAGCATATTAACACCAAAGAAAGCAGGGGAGATAAAATGCTAGCTAGGTCTGGAGCTAGGCCTGCTTGGTTGAGTTTTAACTCTCTTATCTCAAGATGTTTCTTTAAATTAGAAGTTGAAAAACAAGCACATCTTTCAAAAGATTTGAAAAAATATTTTTATATCATACCTGATGTATTCTAAAAGCATTCTCTTATTAGTAGTAACTGTATTCTAAATACTGCCTTGTAAAATGTAACATGGACTGAATACATATACTTAATTTTTTTAAACTGAATACGTAGCATCGTTACATGTATTCCGATGCATCCCAACTCTTCAAATACATGGTCAAAACCATAAAAATCCCTTTGACTCCACCACAAACAGAATGATGGGCAGACAGAATTTCTGGACTCTGGATCTGACCTGCATAGCGGAGCTGGCTGGTCCGGAGCGGCCGTCGCTCCCAGTTGGACAACTGTTCTGCCTTGTCCAGTGGTTTTCCCAGCACCTGCTGCACCAACAGACTTAAGCCTTTCTCCACCGAGCCCTCGCTCACCTCCACTGACCGAGGACCACCAGACCCACGCCAGTACCGCTGCAGCTGATTTCCAGATGAGAAGTCAAAGGTCATATGTGCTTTAAGTTAACAGAGTAATAAAGACTGGGCAGCTACACTCAGGCATCATGCAGGTCAGAAGGAAAGAGGTTTTGCCAGCAAAGAGCTGTGAATTACTGGAAAGTTCTCCAGTAGAAGAATAACTAGGTTGAAGATCAGGCAGCAAATAATGGTTAGCAAACATAAGTGTGTAACATATTAGCAAACATGTTTCAGTGTTTAACATGAACTTTTTCCTCAACTTGTCCAGCTGAACGTTTACTGTCCCAAAAGGTGAATTTTTTGCTTTTAAAAACTTTTTTTTCAATTATAAATCAGTTTTAAAACAATCAATTACTATAACTAATAATATAGCTATAATTATGATGCTCATTTTCTCACTGAACTCTTAGTCTAGGTGTCATAAAGCAAAAGTTGTCTTTGCATCTGTAGACAAGCTAGTTTCCGTCATCCGAGAGGATGAAGGGATTTTTCAAAAGAATCCGCTCTCTTGAAAATCCCTTCATCTATGCTTCCGCTTCAATGAAACACCTGCGAATTTCGCACTGTAAAAATTTCGCCCTGGAGGCATGGTTGCAAAAACAGCAAGCCAATTTGGTTATCCTGTACTAGTAAGTGTAGTTGTGGAGAGTTCATGTAGTCTGTATGCGCCTGATCCATGGTAGCTGCTTGATCCATTCGGCACATGCGTCTGCGGCCGAAACGGATCCAGTTGACTAAGGGTTAAGATGTACAAACAGTGTAAACTTCTCAGGTAGAGATTGGTTATCACTGTTGCATGGAAAATAAATTTTACACAAACCAATAAAGGTGAGTCACCAAACTGACTGCCAACGAAAATGTCAAAAAGTCAGCTTGGCTAACCAACAAAGTAATTTTCACCCCTGCTGTCTCAACATGCCCCAGCACTTGTTAATGTTGAACCCTGCTGATGCGGTTTGTATCTAAATGTGCAGTATCGTCACTGTTGGTTAACAGGCAGTTGGGCTTGATGTTAGATTTGTGCAATCAGGTTGTGTATAAGGGTGACTATCTTCAAGTATGCTAATGGTGATAGTATTAAATGAAAGCTAGTTGCGCTATTTTGCATCACCCCAAGTGGAACATGAGGTTCAAACTACCCACTGGCAGAGTCAGCCTGTTTGGAATAACATATTACCCTAAGCACTTGTGCTGTCAGTATAATGGAAGCAAGAGCAAGCTAGCCGATTCCTGTTGCTTTCTTTCACTCCTTTCTGCATTATGATGGACGAAACAGCATGTACTACCTGTTGATGGACATGAAGCAGGTCCAAAACCCCTTTAATCTCCAGAGGTTCCTCCTTCAGCTCAGGCCATGTGGCCACCAGACTCCTGAAATCCCCAGACATCCCATAACCTACACACACATGCAGAAAAAGAACGTTCAAAGAACATCCAGAATGACCACAACCTGCAGCATGTCCACCATATGTTAATACCCTCAAAGCTTAATGTGTTGCAGAGACCCTGAAAACTATCTACTCCACACTTTCCAATAAAGGAGCGTGAGACAGTGTAGATGTTAACTTTCCCAAGAAGCGAAATGTAAACCTAAACCCACCACTAGACGAACAGCCTCCCTTTATGGCTAACGTCAGAGCCTGTAGGTCCATCACTCACCCAGTTTGAGGACGTTCTTGTCGGTGAGTAGTGTTCGGATGAACTGCACAGTCAGGCTGTGATGGCTGAGGCTGCGAGCACACAGGTCCAACAAAAACACCTGTCCCTTCACCGCCAGTTGTATGAGAGCGACGTGCTGCGTGGAAACCGTGCCAAACCCTGCTCTCCACTCCATATCCACACCCACCACACAGCCCGGCTGGAGAGAACACGGAGGAAACCACAGTGGTGCGTTGGCACAGTTCAGCTAAATTCACACAATGTTAGCCCTGACCTGAACCTTACCATCGTGATGCTAACCATAAGTGCAACGTAATACGCCCATATTAAGGATAACCAACTCCAGCTGCTTTTTTGTCTAATAAGACACTTTCATGTAAGATATAATGTGGTAGTTTTAAATCTATCATTCATTCCCCCAATCCATGGAGGCTAAGCTGCAAAAGAAGCATTACTGACCAAACTTTATATATATATATATATATAACACAGGAGACTGTGGATGATTTAACATGCTAACACAAACACTTCATCTCAAGCCTCAGAACTGCTGCAAGCTATTAGCAAGACGCAGTGACAGAGTACAAGAGAACAGGTCAGGAGACCAGCAGTTCCAGGTAAAGTTTGTACCTGTAACACAGTCTCCCTGCACAGCTGTAGTTGCTCCAAAGTCTGCAGAAAGTGGACGTTCTCTCTTGGCAAGGGAAGCTGGTAGTACTGCAGCTGGTGAGACTGAGGAGTGATCCACGACTCCAGTGGACAGATCACTTTGTTCACCACCCTAAAGGAGACAAGAAGAGAGGCTGTGTAGCATAATGTGTGCATGTGCATGAACACGAGTATAGGCAGATGACTGGTGTGAATGTGTTAAAATGAGAGAGAATGTGTAGGCTGTGTTGGTTCTGTGTACAAAAGTCTTAGGCAGAGCACAAATCTGGAACCAAACCTGGGTTCTTATAACCAGCTCAACTACTTACGAAAAAAAAAAAAAAGATATCTTGATACTTTTTACAGCTTTCGTGTTTGTTTGCATTTACTCTAATGTTCACTTGTGATTTTGCCGGTAGAAAGAAACCCACTACTGATACAAATGGCTTCAAACAATTTGCATAGGTCCCTAAGACTTTTGCACAGCATTGTATATGCATACACAAAGTAGGCGATTTGACGGGGGATGAACGGGGATACTAAAATGAATCCTCCTTGTTAACCTAACAACATCACAGTGTGTATTGGTTGGCGGCTCCCATTGGGGCCTAAAAAAACCCTGAAAAAACAAATAGCCTACGGCATAGACACTTGAGAGTGGGTGTGTGAACGAGTGTAGGTGTGTATGTTTTAGGGTTGCACAAATAAATGTATGTATTCATTGTGTTAAAAGCAATACTGACAGAACAGAATTATAGATTAGTCTTAATTACAGATTAAGCTTGATCAAAGATTAAAAACGATTAATTAGATTAATGTTGCATATCTGTTTAATAGAATAGTGGGCTATAACCTCGTTCTTTCCTGAGCAGGGCAAGTGATTTAACCACTCTGCTAAAGAGTCAATACAAACCAGCATCAGGATCTTAATAGGAAATTCCATATATTGTCACTGTCATTTTCGTTCGATTTTTTTTCTTCCAAAGTTTGAAAATGCAAGGAGAGGGACATTCTAACTGGACAATGACCCTGTTTCATTGAGAAATCACGTGCTGTATGTTGACATATTTCAGACTAGGTGAGTGAGTGTAGTGTTTGCGTGTGTGTGTGTGTGTGTGTGTGTGTGTGTGTGCGTGCGTGCGTGCGTGCGTGCCTACTTCTCTTGGCAGAATGTGCAATGTATGTTTTAAGAAGTATGAATATGTGTATCTACTCATTTGAGAATGTGTGTGGGTATGATATTCACAGCTCTTCTGGGGAGAGTCTCTTCATGGTGTCCCAAACCCCAGTTGGGAGCCTTTCTCTGGGTATGTTGTAACGGTTGGCCCACTGGGCAGCCACCTGGAGTCCACAGTTAAAAACCAGGAGTTCCACCAACACAACTTGGAGCTCCTCACTGCCCTCCACTGTGACCTGCCCATCCAAATGCATACACACACACACACACACACATACACATACACACACACACATACATGTAAATAAACAAAGACAACATAGCAGGAAAACACACGCACACAGCTCTGCCTGATACACATCGATCAGTCATAACATTAAAACTTCCTGCCTAATGTTGTGTAGGTTCCCCTCGTGCCACCAAAACAGCTGTGACCTGTCAAGGCCTGGACTCCTCAAGACCTCTGAAGGTGTGCTGTGGTATCTGCACCAAGATAATACAGCAGATCTTTTAAGTCCTGTAAGTTGTGAGGTGGGACCTCCATGGTTCGGACTAGTTTGTTCAGCACATCCCACAGATGCATGATCAGACTGAGATCTGGAGAACCTGGAGGTCAATACCACGTCCATCTGAATGCACCATCAATTACCATCCACATGAATACCAGGACCCAAGGTTTCCCAGCAGAACATTGTCCAGTGCATCACACTGCCTCTGCAGGCTTGCATTCCTCCCATAGTGCATCCTTGTGACATCTCTTCCCCTCGTAAGCGTCACACACACGCACTCTGCAATGATTCCAGGCTGCCTTCCATCTATAGCTCCATCAACCAGTTATGAAGCTGATGTGCCCCCTGTAAATGTTTTCGACAGTATACAGGGGTTAGCATGGGCCCTTTGACCAGTCTGCGACTATGTGACCCACTTGCAGCAAGCTGGGCTAGAGTAGCTCTTTTGTGGAATTAGACCAGAGGTGTTTGCCCTCACTCCCCATGGAGATCAGTAAGTCTTGGGTGTCCTCAACCCTGTTGGCAGTTCATCAGTACTAATTACTGCATACCCCGAACATTTGGAGATGTTGTGACCCAGTCGTCTAGCCATCACAATTTGGTCCTTGTCAAAGTCGCTCTGATCCATACACTCATCTATTTTCCTGCTTCCAAAACATCAATTTCAAGAACTGACTGTTCACTTGCTGCCTAACATATCCCACCCCTTGACAGTTGACATTGTGACAAGATAATCAATGTTACTAACTTCCTCTGTCAGTGGTTTTAATGTTGTGGCTGATTAGTGTATATCATTTAAATAAAAAAATAATAAAAATAGCCTCCACAGATTTATCAGTTATGTTGGAACAACAAACATCAAAACGTTGTAAAAATGTGCATATGTGAATGGAGGAGAATGGACATTGTATTAATTATGATATCTACTACCATTTAAATTTAAACACAGTCTGAAAACAGTCCATTCCAGCATTTCTCCTACTTCCCAGCTCTAGTGTCAAGAATATTTTGAGAATATTATACTGTAAACACAGTATTGCGAACTGAATCGAACTGTAAAATTAGTTAAGACTGTGAGTTTAAAGAATGTTCTACTCTGGGGTTCAATTTTTTACCATATAAAAATATGTTAGCCTTTATTATTGAATATCAGAATGAGTAAACTCATTATCAGTGTCAATATTTTCATTTGCTCAGGTCCTTAAAAACACAAACACAGTGTACCTGGACATGATCTCTCCAGTTCTCTTCTGTCATGCTTTTCTGAAACAAAGACAACAGACATTACTAAACAACACTAAGCCCTAGCATAGATACCATAGTTTCTATATATAAAATAACTTCTTATTAACACATAACAGTCATATTTGGGTATGTTTCTATATCACATAACTCACTAGGAGCTATGTGATGAACACACCCACCTATGACTGCATCTATATAGAAACTATGGCAACACTTTACTGAAGAGCAGCGTTCATAAAGCTACATGGCACCTACATAAGCCTTTTATAACAACTTTACTGAGAAACATACATGAGAAACATAAGACTTTCTTGACAACTGACTTAAACCTACATAAACATTTATAAAGGTCGAAATTGTTTTGATTACAGCTGACACTTGCTGGAATGAGCCTTTATAAATGTTTATGTAGGTTTATGTCAGTTGTCATGAAAGTCTTATGTAAGTCTCATGTAGCATTAAGAATGCAGCCCTTCACCTTTACCAATCTTTAACTCAAAACACTCAATACAAATCTGTGTTAATCAACTTTTTTCAGAAGTGTCAACTTATTAGCTCTATGCACATTTATCAGTGGAATTTATCACTTTTGATTAGTCACTTATTAATCTCACTAACGATGCAGCTGTTCTGCTGTGTTGTTTTTATTAAGGGTTACTCAAGCAAATCAGTATGAAATGTGACAGAAGACTCTGCTTACATCTCTGAACCTCTTATACATGAGAAACCTCAGTGAGTCGAGCTTCCTTCTGTGAACAGAGTTCACACACAAGCCTGCAAGGAACCACACAAAACACACAGGGTAAAGAAACTGTAAATGTCAAACTGTTTTGTTCATTTTTCACATAAAAGTAAGTACACATCTTCCACAGAGAACAGACTATGACAGATTTTACTGCAAAATGAAGAAGGAAGAAAAGAAAACAAAGTATGGCAAAAATATGGCACATTTTAGATTGATTTGCTTCCCCCCCCCCAATATGATAAATTCAGCAAATAAATATGAAATGAAAATCCCTTTGGAGGACGTATTAACTTTTCACTTCATCAAAAAAAGTTACAAACATGTAATTTTCAGCTGAACTGTCACACTGCTAAACTCCTACAGCATTGCAAATGCACTTTATGTTCACTCTGTGGTATATATTTCTGTAATCTTTGTATTTTCTGTATATAAGATTTAGATTGCTTATTATATTGTATTGTT
>JBBPCZ010000037.1:1527674-1539847 GCA_037974445.1 Brycinus macrolepidotus
CTGTCCATCCTCATCACTCCCAATGCAAATCTTAACATTTTCAACTCTGCCACCTCCAGCTCTGCTTCCTGTCTTTTGGTCAGTGTGTGTCTTTAATATCTGAACTCCAAAATTAGGCGATGGGGGGGTGTCTACATAATTTTGGCCACATAGTGTAGATTTGGGTGACGGGGACTTTTATTATGTTAACATTGAAGCTCCAGTGTAAAACTAGACTGAAGTTTTTAGGGGGGAGTGGTCCTTTAAGGGGAGAACTGGATTAGCTGTAAATTTATACACACCCAGCAAAAGATCTACTGTTTTTATAAACACAGGGTCTTTGGAGGTGTGTGTGTTTTGTGTAGTGTGTGTGGTCTGTGTGTGACCGGGGAGAGGCTGAAGAGAGCAGGAGTCAGTTTATTGAGGTGCTGCTCTACCCATGTTGTGAAAGCCACGATCATGAACGTCTTTGCCCGTTTGCCCAGTTAACCAGCCCCCCTCCGTCCACCCAGTGACTCGCCACAGAGCCTCTCACCCTCGGACAGGCGCCTCTTCTCGGCCTCGGATGAGAAACTGAGCCGCGATGGAGTGGGTCCCCATCCCAGGCAAGGAGCAGAGCCTCCCCACCGAGCACAACCCAGCCCTCTCCTCTCTCCCACAACAACTACACGAGGTAAACTTCACAACCCATGGTTTTTATGGTCTACCATGCGTCCAGGACACTACTAAACCACTTTGATAATAAATATATTTATTTAATAATAATAAACAGTCGCCGACATTTGAAGTAAACAGTTAACAAGCTGGCTAGCTAGCTACACGAGGGAACTTCGTTAAACTTCACAACCTATGTTTTTTGTCATCTACCGTGAGTCCTGGACACTATTAAACCACTTTAGTAACCTCTTTAATTCGTATTTAATAACACATTTAATAAACAGTTGTCAACAACTGAAGTAAACATTTAGCAAGCTGGCTAACCAGCTAACTGTTCCAACGATCATAACCCAAACCCCTGCTCTCTCACAACAACTACACTAGGTAAACTTCACAACCTGTGGTTTTTGTCGTCTGCCATGAGTCCTGGACACTATTAAACCACGTTAATAACCTTTTTAATGTGTATTTAATAACAAAAAATTAATTAACAGCGGCCAGCAACTGAAGTAAACAGTTAGCAAGCTGGCTAGCTAGCGACAAGTTTAAGCTCTAAGCCAGCAGGAAGCTAAATTAGCTTGTAAAATTCAGTAAAGAAGGATAAAAATGCTTCTGATTGGCTTTCCAAGCCACTAGCTTTACAAAATGTTATATTGTTTTGATACTGTTTTGATTTACAATAGGAAGCTGGTGTGCTGTGCTTGATTTTTGATAGTGGCACAAATGAAGTTGCCTTGCTGTCAGTTTCTTTGTTGGACTTTTTCAGTCCACCTTCAATAAAGTTCAGGAGTAAAGGGCTGCACTGGTGTGAGGATGAAACTGCTGCATTATTTAAGGTGGAACGGTGATTTCCACTAGGAAGCTAACTTGGTAGAAGGTAGCACACAGATCGTAGCATTGGAGTGGATAAAATAACAACGTGGCAAAACTCATGTCATTAATCAGACTTGAGTTTTAATCCCCCTCTTCTTTCTCTTTCCCAGAAAATATTTAGGATGTATTACACCCTCTATGAAGTCACCTACTGTTGTTAAATGAATCATCACCATTTTTTCCATCCGCAACAAACTTTGGCATTTGCTGTCTGCACTGACTGTATTAAGAGTCCATAACAGTAACAGGTTTATCTGAATGTGCCAGCAGTGTGTCAGCTGTCATACTGTAGCCTAATGGCCGAAATAGCGTCATGGTCTATTTACGTTCACTATAAGGACAAAAGTATTGGGACGCCTGATCATTCCACCAACAGAGACTTTAATCCCATTGCATTCAAACACACAGACTTTAATATGGAGTCAGTCTCCCCTTTGCACCTATAACAGCTTGCACTCCTCTAACAGGTTGCACTCCTCTATAAAGGCTTTCCATAAGCTTTTGGAGTGTTTCGGTGGGAATTTGTGTCCATTCATTCTGCAGGGCGTTTATGAGGACAGGCATTGATGTTGGAAAAGAAGGCCTGGCTCGCAATCTCTGTTCCAGTTCATCGCAAAGATGTTGGATGGGGTTGAGGTCAGGGCTCTGTGTGGGACAGACAAGTTCTTCCCCACTGAACTCATCCAACCATGTCTTTATGGACCTTGCTCTGGGGCACAGTCATGCTGGAATAGAAAAGGTTCTTCCCACAAAGTTGGAAGCATGGCGTTGTCCAAAATGTTTTGGAATGCTGAAGCATTAAGATCACCCTTCACTGGAAGTAAGGGACCTAGCTCAAACCATGAAAAACAGGTGTCTCCCAATACTTTTGTCCATATAGGGTACAAGCATGTGTGTTTCGTGTTGTAGTGCTTTGTCCCTTGTGTGCTTGTTAAAGGGTCTTGGCACATCATTAGAGAACTTTATCAACAGCAGTGCGGAGCACACATTATCTGGAGCCTGTGATCCGAAACACCCACCCCATGCCAAATGAAAGTGATTGACCAAGGAGTGTTGGATGTCCAAAATCTCCCTCTTTAGTTTTGCACTGGATCTACAAGAAGGAGCTTACTAGTAATGGAAGTAAAAAATACTTTCGGGTGAAGTAGATTTTTCTACTGTATTAGCCTCAGAGTTCCAGAGCAAAATTAAAGCAAACTGGAGTAGGAAGTGTCTGACTGTTTTTGGGGTAGCATTGTGTACATTACATTTTTTTGGTAAGCCATTCCTTTAAATATGGTTCATTGAAAAAGCAATAAATGGGGAATCATTTTTGAGTGTTAGAGCTCTAGCACATTCTCAGCCCTTTTCCATCTCCAAGCTAATGTTTTGACCTTTCTTTTTTTTTTCAATTCAAGGTGCTTTATTGGCATGACAAATTGAGCTACATTTGTATTGCCATAAACAATGGAATAAATTGTCATCGACTGTTCTTGTGTTCTGCTTTCATAATTAATCATTCTTTCTTTCTGTATACCTGTCTCTGTCCCACTCAGGCCACTGCAGAGAGCATGGCGTCTCTCTGCGAGAGCCAGCAGCAGTGTGTGAAGGCCTCTATCGTGTCCAGCTGGCGGCTGGTGGAGGCTCAGGACCAGCTGTGTGGTCTGGAGCTGCACGGCTGTGAGTCAGCCGAACAGGCCCGTGCCCGGGCTCTGGCCTCCTCTGCGCACCTCTCCCAGACTGAGGAAGAGTGGAGGAGAAAGGAGAGCATGCTGGGAGGCCTGGAGTCCCGCTGGAGCCCTGTGCTCGGTGTAGAGTCCGGGCAAGGTGGTTTTGATAAGGTGAGCTGTTTGACCTCCAAGCTGCTTTCCTGTGGTGATTAGGCTTTGAGGTGACACTTCAGTGTTGTGGCAGTTAATTATCCACAGTAAACTGATCAGTAGTATTTAAGGACTTTTAAAATTTGCACAATTTTGAAAATGTACAGGATGTACACAGTTTTCCCTGTAGATGTAGTCGGTCAGCCAAGACATGTTTGATGTCCAAATTTGGCTTCTTCTGTTTAGTGCAGAGCTTCCAGGTTAACAAACACTTTAAGTCACCCAAATTGTTCCTGTAACAATACATCACCAAACGCTTCAAGTGCTTCATTAAGGTGGCACAGACTTGTCTATGTGGTTTAGGACACAGTGTGACTTTATGTGAGCTTTAAAAATGAACAAACCTTCACTGCTACAGGCAGCCATTTCTGTCATCATCAGGGCTGGTATTCATAAAGGTATGATTTGTAGATCTGAAAAAGATCTAGGATCATATTCATCTGTGTTTATGATGGTCATTGTCACAAAAACGGATTCTATATCAGCACTCCTGCCTCGTATAAAAGCTGCCTGCAGAATTTAGATGTATGGTCAAGGTTTTTTTTTGTTTTGTTTATCTGTTTTTTTATTTGTTTGTTTACTCACTGCAAGTCAAACTGTGTGCTCCAAACCACATCCATAAGTCAGCACCACCTTAATGAGGAGCTGGATGTGGTTTAAGTTGGTTGGGAGAAGTTGTTACCAACGTTAGTCTCACAACTTCAGCAAAATTGGGGTTCCAAACAAGTCTGGACTCCATCTGGATTGTGTATATATATATATATATATATATTTGTTTGTTTGTTTGTTTGTTTGTTTAGCTGAAATATTCCTTCAAAACTTTGTGTATCTCCCATTTACCATTATTTGTGGAAACCCCAGTATGCTATGTAAAACATCATACTCAAATACCTGGCCTTTTTTCTGAGGTCTGCTATGAATTCTATAGATAGAATCATTATCAGAATCCATATTGAATCTTAACCTTAGAATTCAAACCATGTATTATTACACTTATAGCAGTATTCTTTGTCCTCTGTGCATCCGGTTTAAAGGTGGTGTTGTAACAAACCTATCAGCCTCCCAACCTAGTAAAACAAAACAATAAAGGCTGGAGGCTGTTGCACTGTAAAGGCTTTCATTTTCTGCCATGTAATTTCTAATATTTTTATAGCTGACACTGTTTTCAGAATGGGTGCATAATTTTATCCAGGAATGATTTAATCTCCAAGACAAAGACACCGCAAATAATATTGCTTGAACATTGAGCCCTTAAGACTGGGACTGTTTACATAATATAGTTTTATAAGCATTTAATAGCTGGATACTAATTACTTTTAACTCTCTAGAGTATCATAAACGACTCCCAATCAAAGGTGACTGAAGCCGATTGTGACAAGAGTTTAACCTTCGTCCAGCGGAACGAGCAACACCTGAAGCATTTTGGTAAGTGACCTAATTTAATCTTCAGTATTGTAAGTGACGAGTGATCATATGATCCTGGTCAAATTACATGCTTTGCCAAATCTCAAAGAAAAAAAAAAGTCCCTCTTCTTCCTCTTTCCATTTCCACATTGTATTTGCTGAATAATTGGGTGAGGGCATAAAATGTGGCTTGTGCAAACACATTTGGCATATTTTAGATTTTTTGTTTTGTTTTTTATTACAATTTTTGACCACTTTTCACAAGAACTTGCACAGATATTTTAAGTGTGTTTTCTCTGTAGAGTACTTGTAATTTTCACTTAGAAAATAAACACTTTCTTTTGACTGGGGGTGTTACTTTGCATGCAACTGTATATCCTTTTGTTTTGTTGTCTTTAACAAATATCTTGGCAAGACTAGCTCTATGCCTGACGCGCTGCTCTTTTCTCTCTGTTCTGTTGGCAGGCATGCTGCGGAGATGGGACGACAGTCAGCACTTTCTAGCCCAGTTCCCCCATCTCATCTGCGAGGAAACGGCCAACTACCTGATCTTGTGGTGCTTCCGCCTTCACGCCGACAAAGTAAGACAGTCTTTCTGCTCTTGTTCTCTCACATCAGCATTATGAACACGGCACCATTGATGGAAATGGTGTCAAATTGCTGCCAGATTAAGCAGTGAATAGTTACTATAGCAACGCATGGCTAAAATCCTTTAACTCAGTGACCCACTGTTTATTTATTTTCTCATTTACAGATCTTGATGTTTAAATCAAGTTCTTTTATGTTCTCAAGACCTCTCAGACCTGTTGGTTCAGCAGGCAGGGTGTTCTGATTGGGGGAGGCTGTAAAGCTTCTTGCCGTACCTAAAGGGAGCAGAAACAAAATTTAATTTCCGGTGTTCGCACTGCACTGAAACAAATTCAGTTTAGGTCAAAGTGTTAAATCCCCTCAGAACAGGTGTTGCTATGGTTTGTTATTGCTCTGCTGGTGAGACGGTGGCTGCATATGTCTCTCTCTCTCTCTCTTTTTCTCTCTCTCACTCACGCTCTCTCGCTCTCTTTCCTGCACACACTCAGAAAGAGGCTCTGATGGAGCAAGTGGCCCACCAGGCTGTTGCCATGCAATTTATCCTGGAAATGGCACGCAACGTGCAGCAGGATCCACGTGGCTGCTTCCGTCAGTTCTTCCAGAAAGCCAAAGTAAGAGCCAGTCACTGCCACTGCGGCCACACTGCACCGTACACAAAACTGCTACTGTAGCCTCATCGCTGGATACAAGCCAGTGTGAATGTGACATGAGAATATATTCACATGTACTGCAATGACACAGCACATGCCAGGAGAACCTGCCTGATCAGTAAACATAGAACCTTTTTCCATTCATTCCTGGTGGAGAGTTTGGCTGAATGTACAGAAATTTACCATCTAGCAATAACACAGCCAAAGGTTTGTTCTCTAAAAAAACAACTGCACCAGGTAATGGGACTAAGTGACCACTAGATGGAGCTGGGACAGAACTAAATCCAAATTATGCAACTTTTTTCCACAACAATAATTTGTTTTTAACATTTGGGAGAAAAGACATTAAGAGAAATATAGCTTGAAATCTAGCATTAATCATTGTATTATATATTGATTGTTATATATTTTTATTTAGAAATATGTCTATTAAAAGTTAGTTTTAGTGCAATGCTATAATGCTGTGCTATTTTGCCTGATCAGTGTTTTTATCTGAGCCTTTTTCTTTGTTTTCTTTAAGGCCGGGCAGGAAGGGTATTTGGACGTCTTCCATACTGAACTAGAGGCCTTCAAACAGAGAGTGAGGGAATATGCCATGAAGTCTAAAGTGGACACCCCGAAGGCACCAGAGCAGCAGTGCACCTCAACCAGCTGTCACCTTGACCCCAAAGAGGTTCTAGAGTCTCTGCCTCCTGTAAGTTTCTATTATTAGCAAACATTCAGTGCAGAGATGCATCCAAAAGGAAATTTAGGGGCAGTTTTAGAACACTTTTCTTGGGACTGCACTAAGGCAGATTTGCAGCCTGGGATGTATTCGCCAGCATCCATGACCACATTTCCACTTGCTACTGTAGGCTGTGTTACAGCATGTGCTTTTTGCTAATTGTGACTGGTTAATGCTTTTCACTAGTTTTCCTCCAGTACATACAATACATTTCAATGTTATGTGACAGAAGAGAAGTTTAGTGAAGATTCACTGTATATGGCTCTGTCGTGGTTTGTTTTTCTCATATACTGCTATGGTGCTTTACGGTAGCATACTGTTATCGTTCATACTCACTTAAGTAACAGCAATACTGCCTTTTGACTTTTGACCATACAGGAACTGAAGAGGTGTATCCAGTTGCAAGACATGCACTTTCTCCAGAATGTTCTTAGCACCATGAATCCACAGGTACTGACAACATCACATGAGACAGTTACCATGACTGTAAGAGAAATCAGTCAAATTACAGTAACGATTAACAAATTGTCTATGTTGACCTTCATTCACTGAAACTGCATAGTTGAACTGTCCCCAGTTGTTGATCAAAACTGACCAAATACCCAAACTATTTTCTGCTCTGATGTTTTGTGTTGCAGTATATATACTTTAAATATATAGTATATGATCTGTACATTTGTTTTTTTTAGAAATATATATATATAATATAGTAGTCAGAGGTGGGCCAGTCAGATGACTTATAAACTGGAAATGGGTCACACTCGGTACCATTAAATGCGTAATCTTATCTCTGGTTTATCTTGCACATAGAGACCTTTCCCTGCTAAACTATGTTTGTGTATTAGTTTGAGTAAGTTGCTTTGATTAGATTTTGAATGAATAAAGGTAAATGCAATGAAAGTAGGTCACTAAATGGTTAACGGGACGTTCCTCAGTGGTTTCAAGGTTCCAGCATGCTGCCCTAAAGAAGGAGAGTGAGTCTCCTCACACATGTCTGGTCATGAAAATTACAGCCTGCCTGTTCTGTCCTGAAGCAAACTCTTCCCCGCAGAGATATGATACTGAGCTGAGATCTCTAAAAGCCAATGAGGACGAGAGAGACCTGGACAGGAAGGATTATGTAACTACTCTAATCTTTTTAAACGGAGCATTAATCTCTCCACAGTCTAATCTCAACTACAGCATAATGTGTCTCAGGCCTGTTTCTACATGTGTAGTGTAGACATCACAGAATAACATTTCAGTTTTGTTTTGAAACCCTTAAACCCCCTTAACCCTGTTTCCACATTTCCTTGAAGTATCAGTCCTTTTCTATATCTCTCCCTCTTCCTCGTCCACTAGGTGGCGGAGTATCATATAAAGCGGTGCTTGGAGGCGGGTCTGTGGACGCATCCCGGAAGGGGCCCAAAGGAGGAGGACTCAGAAACGGAGGAGTTCAGAATGATGGAGACTTCCTAGCACTCTCGTCTCGCACACTAAACCTTTCTCTTTTTGGCTGCGTTCAGGCTTTTGGAGCTCATAAAGTAGGCTGAGGATCCTTAAGCTTTCTCCGGCAGAAGCTGCGTTCACAGTCTGTACAGGCAAACTGACCCTGGTGTGTATTCTTCTGCCAAACGTTGCTTGTGGATCAGCAGTCTCCTGGTGACGAAATAGGTGTAGGAATATGGCCCATCACCCTCTTTGGAAGTTTCCATTCTAGCAAAACATAGGGGAAGATGGAGGAAGGGTGTAAGGGCTGGCCTCAGAGATTTCGAGATTTTATTTTCGTTGGTTCTTTTTTGTATCCATGCTTGAATGTGTGTTGCACTTTATATTGGTTGGAAGAGAGTTTTTTTTCACATTTCTGTTGTGAAGGTGAGGTAAAAACAACAGAAATTGAAGCACGAATGGGAATTTCTGTATTTTTTTTTGTCATCAGGAAGCATGAGAATGTTAAAGACAAGTCACAGCACCAAGCGAATCAGATCGGATGAAGAGAGTGGCTGGATATTGTCTGGACGGGAAGAGGGGGCCTTTTCCTAAACTAAGCTTAAACTGACTTAACCATAGCTCAAAAAACACTGAAAGAATTGCTCTTTTTAGCATTCAATATAGTACTTGGTGTATAAAAGGCAGTGCGTATGCCACATTCAAGCAGATCAAATCGAATGGATAATCTAATAACCTCTTAAAGTTGTAAAGTATGGATTCCCTGACAGGGATTAAGCCTAGTCCTGGACTAGATTTGTTTTTCAATGGAGAACCTCCATTCCCAGTGCTGTGTAGGCCAGAACTACACTGGAAAATAAGTGACTCTTCATGCATCCTTTAATAAAGGCAGTGGTACAGACACTGTACATAGTTCTGCTCTGATAAAAAAAAAACATGCTTTTATAAAGAACATTTTGAAAAAATTAAATATCTAAAAGTTATATCAGACCAAAAAGTGTTCTGCTAGGACCTTTTTGGGTACTATATAGAGCTGTTTTGCTAATCCTTGTCCAGACAGTGACCCCAGGAAAAGGCCCAAGTCTGATAAGAGTATTACAGCATGTCTAAACATACCGTTACTGTCTAACGAGGATCCGTTTTAGATGTCAGAACGTTGTCCCAGGGTGTTAAGTTTGCAGTATTCTCAATTTCAATGCTAGTTACTGCATAAGCCTAGAAACTGCTGAGTCACTGGAGAGCATGAACCGTGTTGATTACAGTTGCTGATCTCACTTAGCTTGTTATCTGTTCTACACCAAAGGTGCAGGAATAACACTAGTCCCTAGTTACGGTACATTTCACCCAGCATATGGATCATGATTTTAGACCTATGCAAAGTGGCTCATGGGCCATAATCCACTTTATCCACTCCCACCGCACTTCTGGCAGCATTTAACATTGGATGCTAAGTCCAGCAAAATGGACTGACTTCATCACAGCACGCTACATGCCTCAGAATTAAGAAAAATAAACTTCAGATAAAAGCCTGAAGAACTTCATGAAAGCTTCGTGACAGTACCTGCTGAGAACGGCTGCTTTTATGACAACGGGAAAAAGGAAGTCATGCAGGAAGCGGCAGTCAAGCAGGACTGTAAACAGTTTCTTCCTGTTACTTTTTGACTTCTTGTCACTTTGGAAAGTCAGCCTGCCTTCAGACTATAAGACTGCTGTTTTCTTTCCCGCCAAATAATAAAGATTGCATTTGTTTTTAAGATAAGTGGGCTCCATGTCTCATCCAGAATTTGCATCATTTTGCATTTCCTGCTACTGTTGGTATTGCAGCACTCCAAGCATGAAGTAACTCTTGTGAACAGTCCTTTATTCTACTGTTCTTTATTTTCACTTTTTGTGTTCAACCCACAAAGGCCTTAGGAGTCAGTTAAATTGGATGAAATGTGAGGAGTCGCTCCACTCCCAAAAATTATATTATGGTTTGAGAATTCATCTCGAATTCAGTCAGTATCTAATATTCATTTTGAAGTGTCATTTAAGTAATTATGTCTTATGTTTAAATTAGGATTCTAGATCCTTTTGCTTAAAAGCATTTCTTTAAACTGATCTGCCAGTAGGATAGGATAATTTCAGTAAAGTGACTTCAAACAAGATCTAAAAATAAGTGGAACTGATCTTGTAATATGCTTACAACAATCAAAAAGGAGAAATATTAGATATATTCACTAGATCTAAGACTCCTATGACCACCCCCAATCCCATGTCTGCCCACCAATTCCAGTCATGCTCGGACACATCTGAGATCATGAATGATTTGACAATTACTGAAGGAAATGACTCGTCACAGGGCCTAAGCCTAGAGTGAATGGGGACAATGACTAAGACTAGGTTTAACATGTCAAATCAGCCATATGTGTGTTAGTGGTCAGTTTTATATGTTTTCAGGACTACTGACCAAACCTATGCAGGCAGTCAAGTGAGAAGTGGTTGTTTTAACAGCTCACAGTACAGTTATGGTGAGCAAGTCCAGCTGGTACAAGGCTAAAAATTAACTTAGAAGTAAAAAGCTTTCCAAATTCATCACATTCATTTTCTAATAATAGACTGGACAAAGGTCAGAAGGATTCTTGTATGTTGCAGGCTGTAGTTACGTATGGGCAGTTTGCATTCAAATGCAGTTTGCATTTCAATCAAACACGATTTTACTCCATATTTCGACATGTATTTTTATTTTTCTCAATTAATACAATAGCATGGAATCAGTAATAAATGTCAGTGACCTTTCTAAAATGTTAAAACATTTGTGTCATTTGATATAAAATAACTTGATTTGGGAAGAATCTGGTATTCTTCTTGGTAAAAATAGACATTAAAAATGTGCAAATCGTTGAAAAAGTAAAAGGAAATAAGACTGGAGTCATGCCGTTTACCAATAGAGGAGTGACTTCAAATAACCTTACTTTAAAAGGAGCATTATTTTACTAAAAACATGAAAAATACAATCCTGCACATTTCTGTACTGGTCCTCAATTTAACCTGTGCAACAGCAGCAGTTTCATGCTTATTGACCATAAAGCTGTACTGCGTTACTGATGGCTACTGTTTATTGCAGCAGATATGAAATAAAAGAACATGCTCCAAAACTAAAAGCCCACATTTAAAATCATGGTGGCAAAAAAATCACTTTAAAATCATAATACTTGATTTAGCTGAAATCTTTTAGTGCACTAATTATCAACGCTAGAATTACATTCTACAAACCCTGGCTGTTAAAATAGATACAATATCTATTTCAAAGATAAAAAAAATCCTCTTAAGACTATCACTTAAATCACCCTGAAGCCCATGTTTGATCCATTGCACCTTAAGGGAGGGGATGCTAAGAGTGGAAAAGGTAGGACTCCTGTTAAGACCACAGAGATTCACATTAATACAAATATTGGCCACTTAAAGCTAAAGCTCAGTTCCACCAGTTAAGCTGCAGTTTGGCATTTTGTTCCCTTTCTCTATAAGGTTTGTGCAAAACCAGAGACAGACTGAAGGTTCTTCTACAGTACTTATCCACATATAAGGCTCTTTGCAGTAGCCAGCACGTGGTCTTCAGGCTGCTTTCTGCTGCTGGATGTGTCCGAGGTGACAAGATCTAAATGTGTCCTCTGGCCTCCTGGGTCTGTGGGATTTTCTTGGAGAGGAAGGCATGAATGTGAGGCCATATCTTGTTGGTTTCAGTCCCAGTGAAAGTTTCCAACACTCCTTTACTCCTGTTGAATTGATGACAACCTTATCACATAAGGTTATATTATACATACACACACAAACACTCAAAAAAGACAAAATACGACATGAAAAATCAATGTTAATGATGGGCAATTCTTCCCCTAAGCAATGCAGTTCACTGACTGACTGTAGTAGGCTGTGGCTGCCAAAAAAAACATAATGGTCAAAGTGTGTGTGTGTGTGTGTGTGTGTGTGTGTGTGTGTGTGTGTGTGTGTGTGTGTGTGTGTGTGTGTGTGTGT
>JBBPCZ010000037.1:1541772-1562140 GCA_037974445.1 Brycinus macrolepidotus
AGGGAGGGGGGGGTGTGTGTGTGTGTGTGTGTGTGTGTGTGTGTGTGTGTGTGTGTGTGTGTGTGTGTGTGTGTGTGCGCATGCGTGAGAATGTGTGAGTGTGTGTGAGTGTGTGTGAGTGTGTGAGTGTGAGATTGTGTGAGAAAGTGTATGTGAGTGTGAGATTGTGAGAAAGTGTGTGCGTGTGTGTGTGTGTGAGAGAGAGAGAGAGATAGCATGAATGTGTGTGAGTGTGAGATTGTGTGAGAAAGTGTGTGTATGTGTTTAGCCCTTTTGAGACCTTTTTTAGGTTAAATTGCCCCACTCTGATGTGACATTGTCAGTAACAGTGTTTTTTATAATGAAGGCCAGAATAAAAACTGCAGCTGAGCTCTTTAAAAATGTGATATTAATGTTAAAACAGTTCAGCTTGGATCATTTTGCTTTTGTAGGTTAAAGATAACAGGCTTGCCCAAGCACAGGAAGTGCATCAGTGAGTGGTGAAGTGTGTGTCTGTGTGTTGGCTAAGTGTATCATTCTGTTGCATCTACTTTTTTTTTGCACAACAGAAGTCAAAACTTGTTTTCTAAGGACAGTCTAGAGCAATTTAATGAGGCTCTTATTATTTTCTGGTTATGTATGTATGTATTTATTTATTTATTTAGTTAGTTAGTTTCTCGTAAGCTAAAAACAGCTGCTCCTCCGCTTGTCATTGAAACAGAGATTAGCATGTCTTTAGTGTTCCTGTGCCTCTGTGGCCTCCAGAACCAACGTGATGCGTGAGGATGTTTTTTTTCTCAGCAGGACTGAACTGAACACTGTTCCTGTGAAGTGAACACATCATCTGTTCTCTCTGCAGTGATATAAATGTGATTTCTTGGGTCTGGATTAACGGCTTTAGCTGGTCGAAAGGGACCTTCTGCTGTGGCTTCTATTTTTTGCATTTAAATAAGTCTGTTTGTGTTTTTCCTCTTATGTTTCCTTTTCATGTGTATTTTTTTCCTTTTCTGTACTTTCCTGGAACAGGATCAACAAATGGTGACAGTCTGACCTTTGCGGATTTCTTGCCTGTGTTTCGGCTCCGTTCAGCGCACCTTTGCGTTGAACTTTTCTGGGTCAAACCACGTTTGGGTGTTGTGGTTTCGTTAGGAAAAGAATGGGTCTGTTTGGCAGTCTTTCTGCCTGTCTGCTACTGTGTGTTAGTGAATCCCTGTTTGGATAGATAAAGATCACTGTGGAGCTGCTGATGAATGGAGCTAAAATATCTTCACCAAATTAACCAAGTTTTTATTTGTTTTGATAGTGGTAACGATTAAAATGCATTGTTGCTGTCAGACAAGAGAAGTTTTTTTGGTTTTTAATTTTGTCTTTTAATCTCTTTTTAGAACTTCAGTTCAGTGAAAAGTCAAAATTTATGTGAGTTTTGTCTTGCCACAATTGTTGAATGGTCAAGGCATGTTTTGGAGACAAAATGTCTTACTTTAGGGACCAGTGTCCTATTAAAACTGTGTAAAAACTCGGTGGGATTTGAGATGTAGGGAATGAGTTGAATGCGTGTATTCAGTGACAAAGTACAGGGTTACTGGATTTACCCTGCCATATAAAAAAAGAATTGTCTGATCTGTAGATCTTTTGTCTGATCTGTAGATCTTCTAAATTTTGTAAATGTAAATTTATGCAACAGTATCTTAAAAATTCTTTTAAAAATTCTGATTTATATTCTAAAAAAAAATGTACTACTAAAATGTTTACACACACACACACATGCATACTGTTAGCATAAAACCAGTATTTTCTGCATTTGTTTTGTATTTTATATTTCCTTCTATTTGTATTTTTTTTTACTGGGTCTTTAATACTGATATTTAAATGAGCTCTTTTCTTATTCGTTGCCCCATGTTGTGCCTTTTATCTAACTTCAGCATGAATGGGGTGAGCTAAACACTAAACAGTGTTAGGCTGAACTGGTGGATATAGTAAATGTTTGTTGATGTGATAGCACACAAACAGGGAATTCAGAACAGGCTGTTTTACTGCTTCATTTCCATACCTGGACTGTAAGGCCTGGGGAGTGAAGGATACATTTAGTAACCTTTGAAACCTAGAGTGTGCTGTAGAAAAAATCTTGACTCAAATCAAAGTTAGGAGAGGAAAAACTGAACACTCTCTGTTGGTTGCGAGCTTGTGGTTTATTCTCTTTGCAAAGAGTGTTCCCATCATACAGAATGCATGCAGTCTGCAGGATGGAACAAAGTTGGTATCATCACCCTATAGTCGTCACCCTAGCGCACACAGTAAAAAACGACTCCTTATCTGAGGATCCATGTTCCTCAAACATCTGTACGTCTAATTTATAGAATGTCAGCACCTCCCCTTCTCGAAGTCACCTTAAGTGCAGCTGCCCTTACCATGCATTGTAGAACAGCACAAATCACGTATACAAGCATGGTGCCACACGAAGGTCTAAAAACATAAAGCATCTTTGGCAATAATTGTCCATTACAAGTGTTTGTATACTACTCTGAATTATTGTATTTAAAAAAAGCAAGGAAAATTTGGTTTTGCATGGCATGTGCCCTTTAAAAGACTACGAAACATTTTTTTGCATCAGCTTCCTTCAAAACTAGTGTTGGAGGAGAGAATGAACTATGCTGATTGATGGACCACCATTACCGTTTATTGTGTAAATGAGGATTTCCATCTTATTCCTTCCTACACGTCCAATCAGGTTAATAACGGGACAGAGATAAAATTGCTGGATCTGCTAGAAGGGCTTTCCAAATGAAACTCAGCTGTTATTGGCTTGTGAGAGTTCCCAGTGGTTTCCAGTTCCACTTTATTGCTTCTCATTACTAACGCCGTGCACCGTGCGGGGTCACGGCCCCAAGCCAGTCCAATCAGCTCTGCAGCTGAATCAGGTCCTGCCTGAACAGATGGAGAGCCCGGGATTCCCTTTTGCAAGACTGATCTCGGGTCAGTTAATCATGGCGAGTGCTGCTTATCCTTTTGCTGAGACAAAACAGGCCAGCACTGGCCCGGGATCTGCTTCATCAATGATTCATTAAAACTCTCCCACTCTTTCAGCACAGCTCTATTACCGTGCCCTGGGCCGTTGTGGATTCCCTGTGTCCCCAGTCATGCAGAAAAAGGGTCTTTGTCTCCAAGCCCCCAGGTCACTCAGCCATAGCCATGGCAACATGGTCTCAATGGCTCGGCGTCAGAAGAATAACACGTAGCAGCAGCGAGCAGGACTGTTTGGAGTGCTGTCTGCTGCTGGACAGGCCGCCCTCATAGTGCTTGCCTGTTCTTACTCTGGCCCTCTTTTAGCGAGGCTCGGAGCCAAACCTCAGTATCAGAGAGGGCGTTCTCTCCTCACTGGTCTCTCTTAGTTCATGTTACGAGTGGCTTGTTTTGTGACTATTGCAGGGAGGAGGTGGAGGGGGATGGAGCTGAATGAGGGCCTTCCTTTGTAAGCCCTTATGTCAACAACCCGGGGGGGGGAGCCCATTTATTTAGATCAGGCCAAAGTGAACTGTCTCGAAAGTTTCACCTTTTACACCAATTCACTTAATGGATGCTCTTATCCCATATAACTTGCGAAAGCATCAGTCTGTGAATGGTGCAATGCTGAAAAGAACAGAATGATCTCTGGACAATGATTTACACAAAGATTTACACAATTTTCCCCTTACCCCAAATGTATCAGCCAGGCCTGTTTGGTATCCAACCTTGTAGTGGAAGCTTATACCCTACTATACAAACTGAATCCCTACATCAGATTGAGTAGATAGGAGTATAGAAGGAATAGTTCACCAAGGAAAAAAAAAAAAAAAATTTACAGAATTTACCTCTTCAGTGAGTCAAGACATATTTGGAGTCCATATTTTGCTTCTTTAGTTTAGAACTGAAGCTATGAGACTAAGATGGATAACAGACAGTATGCGTAAATATTAAATCAAAATATTTCTGCAAATACAGTCCTGAAACATCTCTCAAAGGTGGAGCAGACTTGTGGATGTTCTTTAGGACTGAACAAAACTTCACCGCTACATGCAGCCATTTCAGACACCAGGGCTGGAGAGGACTGATCTTGGATCAGATTCTTCTTTATTTATGATGGACGTTGTCACAAAAACTGATTGTAGATCAGCACTCTTACTTGTGAGGTGATTTGTGGAAACAGACCCTGTTGTCTGAAAAGGCTGCCCATAGTCTTCAGCTATACAGTGTAGTCTCATGGAAAGTCATACTGTATCCTAAACCACATCTGCAAGTCGGCACCACCTTAATGAAGAGCTGGACACTGTTTGCAGGAAAATATTTACAGAAAAGGTTTGGGTGATTGTTGACTTCTAGGGTCTGTTATTAACGCTTGCTTTGTAGCTCCAGTTGGGAAGTAAAGTGCCTGTAAGCTTGCATTACTTGCTAACTACATTAGTCTGCTGCTATAAAGTTATCTGTTACAGCAGTAATCATTTAATCTAAAAAGTAGAAGTGGATGATGATCAAAGCAGTGGTTCTCCAACCAGTCCTCCGATGTTTTTGGGTTCATGTCCAACAAATGGCTCTTCGGTCGGTCCTCTAACACCCTCAGATCTATCAGAGACACATTAGGTATCTGAAGTTTTCTTCAGTTTTTATGTTGGAGCTACGAAGCTAGCATAACTAACATTTAGGATTGTGTTAACTGCATGCCTAAATCATTTACACACTTACTGCAACCTGTCTTGAGTTTAGTGATCTCAACTAGACTTGCTTATGTGGTTTTTGGCCTTGCATGATATACGGCTGTGCTGCTAAGTACAGACAGTGTTGAGGCTTCAGAATTTCTGCTCCTGCTGTAACATACTTTTGTCTGTTCTTAAAGATACATGGATCCGGTATTTGTCAGCCACATTAGCCTTACAGGTCTAGTCTAAAACTAAAGAAGCTGATTCCCCCGCCAAGCAGACCTTGGCTCACTGACCACATTTTGATTGACCGCATTTTACTGAAGTCAGACATTGTTTGCTTCTGTTGCTGGTGGGTTTAGCATAAGATTTCTGAGAAGACTGTAGGAGCTGAAACGCTTTAAACTAGGCCTGTGTGTGGTTTTGGTGGACAGGTCTGCAAAGGTGCAATTCTTTTTCATGTAAATGATGCAGCTCTTCAAATATCAGTGATTTAACGTGTAACCTTTGTTACCTTCCTGTTCTGTCTTACTATGATGGCATGGGAAAGATTGTTAATGTTGTTCCATTTCTTTGTTTTTCTCAGTATGAAATTCTTCTGTGTGTCCAAGACCATGACGATCCAGCTATTGATGTGTGTAAAAAGCTGCTGGGCAAATATCCCAATGTTGATGCCAGATTATTTATAGGTAAGCACTATATAAACAAGTATTCCTTTGTTTTTTGATTTTTTTCCATTTTTTTTCCCCAGTTTAATATCCAGCTCCATCCACTAGCTAGGTCTCCCCCTATCAGATTATAAGGATCTTACCCACATAGCCAATTTTGCCCTCTTGGACTCCTGGCCACGGATGGTTGTGGCACCACCAGGGATCAAAGATGTGATCTTCTAAAGACAGGGCCAACGCTTAGACAGTTGCATCACTCAGGAGCCCCTAAATTCTGTTTTTTTCATGTGTTTTAATGCATGAACATTATTTTGCATTCACTTTCTTGAATGCTAATAAAACTAAATTGCATGTCTGGGAGAAAATGCGAAGTGTGATTGCATAGTTGCTATAAAAACAGGGTTTGGAGACACCCAAACATTGTTTTTTTGGACAAAAAAAATTTGTGTTAAAAAAAATTCTGCTCACAGAAGGATATCGAACCTACTCTTCTTCTGACTCTCCTCATTCAGGCCACCGTGTTTCACCGCTTAACCATGCAGGGTGGCGTTAACTCGCTGTCAATTACCAAGCCATTTATGGTTAAGGACAGCTGATAAAGGGGTGGAGCGGGCCACTTATTTTTAATTAAACCACAGCAAACAGTGACACATGAGTTTTTTTATAACTGACCTGAGCTTTAGTGTCTTGAAGTCTGTTTATGAGTCTGCTGTGTCTTTAGCTCCAGAGGACTGATTTGTTGCTTCGCGTTTTGTCACTTTCCGGCTGCCATAGCCATGACGTCATAATACTCGTTTTGAGACTCTCTCTCCGCTACACACTTTTAAGGCATCTCGACCCTCCACTCTCTCTCCCCATACATTACAGAGGCAACTCAACCACAAAAATCTAATATTTAAACGATTGGCCCCTGATCAACCTATCAAAAATCTGAGTACACACACAATATGCCGGATATTAAATAAGGTTTAACGTTGGAATTTTGCCGAAATTCAATACGAGCTCGGATAAGAAGTGCCGCCAAATTCCAGCTATAATACTAATAATAATAAAACTTAAGAAGAGCAATCCGCCATCACATTAATAAAACTTCCAGAGGGAAATAAATGAGAAACTTCAGTGAGCCATCCCTGACACATTTCTTCAAAATGTTTTTTTTGGGTAGTACCCAACGGCATATAAGTGTTATTTAAGAAGGGCTGATCCGAGCCTGATGAGCCCATGTGTATACGGGGCCGCCCCAGCTGTGCATCTGTGTACGCACCTCTGGGACAGAATATTGATTCGTGCTCATTAGGAGTCTGCAGTGACTCCGTTTGCGCTGTTCTCCAGGGTCCTGTTATACTCCCATCTGTTAATGTGCAGATAGTTATGGGAGGCAGACTGGCTCAGTGAAATTAGCTGCTATTGCTGCTGTTGCTCAGCACACTTGGCCAGTGTTGTGTAGGAGGAGAGACGTGCTAGTTAAGCTGGTAATATTCTTCAGGAATTTTAAGAATGAAAGAAACAAGAAAGATGATAAATTGAGCACTCTTATTGTTATATAGTTAACATGAACACTCCCAGTATCTCAAAGCTGTTGGTAATCTCTTCCACTGTTCCCAGGGATAAAGCCAGATTCCTGGAGGAGTTAATAAAAGGAGTTCTAGTATTTTATCAGATAGGTAGATGGGAATTACAGTGAAATAGCAGAAAGGCATTTCATTGGTTAACTACTGTTTTGGGAAGGTTTTTTGGGACATGCCTCATTGTCAACAGCTAATCAAACTTGTGAATCAAAAACTAACACGCACATCCTGTAACCACCTAAACTGGAACCACTTCTGGCTTCTTTTATTGCTGTTTTTCTTCCACTGTTTATTTGTTTTGTTACTGGTCAGGATGTTCCTTTAATCAGACTGACAGTTCCTGTTGGTTTAACCCTTTGATTTCTGTGTTGGAACTCAATATTTTGGAGCTAAAACCCAGCAAAAAGCCATTTTTCCAGAGATAAAATGGAGGACCATTACTCCTATACTGCTGGAGAAAGTCAACACAGTTGAATAGGGCTGATTTTGGAGTCAGAAGGTTTTCATCTGTAACATTCTTTCCCAAGTCAATCCAAGTCGAAATTTGGCTGAGCCAAGTCCCAGGCATTGATTCATCATCCAAACCTTTCTCATGGTGGGCATTTGTCTTGCCTAAAACACTGTCTCCTCAAGTCTGAACTGGTGGTCATGTGCCCAACACTAAGCAGAAGCATTTTGGATAACTTCTACCAACCAAAGCAAAACACCCTCTGCTGTCCTTTACAACTCTGACCATGCAACAATTCGGACAACAGAGGTAAACTGATGACAGTCCAGCTGCCCCAAGATTACTTCGAAACATTGACCATGGATGAGATGCTTTAGGACTGTTTGAGCACCACTGAATGAAAATCTGTACAAGCTGCCTGTGACTCCATGTTCACTCCTTAATCTCTTTTTCTAGGCAAATATCTCTTTGTGCCATAACTATGATTTTGTTCAGCAAGCAGTGGTTTGCTCCAGAAGATAAGAAAGTGCAAGGAACAGACTTCCAAAGAGGAAGTACTAACTGCAAAACAGTAACTCAATAAAACCATCAAGCCAGACTGTTCTTCTTGACGTCTGACACTCACTAACCCTGGCACAAATAAGCAACACATGTAAACATTTCCACAATAAAATAAAATGCTTATTAAAATCCGATGTCAAAGCTGTGGTGGCCTCAAAGTGTAGTTGGCCCCGGTTGAAAAAAGAAGACGGGATGGAGAACTGTTTTGTCTGGTTTCACTATCCATACCATTTTTCACCAGAATGCACTATGGAAAGAAAACAAGCTACCGGAGATCTGGGAAATTTGGAGGCTAGGTCAGCACCTTGAACTCCTTGTCATATTCCTCGAACTGTTCCTGAACAATGTTTGCAGTGTGGCAGGGCACATAATCCTGCTGAAAGAGGTCACTGCAGTTAGGAAATACCGTTGACCTGAAGGGGTCTACTTTGTCTTCAGCCTTGAGGTAGATGGTGCCTGTCAAAGTAACATCCACATTAATGCAGGACCCGGGGTTTCCCAGCAGATCATTGCCCAGAGCATCACACTGTCTCCACCAGCTGACCTTCTTCCCATATTACATCCTGGTATCATCTCTTTGCCAAGTTGTCCTTCTTTGGACCACTTTCAGAAAGTATTAATCACTGCATTCCAGGAACAGCCTACAAGACCTGCTGTTTTGAAGATGCTCCAACCCAGTCGTCTATCCGTCACAGTTGCTCAGATCCTTACGCTCACCCATTTTTGCAAGTTGCTTACACATCACTTCAAGAACTGACTTCACTATCCCAGTCCTTAAGGTGCCATTGTATTGAGATAAACAGTGTTATTCACATCACTTGTGTTTTTAATGGTTTTAATAATGTGGCTGATTGGTGTAAATGTATGTATCTATTTAGGTGTTGTATAGGGTATATATTGTTGGTTGTAAGTTCCACAAGAAGCCATTCTTTAGGCATCTGTAAAGGCTGTAACGGTAGGCGTTCATTCATCTTTTAAAAGCTATAACCCTAACCATGTATGATCCTGTAATTAAATTAAAGATATTTTTTTTATTTTTAATCTGAATATGCATAAAAAAATTGCAAGCATTAGTTAAACACAATAGCCGTACTTCAGCCTTGCTGTATTGGGACTGATCTCAGACAGAAGGCCTCCAGGCATTCGATCGATTCTGAAAAGCTGTAATGCTCCACAAGTGTAATTCTGCATATATAAATAATTTTTATTGATGCCCATAACTTGAGCTTTCAAGGGGATCAATGTATGTGGCTCATGTGCTGGCTGAAGGACAAACACTCACTGGGCGAAACACGTCAGTTCAGAGCAGGCTGGTGTCAGGAAGAGCCATATTAATAAGTTATGGGAGAGAAAGTGAAGTGTTCCTCTCTCTGTTCTTTTCCCTCAGGGGGGAAGAAAGTCGGCATCAATCCAAAAATAAACAACCTCATGCCAGGCTACGAGGGCGCAAAGTACGATCTGGTCTGGATCTGTGACAGTGGCATTCGAGGTAGGGTTCCCACAGGTTTCATATGTAAACAAGCTGTGGAAACTAAAGATCACTGACACGATTAGCAAGGTCATAAAGTTCTGTTTTCTATATTATGTACTTGATAATGTACTTATGCTTCCTTTGCTCCAAGATATAGCCTTTTATTTTTGTGTTAATTAGAGTGATTAAGCCAATGCCAGTAATTTAATCACATGCTATGATCTGTTCCTTTGTACTTTTGTACCAGAGTGTTGTTTTTTTATTATGGGGTAGCATACCTGGTTTATTTGCTAAAGGTTACAAAAGGTTATTTTTTCTTAATTACAGCGTTAAAGCAAGCTAATTTAATGACGTACCTGGATCAGATAACTTTCTGTAGGGGCTTTATATACTTTATATACAAATAATACCTTTGTATATAAAGGCCGTAATGGTAAAGTTTGTAAGACTCCAGCAGCTGCTTTGCTGACTGTCTGCTGATCTCCCACAGTGAGGCCAGACACACTAACTGATATGGCTAATCAGATGACGGAGAAGGTGGGACTGGTTCATGGCCTGCCATACGTGGCAGACAGACAAGGCTTCGCCGCTACACTGGAACAGGTGAGGGGGCCTTGTCAACTCTGACCTTTGAATTCCTCGACAGAACGCTCTCCAGTGGTGTGTTAATGACCTCCAGGGATTTGTTTGAATTCTCCTGACAAGGCTGTTTATTACCAAGCTAATATTAGTCTCAAACAAACTGTCTAACAGTCCTGTACAGAAGAGCCCCATCAACATTAAACCATTCGATTTCAAAAATGAAAAATTCAGATAACTCACAAAATCTACAATTATCATTTTAGACTACTCTTATATTTTTAATTTGATATTTAGTGCTTTTAAGTGAAGAGTGCTTTCCTGATTAATATTTTACCTTTTTTAGTTGTGTTCCCTGCTTAAACTCAAATAAATACCAGAAACGGTATAATAACATGATATAAAAGTAAGTTTGTGTTGTGTTTTTGTTAATTACTCCTTTTTTTCTATCACTCCACATTTTTTCTTGTGTTAAAGGTTTGGAAACATTTTTCATAATAATAATAATAATAATTTGATTTTCACTCTGTTGTCAGGAAAGAGCGAGTTTGATTCTCAATGATGCAGTGAGAAATAAAGGTTACTGTTCACTATATTTTTGCTGATACCAGGGCTCATCAGTACTGGCTGTTAGTATCAACCAAATG
This sequence comes from Brycinus macrolepidotus, assembly GCA_037974445.1. Lineage (NCBI taxonomy): Eukaryota > Metazoa > Chordata > Actinopteri > Characiformes > Alestidae > Brycinus > Brycinus macrolepidotus. The sequence goes on from JBBPCZ010000037.1 coordinate 1,552,364, forward strand.
ATATCTATAGTGGTTGGTTAGTGAAGTGGATAACATCACTGCAGATGAGTGGGGTCCAGTTCCTAAACCTAGGCAACTCACCATACTACACCAACAAGACTCCCAATGCTACCTTCACCTATAACTGTGATACGCAAAAAATATCTCTTTGGATAAAAATCGCCTGCCAAATGCTGTAAATGTAATACACATTGGATATAACATACCTTCTCGAATAATTGATTAGATCTATTTCCAATCAAATATTTTGGTAATTTTGAAGATCCTGTGTAGTTTAAGTTCAGTTATGTCAATTTTCATTGTTCAACTTTCAATTAATTATTGAAATAAGAAGTAGCTTAATCAGTTACCAATATAATCAATAGTGACAGTCCTGCTGTAGCTCTTCTTTTTTGCTAGACTGTATTCTGCTGTTTTGAAAGCACTTCAATTATAATCTCAGTGCAAGGTTTATAACTTCAGATTTTATGAGATGTTTTAGATATGGGCCAGTTTCATTTGGCATAGGTCAGGCCTAACCTTAGATTGTTAAAAATGATTTAAAAAAACGCTTTTTTGTTGGAGATTTTTAATCATTTGTAATAAAAAGCAGTGAAGCACACTGGACTGGCCTGTGTTTGGCACAGCCTCAGAAATAAACACCACGCCAGGCTTTGTGAGAGTAAACGCGCAGGTTGATTTAATCCAGGACCGGACTTGTCCACGTCAGAGAGAGCAGCCTAGAGTGTGTGAGGGATGTTTGTTATTTCAACAGAAGAGTCTGCATTATGAAGCTGCGTGGTCTGGTTTGGCCGACTGTGAGAGACTGAATGTGCTGTATTGTAAATACAGGCATGTGGTAATTTAGTTCAACAGTCATCACTCCCAGTTTTATTTGATGTTATTGTTTGTTTATTATACAGTCAGCTCATCTTACCCTGGGAAGAAGGTGTGCCAAGGTGTGTCAGAGCGTGGAAAATGTGGGCATGTGCAAAATTGTGGCTCTTCTAAACAGGGAGGGAAGAACATTGGGCGTAATCTGTCACAAGAGCGCAAAAGTGCAAAGATGCCAGACGGGTTCCAAGTGGAAACACTCCCTGAGGGGGAACAGGGGCCTTATGGCGGAATGTCATTCTCCCTCTAAGGGTTTTGTAGCCCCTCTGTCAGATTACTGCAATATGCTTTTTTGTGGGGGCTGGTTTATTTATGAACAGTATGCTTATAGGACTGAACAATTCTGAATTTTATTTTCTTACTTAATAGCCAGAATTGGCATTTTCAAAGCGGAGGTTCCGTCTTGAGTAAAATGATTTAAAATCAGACTTGCGTCTATAATATACCACATGTGTTGTCTACAACAGTGAACAAAATCTGGCTTGTGTATTTCAACTCTTTAGTGCAGTTTTAATAGATATTTTAATATATTTATACATTTTTGGATAAAACAGAGTGCCATACAGAGTTGAAACTGCATAAGCAAGTCTTAACAACTTAAATGAGTCATATTTTACTCACGTGTTCTAATTTAATCTAGTTCTCTAAAGACAGTTGTGAAGAGTATTAAAATTCCCTTAATTCAGTCTTAATTCATGTTCAGTGTGAGCCAGGCAAATGTCACTACACAGCAATGTTTCATTTGCATCAGCCTAGTAATAGAGGTTTCCCCATTTCTTTAGCATCAACAGTGTTGAATTTAAGCATCTTTTAGCTGCTCTTTAAATTAATTGCAGGCATTTGAAGCTCGTAACAGACATTTAAGTAACATATTCTTTACTTTGGATGTTTGGGTAGTGACTAAATATTTAATATCAAAGCCTGTTTCTGAACATCACTGGATCCTGTCGTTTAGCTAAATGCCCAATAAGTACAGAGTAAGATCCACTTTGCCCACAGAGAGCCTGTTTACGTCGTCATAAACACACACCAGTCACTAACACAGAAGTTTAATATGATGTGGAAAATTGCGTTAATTTAATTTTCACTTGAACTGTCCCTTTAAGGGCAGCATTAAAGCTCATATCTCATTAAATCTCCTGTTATTTATGCATAATTACTGCTGTGTGTGTAAGAGACTTGAATGTAATCCGCTGTGTAATCCTCGGGGTTTGTCCAACTGTAATCCTATAGGTGTATTTCGGAACATCACATCCTCGTTCATACATATCCGCCAACGTGACGGGGATTAAGTGTGTGACAGGGATGTCTTGTCTGATGAGGAAGGACGTCCTGGACCAGGCTGGAGGCCTCATCGCTTTCGCCCAGTACATCGCTGAAGATTACTTCATGGCCAAAGCCATTGCAGACAGGTTAGCTTCACTGAAGCTGCAAAAAAGAAATCTTCACAGTGGCTTCTTACTGTATATTTATTCATTACCTTCTGCAGCAGGAAAGTCAATAAAGTTTGATTAAGATATACCATTTATATATCATTATGAAAAGTGTCTTGGCGTCTCCCATAAAAAGCAATGGCATAAAATTCAAGCTGCAGAAAACTGCATAACAACAGGGATGCTTCCTCAAGGCAATGCATTATTGTTTCTGCAATTCAAAATCAATAACTTTATTATTATCGCATATCGACTCATTCAGAATGAGTGGGGGGGCTTTTGTGGAGATTGCCTCCACAGCAGGGATTTTTTTTGTTGTTTTTTTGGCCTTTATTGAGTGTGTGAGCTGAACTGTCACGTTTTCCTCCGGGTGGCCAATAACACCTTCCCTTTTTGTCTTGCAGAGGATGGAAATTCTCCATGGCAACACAGGTAGCCATGCAGAACTCGGGCTCATACTCCATCGCCCAGTTCCAGTCACGCATGATCAGGTATTGTGCAGTCAGCCTTTCTGGCCTCGTCTTTGGAGCCAAGCTGCTCTCTGGTCTTTTTGCTTTGTGCTGCTGCTGCTGCCCTTCTGTTTACAGTGGTGTTGTGTAAGCTGGTGCAGGGTGCAATTTTTTTGTACGTTTTCAACTGTGTTGCAGTCACGGTTTATATTTTTATTTGCCAAGGTGTAAAACGTCAAGTTCTGTTTGAAAGGAGAGAGCTCTTCAGCTGTATTCAACCATGTTAACAACACAGCCATGTTAATGCAGCCATGGTGAAATACATGCAACTTAAATTATTAATCAAAGTTCTTATACAGCATAATATTGTTATTGTAACAAAACCTTACAGGAGATGGCAAAACCTGGGTTTTTTACTGTCTTCTATCATTTTTCAGTGTGTGTATTAGTCATGAAATGTTTATTAGAAAGGCAGCTGACAAATGACATAATGACAAAATTATAAGTATCAAAATGCTACACTACACCAACAAAGGGTCCTTGGTCAAGACTACTAATGCTGCATTCTTCTACATTTATAACACAACTATATAATACAATCTACAATATGCAAAAGTTTGAACGCAACTTTGTCAAATGACGTTTTTTTTTCTGTAAATTTTTCTATTTATTTGCTGCAAAAAATAAAACTTACAAAAATCAGTCATTTGATAGCACCAATTTTTGCACGCAACTTTTGTGTTGCATCACTTTTTTTCAGCAAATAAACTGTTCGTTAAAGTGTATAACTTTATTTTCACTTACAAAATCAACACATCATTTAACCAGGGCATCTGCAAGATGCTTTGGATAAAAGCGTCTGCCAAGTAGTGTAAATGTAAATGCAACCCATAAATCACATTCACCTCAAACAGAACGTAAATGAAGGCCTGTATACCTTGTTCATCTTCTCATGTCGCTGTGTTGCTATCCAGATGGGCCAAGCTTCGCATTAACATGCTGCCAGCCACCATCATCGAGCCCATCTCCGAGTGCTTCGTGGCGAGCCTCATCATCGGCTGGGCCGCCCACCACGTGTTCCGCTGGGACATCATGGTGTTCTTCATGTGCCACTGCCTGGCTTGGTTCATCTCTGACTACATCCAGCTCCGAGGAATACAGGTAACACCACACCTTGCTTGTCGTGCTCACACATAAGCACAGAAAAATGTTGCACTGGTTGCGGGCATGAGCACTTTTTGGACTTGAAGTGAACAAGTAGCCAAAGACATGTTTCATATTTGATAATATAGTAAAGGCACTTTTCCGTAGGTATATAGGAACCATGCTGTACCTAAACCATTGTGTGATGGCACGGAACTTGCAGCACACTTTGATTTTCCAGTGTATCTCAGACTGGTAACGTTGTTTCTGACTCAGTTCTCTCCACAGAGTTTATGGCCGGTCATCGTCCCAAAACTGCGTCCATGGAGTCGAATCAGCAGAACATTTTTCTGTCAGAACCGCTTTTGTTATTGTGGTCTTTTATTTTCATAGTCTTGTTGTTTTTTGTAATTCTTTCTCAGCATTCTTTAGTCATGCAGTGAATACCTAACCCAGCTAACTTGTTAGTGATAGCCAAACCTTCACGTTTCTCACAGCGTTAAAAATTCCCACTGAAAGTTATCTTCAGCCCAAACAGATAGTAGTGCTTGTACTTCATCGACTTCCCAGTTGTTAGTTTGTATCTCCATTGTTGATTTTTTGCGCAGACAGAAAAAAAATAATGGCCTCTATCCATATTGTGATGACAACATTTCGACCAATCAGAAAGGAGTGACACAGTCAGCAGCAGCTGCATGTTTTCGGCCCTGCCATTGAGCAACACGGGTACAACTCGGGTACGGGTTGCTTTATTTGAAATGGAAAAACATTTATTCGTGGTACAGCACAGTTCCTTGTGCCAGTGGAAAATCAGCATAACTTGCACATTCTGGGCCTCAAAGGGCTTGGTAATGAATCAGAATCAGAAACCTTTATTGATCCCGGAGGAAATTGCTTATGTTACGACTGCACAGACACACAGAGACACAAAGACAAGAACAACGTAAAATATATGTAAAGTCTAAAATATAAAGTCAGTACTCTAAAAAATGAGCTCCTGAGCTGAAAAAAATGTGTTAAAACCCACTCAAACTGCAATGCAGGAATTTCCTCAGGGCTCAGACTGAGTCCAGCTCATTCAGATAAATGTAAAAAATAGCTAACTAATTCTCCATAGTCTTCATTTGCTGTTCTTGCATTTTTTTTTCTTCTCTCTGCTCAGGGTGGCCCTCCATCCTTTTCCAAGCTGGACTACGCAGTGGCCTGGTTCATCAGGGAGTCTATGACCATCCAGATTTTCCTGTCCGCTCTCTGGGACCCCACTATTAGTTGGAGAACAGGACGTTACAGACTACGCTGTGGCGGGACAGCCGAGGAAATACTGGACGTGTAAAAAAAAATTTAAAAAAAAAAAAAAGAAGGAAAGAAAGAAAAAAGGAAAAAAAAGAAAAAGCACCTGCAGCCTGATTACAGACTTGGGATAAAACAGGCGTGGGTGGAGACAGAAAACGCTGAAAAGAAACTCCAGCTGTTTTTTGTTTTGTTTTGTGTGTTTTAAGTACAATTTTTAAAAAATTTGTTTTTAAAACCTGTGCCGTGTTGGACAGCGTATATTGAGTGTTTATGTTCTTGGTGCTTGCGCTGTCCTCGCTGTGGTCTTCTGGACCAGTTATGGGCCTTTAGTTCCAAAATGAGCCAATAGTGACAGATGTGTGAAGGAACAGAAGTGGGAAATGACACAAGACAAGGCCCAGGTATGTGGAGGGAAGCAGGGCAGAGTTGCTCAAACCATGTCTTAGTACTTCAGTGGATTTTCTGAAACCTAAATGACGATCCATAGGATTTTTACCCTTTTTTTATGTGCCAGTAATGTGTTCTGTTCTTACGAACGCCACTGCATGCATGGTACGTTCATTTTTTTAAAAGAATAATCATAGCTCACCACAAAAAATAATCTTAAGAAACTGCCAATGGATGCATTTAGGAAAGCTTTTTAATCCAGTATGTGTTGGATTAGCCGAGGCGCTTCATGCAGTGTTGCTGTCCATTGAAATCTCTGTTGGCGTATTTTATAAAAACGTGGGGGCTGCTGAACTTTCCAAACAGGTCCACCCTACGTTTACGGCCTGGCTAATGCAGCCTGTTTGGTCTTGGCTGTAGTACAGCGGTCTTTGATGCTGGTCTCAGAGTTGCCCTTCCCTGTTTTCTTCACTCTGATACACCCAAAATGAACAGAATGGGATGTTAATTTGTTGATTAGTTGAATTAGAACCAGCTAAATTAGTTCTAATTAGTTGAACTGGCACTGGAACAGGGAAAATGCTAAAATGTACAGGGCAAGAGAGCTGAGAATCAGACTGACAGACGTAAAGACACTTAATTTCCCCTTAAAGGTTCTATATTGCTGGGAAAAATGGCTTGGCCGCACTTAATCAGTATTCGTACACAACGTGGCCGATGTAGGTAGAGGTTAGATCACCAGATGCTGAAACACTTCCACAACAATCAGAGAGCAGGAAGACCTCTGAATGGCTGCTACTTTTCAAACTATCCCTATTTACTGTTTTAAAGTCTAACTGATTTTAAAGGAATAGTTTGTCGGAAAAACTAATTTGCACACATTTTCTGTTTACCCTAGATCTGCTTGATCACTTTAGACATGTTTGGAGTCCAAATTTTGTTGCTTAAGTTTAGAACTGGAGCTACGAGGCTAAAGTTGTTAAACAACACTAGAAGTCACTCAGAACCTTTTCCATAAATACCTTCCATAAACTTCTCTCAACCTGCTCAAACCACATGCAGCTCTTCATTAAGGTGGTGCAAGATGACTCATCGTGAACTATAAATCTGAACAAAACTTCACCAAGCAGCCATTCCAGTCATCATCAGATGACTGGCAAGGACTGATCTTGGATCAGATTCATTGATATGTATAATACAATTATCACAATTGTAGACTGGCACTCATATTCCCAAGGTGATTCATGAAAACAGACCCCTTCTTCAAAAAGGGAGCATTCAGGTACACAGTGAAGTTTTGGTACTTTTTCTAGCTCACAGTAAGTCATGCTGTGTCCTAAACCACATGGACAGTTCTGTACCACCTCACTGAAGAGCTGGATGTAATCTGAGTGGTTAGAAAAAGTTTTGGAGATGTATCTACAGATTTGGGTGACTATTGACTTCTAGTGTTTGTTAGCAGCACTAGCCTGGTAGCTTAATTGCTAAACTAAAGAAGCAAAATGTGAACGCATCTGGAGAAAATTGTGTAAATTAGATTTCAAACCCACATTCCTGGCTACATGATCAGCACCTGCTCACACAAATGTTCACCATGGAGGTCATGGTTGTGTATCAGCTCCTCTGTCATTGCGCTTTGCATTGTGGACCAGACAAACGACTGACGGCAGGAAAAAAAACAGTAGTCCACGCCCTGGCTGAACGGGAGAGTTTCTTAGTGAACCCCCACTAAAGGCTTTGCTCTTGATGTGCCAATGCGTTAAGGACGCACATTCCTGCACCAGTGTCAATTGATTGCACATTGGGCAATTTTCTATCTCTCCCCCCCCCCCACCCACCCCACTCCCTCTCCCAGGCTGCTTTCCCAGAGCAATGTCAGTATTTTCCCTGAGATGTTTGATGTTTACTTCACGGAAGTGTGTGCACTGATGGGCTTGAGGGGTGTTCTTTACATTGCACACCCATTTAAAAAATATATTTATATTTTATTCCTATTGCATTTCAACTTGTCCACTAACTCCAGAGCCATTTGTGCCAACTGGTCCATCATGGATCACTGATTTCTTTGGCCTTTTTTTTGGGGAGGGTTTTCTGTGAGTCAAATAAACATAGTGGATTGGCTAAGAGGGCAAGTCAGTTCTTTTTTCATGCCACATTTCAAACAGCTGTTGCATATGAGCCACAATTAAAGGAAAAATCCGCTTCCAGTGTTGTAAATGCCCAAACCGCTCAGTATTTTCATTGCAAATCTACATTCTTTTTTTTTTTTTTTTTTTTTTTGCACAGAAATAGTTTGGTGAGCAAAAAGTAAAAACTTCCTCGGCTGCTTTCTGCTCATACCTCACCTTTTATCATCACATTATTTGGGTTTATGCTTTCAGCTTCGTTCTACCCACACTGACAGTGTTATGCTGGAGAATAGCTTTTTATTAAACCTTATTTTGAGCCTTTTGTAGCTCAGTTTATGGGAACATTCAAAAGCACGTTGTTGTCTGTGGGCAGACCGTGGGGCACATGACGCAAGTTGGTGTTTCGCTCCTTCAGTCCTTCAGATTGGTCTTCTGTACCGAGAGGCATTGTTATCTAAAAATCTAGCCCTTCATGAGCTGAATCAGGTGTTACAGAAGAAAAAAAAACAAGCTTGTGCAGAGCAGAATGGAGAACTGAAGTTAGGCTCATGGCTGAATCCCAAATGGCTTCTTTTTAGGGCTGCTTGATTTGGACAGTTTATTCGATTGTAATTTTATTGCTTCATAATATCATTTGCAACATACCTTGTACTAGGGGTGGGCAAAATGGAAAAATAACACCACTATACTTTCATGTGTTTTACACTCTGGGCTAAACTGAATACATTAAACTAAATGCATTAAAAATATAATTGGCTACTGTTTTTTTATGTACTGGTGAGAACCACAATGTGCCCAAAGTGTACTGTGATGTAATTTGACAATTTATCACATTTGTCATATTGCCCACCCCTACTGTGTAATATACTAAACATTCTGCATTTAAAAAAAAATCTGCATTATCTTTGTCCAAAATTTGTCCGAATGCCTTGATGAATCTCATAAAGATTTGTATGTGATTGGTCAGTACTGGTCAAATAACATGTTTTGTTGATTTCAGTGAAACAGGAGACAAACCCCTGCACATTTTTATTGCCCAGTTATGTTTATTTACTGAATATAACATACTGGGGAGGTGACCGGTGCAAAAGTAGTGGCATCATTTTTCCCTAATATGTTAACTTCAACAAATAAATATAATTTTTGCATAAAGATGCAATATGTTTTCTTATAGAGCAAACTGAAAACAAAAAACTGGAGAAAAAAAAACATGTGATTTGACTAGAGGTGTTTCAAACTCTTGCATGCAGCTGTATTTAGTGCTGTGTTTGGGTCTTCATTTCATGCCCTATATAGCGCACAATATAGAGAGTAAGGAGCCGCCTGAGGTTCAGCACAACGTTTTGGCTCAGCTGCTTTTTTTTTTTTTCCCCACGTCCATTTTCTACATAGGCAATCTGGGTTTCCATAGTCCAGTGTGGTCTAAAGCCAAACCTCTGTAATCTTTCAACAGCGGCCAATCATTCTACCACCTACTGATCTCATGTCACACCTGTGTGTGTGTGTGTATGTATGTGCGCGCATTACGAATACCTGCTCGCAGATCCGTCAGCAATAAAATCTAATAGTCACACTTAAGATAGTCTGTGAAACCGCAACGGGTTCAGTCAGTCACATCTGTGCATTTCGCATTTTATTGACCATTTCAGAAGCAATGGAGTGTAGTTCAGCGACGGTTCAGAACTGAATGTACCATTGCATGTAAATAAGTGTTAACTTTTTTGTGGTTGTTATTGTTTTTGTTTTTTTCTTCGCTGTGCCGTGAATCTGATTATGCCACAGTAGGTGCAGTCATAGTTCACAAGTAGCTTAAAGGAGTTTGGGGGGTGCAGATTTTGTGTCGGCTGTCGGGAGTCCGTGGTTCCTCGCCTTCGTTTCGGATGTAAAGAAAGGAACTTGTTTTAAATTCCGCATCACTTGACAGCAAGTCTAAAATGCACTGTACCTTTTCTTTGTTAATGCATCTCCTTTTGAGCTTCTGAGTGTGAGCAGAGTATGTGTGTGTATGTGTGTGTATGTGTGTGTGTGTGTGTGTGTGTGTGTGTGTGTGTGTGTGTGTGTGTGTGTGTG